>VXAX01004703.1:757593-939966 GCA_013399835.1 Leptocoma aspasia
TTTTTTTTGCTACAGCTGCATCTATTACCCGAGTGTACAAACATTGTGCTAACAGGATCACCTGACTCAGGTCTGTTTTTTATCACAGCAAATATGTTACAGATCTATAATCACAACCATGCCTCTCAACATGATTTGTGGGAACTCTGTTAACTGTTCATGCTAAAAATAGTCTTATTCTTTTAAATTTAGCAGCATCACAATATCCCATGAGACTGTCAATGCTGGATTCTTGAGTATTCAGGGCACTGCAGTTACTGAGAAGTTGAATAGAAGTTTGGGTTCATATTCCTAGATACACTGCAAGAGCCCACCCAAGCTCTTCCCTCTCTTTCTGGGCTGTGTTGTCAGCTTGTAGCTGATTTTGGGTACATGGGAAGGGTCCATCAGGAACGGGCTGAGCCCACCAGACAAACACCTGGGGAGCTCTGTAGAGATCCTTTCCCCTGATCCCTTCCTTTTGCAGCTCAGTGGCTTCCTGAGCCAAGTGAAATCTTTGGATCCAGTAATTCTCAGAGGATTTACTTCCAATTCAACACCAGCCAAAGCTGGGTTGGACCTAACAGACTTTTTTTTTTTTTGGTGAGAAATTGTACAGTTCAATAACACCTGGTAACTGTGGCATTAGGAAATGCAGGTGCATCTTAATTTTTATGTAGATATACACACACACACAGAGAAATATCATACAATATGTTAGAAATATGTGCTTTGTTTGGAGGGGTGCAAATCCTCAGCTGTGAGCAGCAGCAATGGCACGGAAACAGTTAAGGCCATAACTGGACTTCAGAACACCCACGATCAGTTCCTAAATCTGTCACAGATTTTCTGATTTGCTTTGGGCATATTAATAGAGTCTCTTATCTGTCAACTAGGAAAAATTATGCTGGTTTGTTCCCCTCATAAGGTCCACAGGATGTACCAACTCCCAGCCCAGATTTTGCCTAACTTTAGGTATTTAACCACAGCACTTTACCAAAGGCTCCATTAAAGTCAATGCAGGGAGACAGATGCTGTGAGAGTGAGACCAATCTCCTAAGAGAGCTGTAGTTTTCTCTGGAGAGGTTTACTTCCTACCTGACATAGTCAGGAGAAATCCTATAATGTCTGAATAACTAATATAATTTGCTGAAGTACCTGGAGTCAGTTACCATGAATATCCAGGTTTTAGCATTTAAAACAATGAGCTGATATAAAGAAAATTTCCAATAACAGCATGGAATAACTGCATCCCACCTGCTGAGCCACAGCCCAGGGTAACCATCACTTGGGTGTGCATTCATGGCAGTGCCTGAGGATAGCAGATGTGAAACCCACAGGCCAAATGCATCCAGATGCAAAGCACTGGCCTTTCCAGCATCACACTGACTTTTCCACTGACAGTCTCATCAAACTTTTGCCCTGCATGGAAGGTTATAACTTGCAGCTTCCACATCAGTTACATTTATATTACAACAACCCAACTTCTGAAAGATTTTTGTTAGTTTAATAATTCTTCTAAATAAACACTTTAGTGCAGTTTAGGTTCATTCCAGCTTACGTATACAATCAAATCCTATACATACAATCTGAGTAGTTTCTTTTAAATTCTCTTACACACTCACACACATTCTTGCACACATTCCTACACACTTCTACACACTCTTTCACACTCTCTTACTCTAACAAGAGCCCAGCTACTTTCTGTGAAGCCAGTGGCTAAGGCACAGATTGATGTTACATTCTCTGCTCTGCTGTTCATCTGTAGCATAGCTTGTTTGTCTCCCAGAGTATATTTTGCAACAGCCATAAACCTCACCTCAGCAAGAAGCACCTGAGCAATGCTTGGATGGGGAATTGTAAGCAGCCATGGCAAACAGCAGCCACCTGGCTCACATCCCAGTGCTCTTCTATTCGAGCAGCTCAGTTCTTTGGTGGCCACTTAGAGTTGTATTTTATTTATATAGTGCTGCTAAACCTTATCTTTATTTGTTCATGTAAATTGCCTGAGTAGCCCTGGACTTGGAAGGGAAACACATTTTATTCCCTGACAAAGAAACAGATGATCTCACTGGCAAATGGGACAAATACGGCATTGTGTTTACTTTAGAGTAAGCTCGCTTACCAATCAAACCACTTGACTTATCAAGTTTTTTTGCCCCCTTCTGTATTATAGGGAAGTCTCCCATCAATGAGAAGAGGATGTCCCTTCTCCTCCTCGTGCCATTTCCCACTCCCCTGCCGTAGGGTTGCTGCCCTGGTTGCCATGGCAGAGCTTTTAAGTGTGGTGCTGACAGGTCACATGCTGAAGAGGTCTGATCCCGCCATAATGCACATGGAAATCAATAGGATTCAGTTCCTCCTAATGAAGGCATGAACTTACAAGACAGACTGTCCCTTTGTGCTCAACGAACATATAAAAGGTCTCTAAAGCCAGGCTTGCACTGAAATTCAGCCAGGTTTTCAAAACTGCTGTCTAAGGGCTCAGGCCTTTTGAAAATCCAGCCCTCAGCACAGCCTCTGGTTACGGAGCACTTAACATCTACTTGATCAAAGAGTCAAATTGTCTCAAGATTTTGGATACATAGAAATCTGTCCCTTGGTACCACATGTACTGAGCCCTAAGAGCAAAGTCCTCCAATTAAATTTGCTGCAATAGATAATGCACAGTAATCTGCTATTGGAGAATGCTTCTGAATAACTTCATGGGCATGCTCCAACCATCACCATCCTCCTGCACAAAGTACTCCAAAAGCAAGTCATAAACTCAATTCTCTGTGTTAACCTGGGAATCAGAAATGGACACAAGCTTCTGTTTTCCATACCCCAAATGAATCTAGCCACCACCAGGCAAATAGTTATTTGAAATGGAAAAAGTGTAAAGTCTTACAGCATAAAATATTGATACTACTGTGTTGTGTTTGGCACTGGACCGGGCTGCTCTGGGAGGTGGTGGAGTCACTGTCACTGGAAGGTGACTTAAGGAAAGACTGGATGTGGCACCCAGTGCCATGGTCTGGTTGACAAGGTGGTGCTAGGTCATAGCTGAGACTTGATAATCTCAAAGATCTTTTCTGACCTAGTTAATTCTGTGATTTTGCATTTCTTCTTTCCCCTGGGGAACTTGTCCCTTATATTCCTACAAAAAGACATCATGGATTGGCATTCTGGAGTGAAGGACCATCTTGTCCCAAGGTTGTCTTTCAGCTCTTCGCAGGAGACTCTGGCCCTTAATGGACAAGTGGCCACCCATCACTTCCCAAACTGCGAAAGGCTCATCCTGCCATTTAACTCCACAACTTTTATCAGCAACTCTTTTTAAGTTTGAACAATCTTTTCAGTGCACAAAACATAGGGTAACCTTACAAGCCCTCTGTGCTGAATTTTCGCTGTTGCAGCTGATATCCATCTAATGTAAAAAGGACAGTAAGTCAAGTGAATGACAGAGTGGAAGAAATCATGGAATCATCACTAGTCTGAGCCCTGATTATCCAAAATGCATGGTCACACACAGGGAATAATTTCAAATACAGTTCTCTGTTTACAGAACACGTGACCACAAGTGCTCCTCTCCTAATTCATGACCTGTTGCTGTGACACTCCACACAACCTCTGTTCCTTGCTGTTATTAATTAGCAGGACAGTTTTCAGCCCAGGGACTGCTGCCATGAGTGTTACCACAGCTATGAGCTAACACTTTTGGAGACTCATAGTTAAATGAATTGCACATGCTACCTGGTAGTACCATTAGAGTCTGGGGCTTTTTACAGCTTTTTCTCCCTTTTATTTCCTCTTCTCAAGAACAGGCTTTTTGGCAGTTGTAGACCTGTTGATAAAACCATGCAAAGTCTTCATGTGGAGGAGTGCAGAAAGGCACCTTTTGTAAGAGCTTGCACAGTTGAGTACACAGTGTTATCTCTATCCACGTGCTGATTCACTTGTTTATCTGGGTTATCCCAGCCATAAAAACATCTGTGAACACGCAGGAATTTCGTGCTTGTTTAAGTGGCAGCACAAAAAACCTACCAGAGAGGGGACAGGACCCACAGATCCCCAAAGCACACAGTGTGTGCCAGCTCTCCTGAAGGTACTGAAAGTAATTCTACAGATCTAAACAAACCCCAACACAAAATCTCCGCTGCAGCTGCTCTTCTGCAACACTTGGAAGCATCACCCCCAAATATCTTTCTGACAGGCAATGTTATGGTCCCTGAAATTCATCTTGCTGTCCCTTATTATGCTGCAGTATTCAACAGGAAAGGTAAAGAGCAGAACTCCCCACTCCTCTGCACATGAGTTATTGTGCAATGTCTCGGAGGCAGAGCTCATAACATTCCTTTTATACATCCGCCTCAGCTTAAACCTGTTCCTGGGGTTATCTGTGCCATGCAGGGAGGAGCAGTGTGAAAACAGCTGTGGGATATGGTTGGGTGCAAAGGAATGAAGGGTTTCCTTTCTTGGCATCACAACCAGTTGTGCTGTACATGCATGTGAGCCCTGGACAAAGCTAACTGAAGCCAACAGATAAGTCTTCTCAGCCACACAGCTCGCCCACAATATCAAAAGAGCGATCGACTGAGAACACATTCTGCTGTGCTATTTCGGCTGTGTGCTTCAGCAATCCTGACTGATCTTCCACCCGGGGGAAAAGGAAGGAAAAAAATGGAGTAAGAAATTCCTACAACATCTGAACTGAATATATAGCTGTTGGCAGCTTTTGGTTTTGTGTTTTACCCCGAGCTTTCGCTGGCAAGAGACAATAAATTCACGAGCTTTTTCCAAGGAACCCAAGAGAGGAGGGAGTCTGCTTGACAGAGTTATATCTCTGGCAAGGAGCAGTGCTGATAATCACTTTCACTGGAGATGCTGTAAAGTGGCTCATAACTCATTTCTTTTGTACAGTAAATGCAGGACAATTAAATCCAGCACTCTTCGATACTGTCCACAGAACTGTGGGACAATCCATCACTGCCTGCTTATACACAACAGAATAGAATGAACCCACCCAAAACAAAGAAGAAAAAAGCAAATGTGCTTGGGTAAACTGTCTCATCACATTTTCCCACAGTCACAGTAATCCAAGGCTGTAACTAGACTGCACTTAGCACAGCTCCTTCCTTTTTAAGACTCAGGTTTTATTTGCCTGTGTTCATTTCCCTTTCTCACCCAGCAGGAAGAGATTTTGAACACAACTGTGTTTGTATTTTGTTAATACAAGACCTTTGCCCGTGCCATACTGGACTGGTACCCAGCCTCCTCCCTGCTGGCTCCCTGCAGGGACCCAATCAGTAATCTCCTTCCTTTCAGCCAAATTTTGGGAAAGCCTCCTTCTTTCATCCTCCATATCCAGTGGAAATAGATGAGGAGCTGAGAGCCTGCCTGGCCTGAGAATCCTGAACACTTAATTTTAGTAGAAAATATCATTAAAATCCAAGTCTTTTTCCCTGATCAGTGTAACCAGCAAAGTGTGTTTTTCCTACAGATCCATGCTTGGAGAACAAGCTCCTTTTCCAATACCTAGGAAAGACTGAGTTTCAGTTTATATCACAGTATTTTCCTGAATGGCAACATTACCAGAAGTTTCCTCCTCTTGCCAAAGCCACCTCTTTCCAAGTAGGAACATAACCACAGGAACTTCCACCTTCAATCAAAATTCCAGGGAAACCAGCCTATGGGTTGCAGAGTTCCTAGCAGAGATGAGCAGAGCTAGGCTATTGCCTCTGATGGAAACTGGAACCAAGTTTCCTCACTGACCACACCAAGTCTGAGGGCTCTCAGCCCCCTGCTGTTACACTTCCCAGCCTGTCATCACTGACCTCCCCTGAAGCTGCCCAGGGCACTTTGGTACCCAGATCTGTGCAAAAGAGCTCCCAAAATTAACACACAGTCCTTAACGGCTTTTTGAGGGAATCACAGATTTTAACAAAAAGTCAGTCTAAGGCAGCAGTCCTTGCCCAGGATAAGAGCTTGTCGAGACCTCAGCCAACATTGCCATAGGCAATGGTCTTCAAACAGATCTCAAACCTGGCCTTTTCAAGTGAGACATTTTTGTCAGACCCAAAGAGGAGAAATAAATGATTCAGGGCCACACAAGGCTCTGTCACACAGGTCTGAAACCAGGCTGACATGACATGATAACCTGGGGATGAAAAACAGTGATGGGAAACTTACAGCATTCCTGCTTGCAAGAACTAAAAAAAAGAGAAAAAAAGTTTATGCAAATGTATTTCAGTCTGCCTTGTTTGCAAGCTGTTGGCTTCGTGCTGTTTGTCATTCTTGGGATGCAATTAGACATCAGCATCCCTTGGCTTGTTCATACAGTGATTAAGATTGAGAACAAAATCAAAAAGAATAACAAACGGGACAGCAACTAATAAAAGCATATCCACAAGCCAGTATCTTTGTGTTCATCAGAATACTGATATTGAAGAATAATTGCTTTCTGCCAAAGTGACATAATCACGCTCCCTTTATGGATGGCAAGGACCAAAAGAAGAAAAAATAATTTTTTAATGTTATTTCTTACACAAAAGAAATTCTTCAAGATGTGTTTCCATGTTTAATCTATAAAAATGAAAAAAAAAAGCATTTGAGAAAGTCAGATTTGTTTACTTAAATATTCTACAGGAAGAAATTACTAAAGAAATGATCGAAACCATTTGGTATCCTCAAGTTGTGCAATATTTACACTGCATAAATATGGCAATTTCATTTTAATTTGCTTCCAAAAACCATGATGCTTACAGGATCCTGCTGTCTCTTTGTGTCTATGTTTTTGTTTTTATGATCTCCCTTGAAATATTCTGAACCCACGGGCAAATTTCAAATCTATTAGACAGAAGAGCAGCTGTCTCCAAGAGAGCCTTTTCTTATATATTTTATGAATACAGATGGCTGGATAGAGACTCACTGATCTCTCCCATGGAAAGAAAAGTTGCAGAGTGAGACTTTTTAGGGACATCAGAGACCCATAAAGATAATACAAATGCCTTAATTAATAGAAATGACTCAGCTACAGTTCAAACCTTATTAGACTGCTGGGAATCCAAGCAAATGACCTAAATCCATAGGAAACCAGGCTTCATTAATGTTGCTCCTCACAGCAAGTGTTTGAGGATCAGAGGTTTAAGTCCAAGTGGCTTCATGTGAACCAAAGTTTAGGCAGTTAACACCCTCAGCCTGGGATCTCACTTAATCTGTGCATCTGCTGCATCCAACCCAACCAAGTCCCACCTGGGCATCCCTCTTGGGGCTTCTGCACCTGATGTGTGTCACCACCCTAACAAAGGGCAACCTTGGATGAGTTGTGTGAAAGTTCTGAGTCCCCATGGGCAGTACAGCAGCACTTAGTTCATGCAATTTATTAGGACTGTCCTGCAAACTGAGCTTTAAAATAAATGTTCAAGGCAAAACTTGGGGCTTTCTTGCAAGGGGAAAAAACTGATTCCTCTGGCCATCTTCAGCCTTCAGTAAAACCCAACTTATACAAGTAAAAGCTACTCTTTCATTATTTAAGTTTTTACTATTTTATGTTCTAGTTCTTTATTTCTCATGCCTACACTCGATACTGAAGGAGTTAAAAATTAGTACTTGTGGCCCATGGCTGGAAGTTCACAGTTGAACACATGGTGTTAGGGTCCACAAAAGAACAGGATGAAATTCCAGGAGACCAAACCAATTAATCTAACAGTCTCTTCTGGCATTAAAAGTTTTGAGGCTATCTCTTGAGAGTTTTTAATTGATTGTTTCAATTTTTCAAATACTTTTAACCATCTAAAATATTATTAATTTTTCTCCATTTATGAAATAAAAAAGCAAGTGAATATAGTAATAAGGAAATTAATCCTGGATTCTGCTAAAATATCAAGAGGAATTTTACCAAATGTCAATCTCCTCTTGCTGTGTGTATTTATTTAAACCATTTTGGTTAACAGCAGACTGAGGGGGTAACTTTCAGGCAAGGAGTTTTGCAAATATTTTAAGTAGAGTTTTAATTGACCCAGTTTGACATTAAAAGCACTTTTTAAACTCTTGATATTGTTAGCCATTTAAGATAAGTGGCAATAAATACAGATTAATTGTAGCACATGAAATGGAACCTTGGGGCTGCGGTGGGCCGGTGAAAAGGCCCTTTGTGAGGCAGGGAGGTGGAGGATCCTGTGCTGGGGTTGGGCTGACAGAATCCCCCGTCAGGCTCAGCCAGGCTTTTGGTAGCTCACGCTGGGACCAGCTGCAAAGACAACAAACTTTGGGCAAAGCCAAGCGGGGTGATTGGCAGGTCTGAAGGAAAACAAAAGCGCCAGGACCAAGGGCTCCCTTCTGACGGGAGCGCTGTGCAGAGCGGGAATTAAAATGAAGCCAACACTGGGGCTTTTATTGCGTGGGAGATGATTGAACTGGGAATGTAAATTCAGGAAGACAGCTTCTAAGATGGTGTTTCAGAGAAACGCTGAGTAAATACTACAGACCTGGTGAGTGACCCCACAGAGGAGACTATCTGGTGAGTCTCTCCATAATGCTAAAATAACAAAACAGAAAACCCACCCACACTTCTTCTTATTTGTCTCTAAGTCTTGCATACAAAAAACTAAGAGATATCAGAAGACCTTATCAAAGGGTCTCCACGTCTGAAGCATTCCTCCACTGACAGTGTTTACACAGATTTGGCCTGGCTGTAAGAGAACAGTGAAAAATCAGACACATAGGTTGTCAAAATATATATTTTTTTGGTTTTGACTGCTTGCTTCTGACCTTGCAAAAGGGATAACCATGCCTGATGAACAGAAATGAGAGCCTGCTCTCCTGTCTGCAGTTCTGTCTCTAGGCAGACCAGACTGTGAATGACTGTGCTGGCACTGAAGTGGCTTTTGTTCCCTCAAGCCAAGAGGAGAAGAAAGATGGAAACCCTTTATACTTCTGCATGTCCAAATCCACCTCTTCCATGCAACCACTGAGATGGAGAGTTTGGTCTGAGCACTGGGTTCACAGGGACATCTGCACAGTGGACAAAATATTTGGTGAACCTTGGGCTCCAATCATATCACACGACAGGATGCGAAAGTTGCACATGGGTCGGGTGTTACAGCTCCTTCTCCCACCCCAAAGAAACCTAGCTCTGGGTGAGTGTGGTTATTCTCAGTTCTTCTGAAGAGAGAACAAAGATAACTCAGTCTGAAAAACTTAGAAAAAAGAATTCAAACAATTACTATCTTATCCCTTACACCTAGTGTTGTGTGAAATGTTTACAAGAAGTTGTTCCCTAGTTCATCAAAAAGTCTCCTAAAGACCAATCAGGTCTTAAGTACACAATACTCTCTACAAGAATGTGGTATTCTATTAATAAATAAACTTTATACCTCCTAAATCATAAAGTTCATGTCACCTCTCTTGCTCTTCCTAAACTCAACTACAACAGGTTTTCCAGAGTTTTCCAGAGCTGGTGGCAGAGGACTTTCTTCTCCCCTTGAGACCACACCAAGATGCTCTCCAAGGCATGACAGAAAGCAATCCTGTGTCAGTCTTCTGCTTGCAAATTTGCCCCAGGACTAACAACGCTCTACCATTGGCAGCAATGCAAAATATTGCTCAGGGAGCGCTCAGTGACCTGAGCAGCTTGTTCAAGGTCAGGCAGAGGTAAGGACAGAACACCCTGAATTCTTGTCTCCTGCTCTCAGGGTTCAATAAATCCCACTCATCTGAAAGTCAGGCATCTGTTGGAAGCCAGTTTTTTAGGTTTCCTCTGTGGTCAGTGGAAAGGTATCTCCAGAGGGCAATTCCTTCCATCTGAAAATATGCATCTGAGGTAAGTGGGCGGATTTGTCCTCTGAGGTTTTCAAAGGAACTGATGGTCTTACACAGAACACACACTGAACTTTCAGACACCTAAAGTTCAAGAGGGAGAGTCCCACCCCAACAGCTGCCACTGTTACCAAGACACTAAATACATAATTTTCAATCTCAAGCAAAAAAGAGTAAAATTAAGCACTAACCGTGGCTTGGCTTTTCTGATTCCCATCTGTATTTTTCTTTGGAAAGGTTTCAAGTACTCTCCTCATCACAATGTTTTCTGAGCATCTTCTCCAACTGCTATGTGACAACCATCCCCTTGTCTGATAAGCTAAAGTTGCAAACCCCTTTCCTCTTGGTCATGCTTTACTACTTCCTTTGTTTCTTAGTTTTGTTCCCCACTGCCAGTGAGCTGCTTCAGCTCTCAAGTGAATGACCTTGGTTCTGGGGAAAGTGTTCCTGAACTCTGCACACAGGAATGCTGCCCCAGGCTGTCTCCTGGACTCACAGGAGTTTCTGATGCTCTTTTCACCCCTTGTCCACTTAAGAACATTTTTGGGCATGGTTGATGGCACACTTGGCCAATTAGCAGTAGTGAGGCTGCACAGTTTGAGTGCCCACGACTCATTAGGTTTATGGAGTCCTGGAGCCATGCCTTGGTCACATTTATTAACTTGCTCCCTGCTATTGCTCTGGCCTTGAGAATGAACACCTCATTAGAGGGCAGCCCAGAGGTAATGTGGCCCCTCAGATACCCTAAATAGTAACTTTGCTGTAAACATCATCATTACATTTAAACCATGCCATGTCTGATCTATTTACCACACAGCAAACCCTCCCCTGTGCAGAGGAACCAGAAAAATGCTGTTGTCTATGGGGATGTGGCTCACCTCCCTCTCCCATCGGGATTTTCTGAGCTCTAATAAAAGTTGAGCTCATGCTGTGCCCTTTCAGTGGATGCACACTATGAATGTCTTTTTCTTCTATCCAATCACTTATTTTCATGAAGCATGCAAGAACTTATTATCTTGGAGACTCAGCCATCTGTCAGGTTTGGTTATAATCAGCCAACAGATGAAAAATTTACGAGGGTGAAGGACATAGTCACACACACCTATATATACACACACACATACTCACAAACACTGCCATTGCCTAAGCCCCATTTCCTTAGGAAACCAGATTAAAAATAGCATTGATGTCAATAATGAAGTCTTTATTTCTTTGGCAGATCTCTGTTCCTTTTAAACCAATCCTCCCAGTGAGAGGTACTGCAGAATTTTCAACTGGAACCAGACCAGATCGCTAAGTGATAAGAACCTCACAGCAGTTTCACTGTACCTCAAACACCTCAAGAAAAAACACAAAGTGAATGTGAATTCTGTATAAATACCAAAAACTGGTGCTGAATTTCATATCAAGTTAACCCAGTGGTGTCATTTGATTTTTCTCTCCATTTACCTTCAGTGTATAAATACTATTTTTAAAAGTTTGCAAACCTCAGTATTTAAGGTATTTCCCATAATAAAGTACAGAAAAATACTAAAAAATACTTAAGTTATTAATTTAAATACGAGTCACATAGGTTTCAGTCCTGCAACATTATTCCAGGAAAATTATGGGAGATTTCACTGACAGAGAGTTCCAAAGCTGAACTCCACCAAAATGTTGTGTTTAGATTAAAAAGGTGTTTGGAAGTTCTCTGGCAGAGTAATTGTCAGGTGATGAGCAAAATTTTATCTAAATCTAAGCATTTGGTAGGTCTCATTGATTATCTCTTGCAAACTAGAAGTTCCAAGGTAGATTCATCTGGCTTTTTGTTTATTCACCTACCCCTTCATTCCCACTGCCTGCCTGGAGGTTAGCTGGGAGCAAAGCCTGGTAGTTCTGAAATCATATTTTGCCATATTTCAGTTCACAAATCTTTAGCAAACTTTTCTAGGAAGAAGGGCTTGTCTACCTCCAAGTCAGTCCATTTTTGCCAAGGATTACCATATTTCCCAGTTTTGTGATTAATCTCTTCAAAAAGCAATTTGAAACAGCAACACCTTTTCACAGATTGAAGTTCATTCTCACTTCCCATCAGTCCAGTCCAGATTCAGGGTTTCTACTGAAGAGAGCAGAAAGGGAGCTGAGATTCAGGCATGAACCCAAATGTTTTCCAGTTTCAGACGGCAGCTCAGCTATTGGACTTGGGCTTGGGCCCAGTTTCAGTTGCCACCAGAGCAATTTTGTCCAAGAGACCTCTGTTGCTTTCTGCAGGCCTCCATAAAATGCCTGAACGGTGGCAGAGTTTGTATTTTGAATGTCTAAGAGAGCTGAATAACTGAAGTTTACGACATCTCGTCTTGCCGGCTGGAGCTTTAATTATTTCCCCTCTGCCCCTCTAAGTAATCCTACCTTCACTTTACATTTCTGATGTTTAAATATTGGTTTTGGGCAGAGGTATACTGTGCATACATTTTCTTTTCCCTGACACATCTCTTCTGATCTACCAGAGAAAATAACAATGGAACTGGGATTTAATAGGCTTATAAAGAGGGTATTGATGTGAAAATAGCAGCCTAGATTAAAGACCAGGAATGACAAATAAATAACTTCTCATCCAGGTGCACATGCCAGTCACCTTGATGTCAGTTGCAGAGCTACCATTAATTCTGTGAGAATAGGATCTGATCCCAAATCCATAAATCCTTTCTCAGCAAGTTTTCTCTGATGATATTCCTGGCACAACCGTGACTAAGAAAACCTGAAACTCTCACAAGAACGCCCAGTTTAATGAGATTTCCAGTCCCAGTCTCCATACCAGTAAAAATCTTCAAGAAATCCACATAAATTACAGCCAGGCTTTCTAAAGCTTTCAGTTTCAAATCCACTTTTGCAAAACAACTGACTCCAGCCAACAGTTGTGCCCTGCCTTTCCAGGGCACCAAGACTACCACTGGTTCTTCTCCATATGGAGTCTTCCTGCAACTTGGCTCCAAAACTGGTCAGAAATGGCATGAACCTCTAAGAGACCAACACCACAAGCAGTACAAACTGGTTTCTAAATTCCTGGCTTTACTAAATTCCCTTTCCAGCTTCTGCTCCAACAGCTGGAGGCTCCAAGAGTGGAGCTGCAGGGAATTCAGCTATGGTGGTCCAGGATGCCTTGGGACATCCCTGCTCCTCCCCTGGAGTATGCACCCAGGCAGGAGGGGGAGAAGAAAGGAACGTGAACTCGGGCCAACCCCATCAACTTGCATTAATTTGAAACACCACTGAAAGAACTTTGCTTGCACTCTAGGCTCTGAATTCAAGGAAAAGGAGTAACCAGATTTCCTTCTGCTCTGGGACAACACCAGACAGCAGGGGGACTAAAAGTACACTTGGGTGCAGAGGCATTTTAATCAGTGCAGGCAGCACACAAAGGTATTCCCAGCTGGGACAAGATCCTTGGATCCTTTGCAATCTGCTTGCCTTTCACAGGAGCATCCCACAGAAACCTCAGTGTTAGAGGAAGGTTGCCAGGCCTTGGGTTCACCTCATTGCTCTTTTAAAATCTTCCCAACAGCACTGTTAGAGCTGGATGGGAATTTTCAGCTGAGTTTTGGGATGGGAAGTGATGAATTGTCTGGCATCCATATATTGATTTCAACACTCCCATTATGAAATCTAGAGTTATATGGGAGCTCTGCCTGGTCTCCTGAGAGCTTACAGGGTGGCCTGTGGATCCACAGCAAGCTCTTGCGTGTGTGTGGGTGAAAAAGTATTTCATCCCATGCTTAAGCCCATTCCTGTTCAGCAGAGTGCTTAAGCCTCTCACGCTTCTTCAGTTATGGAGAGAAAATTTCCCAAATTATGTCTACATTTTTCACATCTCAGATGTTGAAGAGAAATACAGCAAGGATATAGCCAAAATCCTTATATTATAGGGCAGGAGGGGCCAACAGAGTTTTCTTTCCTTTGAGAACAGAGAGGCAGAGTTAGACTTATACAGTAGAACTTGGCACAGGCATAATAATAAATATGATATGAAAATGTCAGAGACGCAGAGGAGCTGACATTAATGTATGTGCTTCTTTAAACCCAAATCCTACAGTGTACAGGCAACTTTCCCCATTCATCACGGGCAAAATTACACCAGAGGTGGTGAATGTACACGCTGCAGTTTGCAAAGCCCATTTCAGTTGCTTTCAGTATTTGTTTGAATATCTGCAACTGGCAAACAAAGACCTGGATTTGGGGTTGCACACACTTTCAGTGGAACAACAATGAAAGCAAAGGTGGGCAGCGGCCAGGCAGGACTCCCTGTTGAGCACAATGAATTCTCCACCAGACCACCAAACACAGCCCAGGGCTTGTCCAGCTTACCTCAACAGTGTAGGTGATGACATACCAGGGGAAAAAACAAATTGCAATCTCAACTACTGGAGTCTTTTCTTTCACCTGCTACGTGTCTTGCCTTCCTTGGCTGGTACAGGTGACAGAGGCCTCAAGACAGCTCGCACCATTCCATAGGCTATGCTGTGTTTCTACAATTAATATCTTGTTATACAACAGGAGCTTCTCAAATCAGAATTACAGGAATCAGCCTTCAGAACAGAAGCTCCCTTTTCACAAAAGGGTGGTGCAGGCAGGTTTATTTTGGCCTCCTTAACTGAGGTGCTCTTTGCCGATTTAAGCTTCAGGTGAAAAGGAAATATTCAGGGTGAAAAAGTATTTTACCCTGTATTATACAAGATCAATGTACATTAAAAAGTTCCCCTGAATTTTTTTTTTAAAGGCTGCAGACTGGATTTGCACTTGGAACAAGCTTTTCCCCAGTGGAGTATCTCCTGATTTACAACAGAGTGTCTGAAAAGAGAATCAGGCACTGCCTGTTTAATGAAGACTTTTAAATGAATCTGTTGCATGGTTTTGGTCAAAATTAGCATGCAAGTCTATTTCTAAAAGCAAAGTGATACTTTGCCTTAAAAGCTAATAGTAAAAGAAGTCCATACACAAAAACAGGCTGACCTCACTACAAGCATCTGGATGCCCAAATAAACACGAGCAGAGGGAATTCTAGCATCTGCAAACTGTTAATTCACCCTTTTCTTCTCTTTTGTAGGCTGGCCAAGTTCAATCTCCTGGTCGCCAACTTCTTGCTCCACTGAGACAACCCCGTTGATGAACTGTGCTGGTGATGTCAGTAGCACCACTAATCAGCATTGGATCAGGATGCCTGACCTGGGGATAAAGTCTCTTTATATTCCAGCCTGCAAGTGCTTTCTTTTTTTCCTTTTGTGTTCCACACAGGATCTGAGATGACGAGCAAAAATCGTAAAGAGCTCCACAATCCTGATGGAGAGAGGACTGGACTTCCAATAAGTTGGTTCCCAGTGACACAACAGTGGTGCTGGTGCCTGATTTGCACTGAATACTGCCTCAGTTGGGAGTGCAAAGCAGCTATTTGCATATTCAACATCTGTAAATCCCCATCCCTCAGTGTGCAGTTGGACGGCGGCCTCAAGGCACTTGCCTCCTGAAAAAACACTTCCAAGTAACACATATGAACCCCAGTGCCAGATCCCATGGCAGGTGCTAATGGCTTTCACAAAGGCTCTCAGGATTTTAATTAGCTGAGTTTCAGTCGCTCAGAGCATCCATCACTTCCTTTCCTTTTCCAGACTACTGAATAGAAATATGGTTCTCAAACAAAATCCCACTGCCACCTCTCCTCTGGCCCAAAATTCAACATCCATGTTCCCCCCAATTCCCCCAAAATTCAATATCCATAATGTTCCAGCTCAGCTGTGATCAGCTCGCTACCCGTTGATGAAGCATGTTCAAGCCACATCATCTGGATATCTCCTCAGGTATGCTTCAGTTTTCAGACAAAAATAATAATATCTCAGTGGTGATCAAGACCATTGCATACTTGAGTCACCTTGGAGATGTCAGTAACTCTTGCTCATTGCAGAAGATGAAGGCTGAGCCTGCTTCTGTCTTTGGTACGCCAAGTATCTAAAATGATGTGTCCTGAAATTCCCTTGGGAATCCTCTACAGAGAGGACAAAAAGGAAAGAGCTGGAGCTGAGGACTACAAGGAGTAGATTTTATATTCTTCTTGTGCTCTCGTACCAGCCCCTCCTATAGAAAATTGCACAAATCTCTCCCTACTGAAAACAGAGTGCAACCCACTTCTGAGCCCTGTTATGGAGAACCACCAGAGAACATTTACTTTGGAAGCAAGTAACTGCTGGTTGAGAGCTTGGATTAGATGACCTTTAAAGGTTTCTTTCAACCCAAACTATTCAATGATTCCTGCGAATAGTCTAATTTATGATGACCAGAATCATTCCTGATGATGCTGCCCATCCAGTGATGGGATGGGCATCTGAGGGATGGGCAGGGAATTCACCTGTTCTGAGCATGGAAATGATCAAATTATTCTCCTGCTGTTGCTACTCTGGCATGGATTTTTCTGCTTTCATGGCAGCACACAGACATCTACAGTGGAGCCTGTATTTATTTTCTTGCAGAACATCTCAGAAATTTAAACCTCATCCACCAACAAATATGTACCTAAACTCAGCCACCTAAGCCTGCAGATGAGCAAGATGCTCTGACTTTCACAGTGTGATAACAGATCTCTGTTATCACCAGCTTCACCAGGAGCTGTGGGCAATCTGGCTTCCACCACACCACAGACAACAGCTGGGTCCTCTCTGACCTCTCAGATGCTGTGGAGGCTGGTGGGATGGGTTAACATGTGCTTTCCTCCACCCCAGAACCATGGTCTAGAGACAATTTGCTTCTCCTCTTGCCATGGGAGATGCTACGGTATTTGCATTTCAACTCCGTCTCAGCAAAAGAATATTCTCTATGATATATTTATTATTTTAAGAAACAAAACCCACTGCCTTAAAGCCTACTGATTTGGCTGCTAATAAACATTGTGAACTGAAGCAGCATCTGAATTTCTGAAGCAGTAAATCCAGCTCTCAGCTACAAAACTGACAGCTCTCATAAAAGAAAGAAAGAAAAAAATGCAAGTAAAACATCCTAAGGAAATTATCGTTCAAATTAACTGCAGACATAAATTTATCCATCTGTTATCATAAGTGTTACTTGAAAATTATTTGCCCATAAAAATGAAATAAGCCAGAGTGGTTTTTTTCTTAAACATTGACTTCATGTGTATGGTCTTAGCTGCCAAAATATTAACTCTTTTTAACAGCCCATGTGCTCTTGGCTGTGTATCTCTTTCTTGACTCTAAATGGACCTTTAAAAATGGTCTGTATAAATGATGTCTAAGGCACTTCACTGTTATTACAGATCAATAATTCCAAGTAAACCATCATGATTTTCAAAACACAAAACCCAAGCAAATGCCCAAATTTGACTTGGAAGTACTCTATTTAGCTATCTTTATTCATTCAAAGGGAAAAGTTACCCTGTCCATTAAATGAAAAATGTCATTTAACTGCACAAACAATAACTGCTGTTTCATTCCTAGAGTACAGTTACTGTGAATACAGGTATGGTGAGATTTTCACATTAAGTCTGAACATGGTAAACGCTGGCAGGAGTGGAACAAAATCTACACAACTGGGTACAGAGCTGGGTCTCTTTTACCCAGAGCCTGTATTTTTCTTGGAGAAGAGAAATAAATGAAAGTAGAAAGAATAAATGGCTATTTTCACTTCTATGTGTTTTATAAAGGAATAAATTAAAAGTCTGAATTACTCCAACACATTTAAATAGTAAGTAAAGTCATGGAAGATGGAAAAGGCAGAAGTCTATTGAAAAGTCTATTTTTTATTTTTAAGGATGACAGAAAACTGAAAAGTTCCTTTTAGAATTGTGTAATTTTTTTTTTGTTTTAATACTTTTGACTGGAACAAAACCCCCCATCTTTCAACAGCATAAAAAAACTTTGCTTCACTTTATGAAAAACTGTTTTATCCCAGCTTGCTTGGATATTCAAATGTCTGTCCCCTGCCCACTCTATTGTCCCCAGGATTTGTCTGTTGGATGTTTTCACAGCCTCGTGCTGTTACAGGCCAGACTCAGAACCAGCTCTCATATGATGCACCACAAGGTCTTTGCAGCACAGCTCTAAGTGGCACAGAGTGAAACTTTTAGTGGGAATCCCAGTTTACAGGAGAGCAGTGACACCCAAGCACCTGGGATTTTGGTTTACATCTGCAAAAATTGACTTGTTTTTCCAGAAGGAAACAGAAAACTTTTGTTTTCCACAAATGCCCAATTCTTCACCGAAAAACAGGCACCTGCATCCTCCAGCTCAGTGGCACCAGGCTCTTGCACCACCAGGCTGCCAGGATATCATCATCTTGTTTTTCATTTGAAGCCACTCACTGGATTTGTTTGGGGTTTTTTATGTTTTTTTTTGTTCTACAGTCATGGAGCAGGAGACACTGAACCAAACCTGACTCAAATTTGCCAAGACACCTGTGTGGTGCCTTCTGCCTTAGTCAAGCTCATTACACTAATTCATTATTAGATGCTACAGAACTACCCATCCATGGCACTGGAATCTTAAAATAACTTGAGGATGATGCCCCAAGAGAGCAACAGAGCCTCAGTTGCTGCATGCAGCTGTGCAAAAGCCAGGTAAAACTTCACTACAGCAGCATCCACAAGGTACAGCTCCCTGCAGGAGGCCACCAGAGGAAGAGGCAGGGCTTTGCCTCGGGAGAGGCTTTTTCTGGGAGAGATCCTATTTCCCAGCCCCTTGGCTCCAGTTATACCTGGGAGTAACAGGATATCTCTGAGTCCATATGAATCATCCTGCAGGGCTTGGGGCTCCCTCCTGGAGTAGCCCTGGTCTGTAAAACGGCATTTGTTGAAGGGTTTCCAAGGTGCTTTTCTCATAACAGGCTTATTTTCTTACTTAGTAAAATACTTATTTTCCTAATTTTATTTGGCAGCACAGTTTTATCCGATTCTTCCTTTCCAAAAAACTATGATGGAGATTATGAAAATTGGAAAACAATTCATGATACACATATATAATTTAATTACTATTCATTCATTAGTTGCAATATCTTCAGAATTAAGGGATTAATGCAGAGATCACGCTTGGCATAAAGGGCAATATCTTCTGAAGCACATTGTCCAGAATACTGTTTTTCAAATTACTTCCCCTTCATCATGTTAGTCTTAGAGATGCAGAATCTTAAATTGCACTGTTCTGGGAGCAAATAAACTCCCACAGACTCTATCATGCCCATCCTAACTGAAAGGGCATTCCTAAAATTTTGCACTTCAGAATTCATGGGAATATGTGAAAGTCTCAACTTTCACCAAAAACATCCTTTACTTTTATAAAAGGCAAAACCAAACCCTCAAAGTTTTATAAAGCAATTTGAATTCATGATCCAAGCACATACAAAGAAACCCCTCAATATAAAAGAACTAGACATAAGGATACAAAATAAAAGATTTATCAGTAAAACCCACTCTTCAAATTCAGTGCATGGGGGAAAAGAGGAAACAAAAATCCTTCAGGAAAAAAAAAAACCCTGCATTTGAATCATAAGAGGAAATGAACTTGCCTGCACTTTGGTCACATAAAATTTTTGGCATTGAAAAAAATTAATAATTTTCTTAGTGTTCGCTGCATGAAGAAAAAAACACCCCAGAGAAGAAAGCAGGAATTAATTGTACTTAAAGCAGGGATAGCCTGCAGGGATGGCCCAATTTGGTGAGAAAAGCCAAAGGGATGCTGGAACAAAGAACCCAAAACAAAAAGCTTTCCTCGGCATCTCTCCCATCCCAGTTTTCAGTAGATCCGGCTGCGTGTGTCTGCTCTGTCCTGCCACGCTCAGTGCTGGGGAAACAAAACAACCCAGCAACAAAGGCAGTTTTCAACATCACTAGAAATGGGCCTAAAAGACAAAATGAGACTTGCTCTTTATGAGCCAGCTTTCCCAAGGGATGCTCCCTGGGAGTTTCAGGTAGGTGCCCTCTGATGGGGACAGGGAAAGAAAGGTCAAATCTCCTGTAACTTAAAAGTGCCTTTCTAAAGAATGTTAACATGGAATTAGCATCCATTGGCTTAATTTCACCTCTGTTACTAGCACAAACAGCTGCAGCGGGTTGGATCCATGACTCACTTAGTCCATGGTCTGTAGCTGATGCCCTGGAAAAATGTGTAGAGCACGACAAGTGGGCAGTGATGCCTAGTTTATCCTCTCAGCTCCATTTATGTACTGGTTAAGGGATTTCCAAAACTGGAAACTGTTATCTAAGCCATCATGTTCAATAATCTCCAATAAACCTCACTCCTTGGGTTAGACAGGCTGGTTTATATGAATGCCTGTCCAATTATGAGCCATCATGATATATTTTCCTACTGTAAAAACAGTTAAGCAAAACTTCTTGGCCAGAAATATCAGCCAAGCCTGAGATTAAATAAGCTTGGGAAAATTCAGTCCGGATACACTCAAAAAATAAATACATCAAAATGCACGTGTCTCTGCTAAAACCCACAGTCTTTAATCAAAATTCCCACTGAAGTGAGTAGCAAAAGGTGAGTTGTTGCCAAAGTTCATAGGGAGAGCCATGGGATGAGAAGCAAAGTTCTGTCAAAAATGAGAAATTGCCAAGGAGAGGGAGCAGGAGGAGCAGATCGGTTCTAACACAGCAATCTCAGGCTGCCTTGAAGTCGAGGGAGCTCAAAGAGACACTTAAGCTGGTGCTCAGGATTCTGCTGAGCTGGGGCCTGAATGGTTATTATTTATACTCTTATGACACAGAAATGTGAATTCCACTGGAAAAGGGAAAAGAAATACAAAAAGGGAGAGAGAGGACAGTAGCACGTACTGTCACAGGCTCACAGAAGTTACTGCAGACATCTTTCTTCTGCAGACTTCAGGGAGAGCACTTAAACAGGAAGAAGGACACTTTGGATTTTTACTTAATGGTTTAAAATGCTGGTATTTAGCTACACACACAACTCATGCACTTGTGCAAAGCCCCAAACCAGCCAGTCTGTACAGACACACCACCAGAGCAGCTCAGTCACCCATCCAGAAGGTTTAACTGCAGCAACCCCAGCAGGTTTGAAATCCTGGGCCAGCGCCTCGAGCCACACACACGTGATTGTGCCCCAAAAGGGTTTGTGTTCTGCCACTCACCGCCATCAGCACCTGGGCTTGCCAATTCAAAGGCACCTGAACCATTTTCTACACCTGTGCCCAAGCAGCCCCCAGGTCTGGGAGGGGAACAAACACAACAGCATGAAAAGTGCTTACAGCTTCACACTTCTACAGCCAAATGGAAAACAAAGTAAAAGCAGCCTGTGTGCAGCCTGGCTGGACCTAGACCCACCTCCTACAACAACTCGCTCCATTTTAGAAGTGGGTCTGGAGAAACAAAAGTCGTTCTGCTTCAAAGGGAAGCCTCATAAGAAATCTTCTCGCAGGCCCAGAGAACTCAAACGTTCCAAACACTTTACTTCCAATCGTGGTAACAGAGTAAAACAGAAAAAAATAATGCCATACCTGCTCCAAAGGCAAAGAAGAAGCTCTTGTCTCTGTTCTCCCTTAAAAGTGACATCACTCTTCTCCCCATCCTCTCATTCCTCTTATAGATGAGCTCCTGTCTGAAGTAGCTGTCTATTTCCTGAGCTGTCACCTGCTCGTGGGGTGGGAGTGTTGTGTTGATGAAGTTTGGGACCTGAAACAGAGAGAGGGGCCATAGCCCAGGTGGCATTTGTTAAGGAACCCATAAAACACTGCATGTTTTAATCCAGCCTTCTTTAAGCCACCTGAGCACCATTAGCACACAGAAAACCACTAGAGGATCAGAGCACGGGAGGTTGTTAGGAACTCTCAAAAAAAAAAAAAAGAAAATTAATTCCCAATGAATAGACTTAATTTTAAAAAGTGAAACTAGTATTTTACTAAAGGAAATCTTAGTTAATTTTGATTTTTCTCTGTCCCTTCATCAAAATGTAGTTTCAGGAATTACATTTGGGTGAGTTACTTGGACCTTTATTCTCTGCTTGTTCAAAAAAAATCATTGGCTGTTTAATACCAATCTCCTGTGATCTGTTCTCAGCTGAGGTCACCAAGAACTAAGTAAGGACTGTAAGATTTGGCTTGTATATGTGGCTTTTGAAGAACAGTTTAAAAGAGGAATGGATAGCAAATGCAAACACAGGAAGACGCAGACAGAGTAAACCCCCTTATCCTTACATGCTATTAGGTTTCACCAGAGAAGACCATGCATTGCAACACATAAATCCCTGGAATATTCCTGATATAGGGAAGGAAGAGGCTTCTACAAGAACTGTTCTTTCAGTCCCTGCTTTTGTGAAATGTTCACAGACACAGCAGAAAGGCTGAAAGCCCAAAGACTTTGGTCAGGGCGGCAGAATGAGCCAAGATCCAAGCTGTAAAGGACAGCCAAAAGTCTCTGATTATAGGGACAACAACTTTTTTTTACATAGTGAAAGTCCCAGGTCTACCACAAGGCTTTGGGAGCCCACGTGCCCTGCAGAGAGAAGAGCTGTAAGGGGGCAGGGTTTGATGACTGCTAACAGGACCCAAGCACATTCTGGTGATTTTCTGTGCCTCACCACGGGAAAGCAGCTGAAGCTGCAAACCCCAGAATCAAATTTCTGAGTCCCCTAGGTACAGGTGGAGCTGCCAGGATTTCCAGTGTTAATCTGAGTTGGTGGTAATGACATTGCATGCACAGCCCATGAGGGGAACATCCCTCACTCGCTGTGCTGAAACACTTGGTGCAATGACTCTGTTATTTGGGTTAATTCCATCTCTGGTTTTCTACTATACAAAATTCTTGTGCCCATTTTCTAAAACTTGCCTTTTTGTTTTTCAGCCCACCTCTTCCCATTCCACTTGGTGACGTGGTTTTATCACAACAATTTTTGTCTCTTCCCACCCTCTTCGCTCATAATGCTTCTCCAAAAGTTTTCAGCAAGTCTTAGGGAAAAAAACTGATTTCCATATTCCCAGTGACTCTCCTTAAAGCTTTTTCACTGCAGCCCCATCTGCATCACTCCTAATATATGTGAGGGACCAAGCAGCAGAGATTTCTCACCATGCATTATGCAGGATGAGTCTACACCTCACTCTGGATTCACACTAAAGGCTGCTCCCAGTGAAGGGAGACAGAAAAGGGGACCACATCTCCTGAACCAGGGGATCCCAAGGGGATGGAGATAACATTACATGTAAGGGACCCTCCTCTAGCCTATTGGGTCTCACAGACCAGCTGGACCTTTGATTTTCCAAACTGCTTCTCAACCTGCTTTGCCAAATCACCCTGCTCCTCACAGCATGTCCTTCTTTAAGGGTTCAGTCACATTACCCTGAGTCATTCCTTCCTCCAGGCTTTCCAGCGTGGCTTTGGCATCACCAGTGTAACTTGTGAACTCCTCAGAGCATGCAAGTACTTTGCACCTTGTTCTCAGTTTAGCCCTGAGCCAGCACTCAACAAGTAATAAGTCCCATTAAGTCAGGCCTATTGGAGACACCAGTTTCCTGTGAAAACCCAAGGAAGTTGCCTCTGTGTCTGGCAAGAATACGTGTTTGTCTCTAAGGGATGGAGGAGCAGACTGATGGTGTCGAAGAGATAAAATGCTGCTGGCTACAGCAGCAAAGGACACAGTGGTTTCCATTCCTGGTGAAAAACAGGGAGAGATTTATATTGTAGGAATAAAGTCTGAGGAATGAGTAGCCATTTTACACTTGCAGTAACCTCTGTAATGCAAAGCTGCAAATCAATTGGTCCATGGAGATATCACAAACCTTTGCAACTCCTCTATACTGGGGCTCTCAGGCAGGAGTCAGGGAAGCCTTTACGCACTGAAGGGGAAGGTGACATTTTCTGGAACCATCTGAAGGCTCAACACCCACATAAGAGAAGTATCTTCTTCTTCTGCCTCTGGCTGAAGGTAAGTGAAGGCTGGGACCTGGTTTTGAGTCACTCTGAGATGCTTTTGGGAAAGCAAGGTACAGCCTCGCCTATGAGCACAACCTGTTCCTACACAAAGCAGGAGCAGCAATGCTGGGGGACCAGGCAGCTTTGTGATTCCCACTGGTGATGGAGGTCCAGATAGCCAAAAACAGATGTTGTATAAGGTCTTTGCCAAGAAGGGAAGTACCTTTCACCTCCTTGTGCAACTCCATCACTTGCAATCATACATCCACATTTAACCTATAGTTTGTTCCTTCTCTTTATCTAACCTAATATACATTACACAAAACAGAGCCATTTGCTTGCCTTTTCCCCCCCTTCCCTTTCTTTCCTGCTCTTCTGTGGGAAAAAGCTTGCCAATGGCAGAGAGATAAACTTAAAACCAAGGACTGGGTATTGCCAATCTTTCTTTTGCTTGTCCCAGGAACAAGACAAAGGAAGGCATCACCCAGAGAGGCACAGCATCAGCTACAGGTCCTGCTGCACTGTGTGCATTCCTGCATTTCTGATGCCTGGCAAAAATGAAATCTCCACGTGTGTTTCAGTGTGTGTGTGGCAGAAGACAGAAGACAAATGACTGCAGTAGGTATGCCCCTACACAGTAGTGCAACCACACTCTGAGCTGTGACACTTGCCCCATTAATCACCTCTGCTCCTCCCTGTGTCCAGGTCCTTTCCACAGTCAGTGACACACACCATGCCTGGCTTCAGGGAGACAGCTGCTCCTGTTGATTTAAGAAACCTTTAAACAGACAGGGATCAGCAAGTCAAGAAACAGTCACACGCAATTAGGAAACTCTTAACTGGAGCCAGAATTTAAGTTCAGGGTTTTTTTGTAAAAGAGAAGATCTGTTATTTTGAAAGGATGGGCTAAATGTGCACCAAAAGGATGCACCTTCCCCCTTCTACTTTTATTTTGTTTTCATTCTGTGAAAAAATTAATTTTAAAATTTTAATTATATGAATCTATGAATTTTGTTTTTGAGCTGAGAGTGAATGGATGAGATATTTGCTGTGCCCCTGGGTGAGAGGCTGATCTAATAATACCTGAACATTGCTACCAGTATTTAAATGTACAATGGAGTGGGTGATATGTCTGTTGAAAAATCCAAACTTCTAATTTTGCTCTTCACCTAGGAGAGTAACAGCTGGATCAGCAGAAAAATGCATCACCTGGGTGTGCTCACTTCTAGTGGATACACATTACAAGAGATAGATTCTTTACATCCAGTCTCTGCAAGCTGTGCAGTTTTCTGAGAACCCAACCAACTCGCATTTATATATAATTCTAGTGGAAACTCAATAACGTATCTCACTGAGGCGTTCAAAAGAAAGAATATTTTGTTTTACTTAATAAGGTAGCACTCCTCCTTTTTTCTACTCCTATTTTCTTTAGGTTACACCTCTCCTATGGACAGTACAGATGAACCACAAACTCAGTCATTAGGTACACCCTGCATTTCTCAGTTAAACTTTTGAGGTTAAAGAAAGGGACTATGAGAATAAAAAAGAAATCCCAGCCTTGCAAAAATTTCTTCCCCTCCCCACTGTCTGTGTAGTTTTACTTGAGTCAGTATCCCTGATGGAATATATGTGTGGATAAAGCTCTGTACACACGTCTGAGCTCACAGTGCTGTGGGATGTGGGCCATAATTCTTCACCTTTGAAGTCAGTGGGAGCTTTAGGGAGAAGAAAGAGGAAGGATTGTGGAGTGGTTATGACACTACCCTGAAAAAATGGTTCTGCTCCCATGGGTGATACAAATCTCTTACATGATCACAAGCATGTCATTTGGATTTAAACCTTCAAAGGAAACTCAGCACTTAACCTCCACTAAGTGTCTTTGAAGCATTTGGCTTTATTCCTCCTGTGTCTCAAAAGTCCATCTGTAAAACAGGGACAGCAAGACTTTCTACCTTGATGTTACATACAAGGCACTGGCTCAGTCTAGCTCTGGAGGGACCCAAAGGAAGATCCAAAGTCCAACACCATGCTCAGCAGTAACCTCTCTTCCCATAAATTTCCACAGAGGCTTGGATTCTGCTGCAACCATTAGCATAAGAGCTAACAAGATACTTTAGCTTAGAAAAATGCATCAGCCATAACTCAAGAGCTATGCTACGCTTTCAGCTTTGTCTGTAGAGACAGAGAGAAAGAAATGACCAAAAAAAAAAAAAAAAAGGGAAGAGAAAAGCAAAATATAAAATATATTGGTGCAGAGTCTTTTATCACATTTAGGGCTTACTGCCAAAGTTCAGCTGAAAATTCATGGACACGGGACTACATTAAAAGTACATTTTTTTAATTTACTATTTTTTAATATTTGGACAAATATTCTGGGCAGAGGCACAATGCCAGAGTTGTGTACATCTATCTGCAAATAATTTTTTTGGACACACATAAGCACCATCATCTTTGATTACGGTTTTTTTTCCCTACTTTGGATTTATTGGCTACAGTGGAACTGCTCTAGACTCAGTCCAGTATCAAATCACTATCATATGTGGAGTAACAGTGTTATCATTCCTACTCCTATGCACTACACTTCCCAATCCTCTGATAACCTTGTTTGGCCTCGTGCTGTTCCAGCAATGAGAGCGTATTTCTGGAACGTGCATTCAAATTGTAATATTATGTCAATCAAAAAACAGCACTACCAACAATGGAATAAAGAGCTGTGTGCCTTTCCTCACCTGCTTGTGGGCAGAGGTGATCTTCAACCATAATTCTACTTGCAGATGGAGAAGAAGAAGCTGAGATAGGGAAATGGGAAGGAGCCCCTGCCAGGAAATACACAGTGATCCTAAAACCTCTTCAGCTATTATCTTCCTGTATCTTGGTCAATCCTTGGCTTTTGAGACTCCTCTCTCCCACTGTCCTCATTAGCAGATGACTCAAGGACTTCCAGCCTCATCTCCTGAGAAATATCCAAACTCCAGACTGCTGCATGTACAGCATCATCACCGATGGTTGCAGAGGAATCTCTTAATAACAGAAATGCCTTATTTCCTTATTTCTCCTTCTCTCCCCAGAGGGTTCACAGGCTAAATAGAGGAAACAGAAGGCAGCACACCCAGGGTTGAAAGGGACAACTATAGCAAGACAGGGAGCTGGCCATCAGCTTCCAGAGTTCCAGTCCAGCACCTCAGTACAAACCCCATCCCTCCCTCCCTGACAAGAGGGCTCCGCCTCCACACTCGTAATCCTTATCTCCAGTTGTGAGTAGGGAGCTGTTCCCAGATCACGACAACTGCATTAATTTTTTTAAAAACATGATAAAGATTTGGTTCTCTTTATTAGTCTTCTGGTTTATGAGCTTTACGTGGGCAGAGGCCAGAAGACAAGTAAGGAATCCTGCTTTGAAGGATTTTCCCTGCACCATGCAGGTCAGGAACCTTTATACAGCCGACAGCACTAGGCAAGATAAGGATCTCAAGAGCTGACAGGCAGCTTATGGGGGCTGCCAGGGAGCCAGAGCAGCATCCCAAAACCTGCTGGCTCCTCCAGCAAACTGAACGGCCCTAAATTCACACCAGCCCTTCTTGGGTCACAGGCTGACATCTGAGCTCTAGTTATCATTTCTTTATGAAGGGAGGATACCCTCCTGTTAACCAGCCTTGACAAGGCATTGTGGCTTTTACTGCAGGGCTGCAAAATATACTGCTCTGGACTTGGAAGACACCTGTTTTCCTCTGATTTATGGACCCTTCTGGCATCTGGGAGAGCAATATCCTCTTACTGCAGCCTCTGACTGGAAGGATTGAAATAGTGCAAAATGAATGGGCTGTGAGAACAAGTATCTCCACGAGGAGGACGTGGCTGCCACAAAAGCAAAAGATGCTGCCAACTCAACTGGTTTTCCTCCAGCATTCCCAAGCTTCCACCATGAGGAAGACCAGCAATGGCCAAGGAGGGAGTGTTGGGTTAAACTGATTTAACCCAAAGCCCAAAGTTGGTAGCTGCCAAGAAGATAAGCTTCCAGCTTGTTATGGAAAAGGGAAACCAGGAAGGAGCAGTCTTACGTTTGAGCATGTGATTAACCCATTATGGCTTTATCTTAAGCACCAAAATTTAAAGTAATATATTAGAAGTCTGAGTGGACTGTAAAAGGAGTCCTTCACCTCTGGAGTAAAGTTCAGTTCCATCACTTCTTTCCCTTTTCCAGAGTTGGAGAGGGGAAAAAGGCAAAAATACTTTTTGCTTGAAGGGAAGAACACAAGCAAGAATATTTCTTAGGACCAACTCTGGGGAGCCACTTCTGGCCATGAGCTAATCCCTGCCCACCTCCGATCAGCTCATGGTCCATAGATGTTGCAGTTACATCACAGTTCAGGTTAGTGAGATTTCTGTAACTGGCCTCTCTGATTTAAAGCTAGTGGGATACCCCTCAGCATGCCATGGCAACTTGAGTGTGAAAACAGACCTCGTTGAGTTTCAAACTGGCTACCTCAGAGCTAGGGGCCACTGGAGCATCTAAACTTGTAAATGCAAGAAGATTACAAATGGGAGAAGATATGGAGGGGGAAGAGCAGGCTGAATGCCAGTGAAGTCTCTACGGACAGTGAATGATACTTTTAAAAACCAGCTCTGCAGGTGACAGAAAAGCTGTAGGAGTCATTGCTGGCCTGAGTGTAAAGCTGTGTGCAGGCAGGCTGGGCTGCAGCCCTTGGACACCCCTGGATCTGCAGTTCCAGCCCCCACTGCACCTGCACGGAGACCCTCCCTGGGAGCACCAAACCCATCCTGCCAGGGCTCTTCTTCCAGGTGGCACCTGGCCAAACAACAGCTGTGTGTCCTGCCTAGTCCTACCTCCTCTGTCCATTTGGGCTGAAAGAAACCATGGTAAAAACAAAAAGGCAGAAAGGCCACAGGGATGGGCTGTGCATCTCACACACTCACAGCCGGGGGGGGGATACCTGGATCCCTGTTAAAAAAGACTTTCAACAAATCCCTGAGAAGTCATGACCTCCATGTATGTTTTCTATTTGTTTTTCCACACCACTTAAATAGCTGCTTTCCAAGCACTTGGGAGAAAAAAAGGAGAAGAAGAAGCAAGCCACACTAACCCCTCTTCCAAGCCTTCCCTCCCCACCCCAACCCCATTCCTGCTCCCCTTGGTCGTGATGCAAAAAAAATGTGCAGCCGGCCTCTCTATCTGAATGAATGTTTTGATTAAAGAATTCTTAACAAAACGCAGTCAGAGCAATGATCCCGGCCCCGTTCCTGCAAGCTTCACCCAACTATGTGGAGTATATTTAGGACCAGATTACAGAGAGCTGCTCATTAATTGCCTGAGGATGACAAGCCTGCAGTGTATGCAAATAAAGGTTTGGGTTTCAGAGGGGGGGGTAAATCTTAACAACCGAATGATACTCCTGCCACACTTAAAACCTTTTTAACATTGGCTTTTTGAGGCCAGCTTTTGTGAGCTTGCAAACATATGGAAAAGTTCAAGTTTTTCTATTTCCCTTCCAAATGCTTTCTTTTCTTTGACAAAGAATATTTTTTTTCTGTTCAGACACTAAAACCATCACCTATTATACTGCCATGACACCCAAGTAAAGATACTGATCAAAAGGCAAAGGAGGGTAATAAAGTGAAAAAAACTGGGGCCAGAAGGTTTGGGTTTGGGGTTGGTTTATTAAAGAACTGTAATTCTTTTTCCAAAGGTATTTTTCATTTTGTCTTCGGTTACACAGTGGGAAAACAGCTGGTTACTAGTGGGTACAAACTCAGGTTTGGTTGTCTTGGATATGTATTGTTCAGGGCTCTTCAATGAGTTTCTTTCCATCCCTGTTTAGTGAGATTCTAGGAAAAGCCCAAAAGTATATGTGAAATTTGCAATATTATTTTAACCTCAGGTGAGTTTGATCCAAAATATATGATTTGCACAGTATCACATAACTTGGCAAGGAGCAGAAATTTGGTTCATAACACAACATCTGCTGGGCTGGACATGGGACCTCCGGAGCTGACCCTCAAGGGAGGGCACTGCAGAGGCGGCTCTGCCTTCCTGTTTGGTCCTAGAAGAAGTCCAGGCTTCTCCCAGTCCAATCAGCTTTCTAGTTATGCTGGCATCTGAAACAAACTGGGTGATAGCTTTTGAACTGATTTTAACTTTCTTTAAGGTGGGGTCACTTTAGAGGTCTAGTACCAGATAAAAAGATGGAGAACATCTCCAAGAAAGCCTTTAGAAGTGCAACAAGAACCAGTGAGGAGAGAAATCAGGAATAATTCAGATTAAGTTACCTCTGAAATGGACTTCTTTGCATCCAAGCTGGTAGAACTCTACAAGCCTTTGGGTTTAGGAGATCCAGGCCTGAAGTCACCATCAGAGAGCTCAACCAGTTTACATTGGAGATACCTGATCTATAGCATTCACCATTTGGTAATGCACACAACAGTGTCAGTAGAGAAAATGTTGTGTCCAGGGGTACCCAAGAACACAGTCTTTTCAATAATGTCTAACACTAGTCCTGCCAAACCAACCAAGTTGCCCTCTTTTCCCACTTTTCTCCCCCTCACAGTCACAATGAGGAGCAAATATAGCTTTTAGATGTTTAAAACAAGAAAGAAAAAACACTTTTTACATTCAACCAACAAGATACTATTTAAAATACTAACAAGTCTTTTTCATTTCTCTTGAACAAGTATTTCCAAAAAACAGTTCATAAACCAGTTCTTTAAAATGAAGGGAAAGTAAATGCTTTACAGCAAACATACAGCACTGCACAGAAAGCAGCACCTTCAACTCCAAATATTTTTTACCAATCACTCTTTCATACTAATTTATAGTCTATTCCTGTACTAATAAATACAAGTAGTCAACAATCCCTAAATGTTTTAATGTAAATCAGCCCTTTTCTGTAGGTGAATTTGTTCTTTTTCTAATAATGCAACAGTCTGAAAGAAAAACCTTAGCTTTTAAATGTCTTGTTCCAATTTCTCCATGACTCTCTTCTCTCACTTTGCTTTCTTCATGGAAAGAGGAGGGAAAGAACTTCCAAGGTAAAAAAACTCCAAATGCAAAGACATAATGAAATTTTCAAGCAAGAACAACCTATTTTCAAAACCTGTAGCATGAAAATTATCTGGGCATGTTCCAGATTATTAATAAAAAAACAATCTCTGCAATGTTTTCCCCAGCACTGTCATCAACAAGTAGACTTCACTCTCAATCTGGATCTGCAAACAATTTTCTGAAACACATAAGCCAAAATACATTATTGCTCCAATCTGGAATCCTGTTCTGACATAATATGAAAATTAGACTCTGAAAATTTTGGCTACACTTCTGTTTTTTCGTTCACTTCCAAATGCTCCCAGTGTACCAAAACACAGAGCTGTAACTCAGGTGCAAGTGGAAAGAAATTATGATCCTACCACAGCAGAGCAAGAGCTCTCCTGAGCTATGGGAAGGCAGCCCCTCTGCAGCAGCATCTCCAGAGAGGAGAAGGTGGGGGACAGGCTCTGCTGGCTGTGGGCACAGGCAGCACTGAGCACTCATGTCACCAAGCACCCGAGTGGCATCAGGACTGCCATCAATGTCCTCTGACAAACGCTCCTGAAGTGTGACCGACCCTCTGCCTGGACCCACGGTGGGAAACTCGTGGGATGGCTCCCCTGGTGCTGGAGACAGCCTTGCACTCGCTGTTCTGGACAGCCCAGAGTCATTTTCCCTGGAAGAAGGAGAGGCTGTGCCAGCCCGCCTGCACTGTGTTACGGCTGGGAATGATAAGATGCTTCCAGAGCGCCGCGTTACAATAGCTGCACCTTCAGTTCATGGATTTATCTTCCTCTGCCCTAGATAAAACTCCATTCCTTGGACAAATTAGGTCTGCTTGTCATTCAACACTCTACCTAATGGTCTCAGCTGTGTCTTTCTGCAGTTAGTGAAGCTGGAGCATTCCACAGATAGTTCTCATTGATTTGAGAAGTGAGCCAGAAATCCAGTTGTATTTTATCCAAAATGACAATGGGGCAAGTTAATGATGTAATTAGAATTATCAGGACCCTTAAATTTTAAAGGACAGGTTTCAGTGAAGGATGATAACATTTTTAAAGGGGTATGTAACACAATCTGGTGATTTATAAACAGCAAGTGCCTTGTGAAGTGAGGCACTGAACATTTTCTTCTTTAATTTAGGGAGGCTGATACTGCCATGGGCTTAGTTTATGAATCTCTAATGTCATGTTATCAAGATCATCATATGCTTTTCGGAAGGCAACACCCACTATCTAAATCCACCCATGGCATTTCAAACTGCAGAGACAATTTGAAATATGGATGGCATCATTCGAGTAAGGTATCCAAAAGGCTTGGTTGTTTCTGATGGACACAGCTTGAAGGAGGAGGAACAGCACCTGAAAGGGGTTGAGACTTGTCTGTAGACTGTGGTGACCACCAAACAACTTCAGTGCACAGCTTGTTTAATTGTGTGGGATGAAGTCAAGACCTTACACCTGCTGTCAATGAGAAGATCCTTATGCTGAGCTGAGCACAGAGCCTTTAAACTAGGTTAGTCACTCACTTGATTTATTCAGTTTGATATCCAGTGATGGCTGGGCCTGCTGGGATGAATACAAAGCCTGCTGAAGGCATGGAAATATTCTCCATTACTTCAGTGGGCTCTTGTTACAATCTAACACACAAACCATAAAGGCTCCCTGGATGAAAGATGCTTTGGAAGTGTCAGGAGTGACTCTTGCCCCATGCTGTTTACCCTAAATGGGACAGGCAAATAGCAAGTATGAAACCTGGGTAGCTGGGCCAGTAGAAATTGTCTACAAAATGATCAGCAAAGCTGCAGGTCTCTGACATGCCAGATCAGCAATGAGAGAGGAAAAACCATCTTCTCCTGGGACAGGAGCCTCTCCTCAGGTCAGGAGAATGGCTGGGGACAGAAGATGAGAGACAACAGCTGGAGACCACAGCTACAATTTTTGGGAAAGGTTGAAGGACAAAAATCTCAGCCTTGGATTTTCAATTTTCCTCTTAATAAAGAGTACATAGGGGTACAAGGAAACATAGAACAAGCTAATTCAATGCTGGCAAAGATGAATTCAGAGCTGTCCTTAAAAACTGAATAGCTCAAAACTGACCACAGGAAGTAACTGGTGCAAAAACAATAAATTGTTCTGCACCCTGCTTTTTTTCATGGAGGCTTCGGGTCATTAGGCAATTCCTCAGCTATCTCAGGTAAAAAAAGTATAATCTAGAGACAGATAATTTTCTCATTTTGAACTAAGAGATTTTCTGCATTTTAATACTTCTGAACACACTGACCTCAATTCCCTAGTGAGAGCTTCAGACAGAATACAGAAGTTAAAACTACTGATCTAATCCAATCCATTTTTGCTTTTAGGGAACATTTACAAAAGCAGAGAAAGAAACTGACTTCTTTGAGGGGAAAAATAGTCTAGAGAAAGAGCAGAAAATACACCCATCCTATCTTTAGCTTAGAACACTTTCTCTTTGGTATCATTTTGACTCTCTGCCCAGAAGCCTCAATATAAGCCTCTTGACTGCAAAAGTCACAAGAGAATCAAGTGTTTGAAGAAGGCTATTGAAAAAAGAGAGATGTTTCCTACTGCACTTTTGGGTCATAGTTTAACTTATTAAACTCACCTCCTTAAAATTTTACTAAGTTTAAATAAGGATTTTTACATTTGGAAAAATGCTGCTTGCAAACAAAGTTTAAAGAAATGGAGAGGGAGAGGAATGATGAATGTAATATAACCACAGGAAAGCAGAGGTGTTTCCTCTTTCACTGTTCTTAATTAAAATAATTTTAAAAACCCACTGAAACTGAGAAGGATTTGTTTACTCCTCTGCTCTCATCAGGGCTGATGGCTCTGGGAAAGGAAAGAGTCAGGGACATGGGGCCCTGCTCACACCCCTTCATTCTGGGCACCCTGGCTAAGCTGCACTTCCCAATCCCAAGGTGAGCAGTGTCTCCCTGGGGTGGTCCTGTCCCTACCCATGGGTGACAAAGGAGCTGTCCTCTGACCTAAAAACCTGCTTTGGACTAGGAAGTACCTTTCCTTGCAGCTTTCCCCCGAGCACCATCCTGTCTGTGCACCCCCTTGGCACAGTCTTGGTCCAAGAAGGGCTCTGCCCTCTCCTCCCAAATGCTGCAGGACTCAGGAACGTGCAGGAAACCACACACTTCCCAAACTCTCTTGGGGAGGCTGAAGATGCTCAAGGAGCTTATTTGTAACATGTCAGGCCAACAGTGCTGGTATTTCCTCTTCTGGTCCTTTCTGCTCCAAGATGATTTTTGCACTAAAGGCACCTCAGCATCTTGCAGACAGCAACTGAAGCTGCTTCACCTCTGAAGAGTCTCACTGGAGGCATTTAGGAAATTACTGCACCCACATAAATACTCTCCCTCTCCCTGGCACTGTCCCCACAGCGACCTTGGACTTCATCACCTCCTTCCCAATCCATTACAGCCGCCTCAACCATCAGCTCTGAACTGAGCCAACAGTTTACCTTTATTCTGCAGCTCCTGATAACCTTCAAGGGACAAGCAGGCATGAATAACCTTAAACAGCAGCCCAAATTAGTCCTCAAAGAGTGAGAGTCTCATCCTTTTGCAGTTCTCCTGAGCTGCACTGGATGGAGCTGAATTCCCTGGCCTCCAGCATTCACACAGGTGTTGATTCTTCAACCCCATTCCTGATCTTTTGTTCCATTCCATGGGGTATTTCAAAGTTCTGTTAACAGTACCAGCTTCAACTCTTATCAGACCTCTAAAGAGCTGGGCCAGCAGCTGGATATCATGGAAGAAGGGACACACCTTCTAAAATCACTGTGGCACTCTTGTCCCAAGACTGGCATGGGTACCTGCCCTGAACTGCAACAGACCCAGCACATGATAAATCCCTGTGCCTACATTTAATGTCTCCAGAGAGAGATACCATGGGGGATCTTTCACTGTAATATCTGAGCCAGGCTAATCTAATTTGGTAACCAAATGGCAAAAACTCTCTATGACAGACAGAGTCTTTCATCCTTGCAAAAAACCACACAGAACAAACTTTGGAATGACCCCAACTGGCAAAACCTGACTTGAATAGGGAGTTTATTTTATGTTTTAATTTTCTATTTTGTTCTGCTGGCAGTTAAAATAAATGGTATAGAGCTGGTTTATAAAAACACCACCAAACAAAAAAACTCTTTACCCAACAGTACTGCACAATATTTAGAGTTCTGCAGGGACCAGTATACATAGAGGGATTTTAATTTTCCATGGCCTGTAAGCGTTGTAATCTCCATCAACTGCGTGTACTCTGGGACCATGACTAACACCAGTGCTTGAACTCTGACTGGTTGTTGGCTTCTTTCTTCTGTCTTTAACATTATTTTGAAACTCACACTTGATCCAATAATTTTCAGGAATAAAGATGTTTTCACAGCAAACGGTTCCTCTCAAGTCTAACCCACAGGTCTGTTACAGGACAATGTGTCAATAAATCAGAGGTGTCTGTGAGTCTGAGGAACTGCTATGAATGACCACAACTCATCTTAGGGGCAAAGGCTTTACTTATTAGGAGAAATTACACTGGTGGAGATTAAAAGGTGACACAGGACATTCAGACACCAGGACTGTCTCCATGGGTTTGACTACTAGCAGTCCTTTCACAGCATCCATGGCAAATACTCCACTACATCTTGCTTGTTTATTCCTTGTTCATCATGTGTGCTGTGCCTCAACATTTCAGGAACAGTTACAACCACTGACTTCTCCAGGATACTCTAAAGTCATGAGCTCTCTACCTTTTCCAACTCATATTCCCCATCTTTAAAGATGTATTCCCACCCAAGTTGCTTTCTCCCCTTACTTTTCAGTGCATGGCTGACCAGAATGAACAGCTCTGGCAGCTTTGGTATGACACACTCTTGTGTTTCAGTGCTACCACATTAACCACCCTGGTACGTCCTGCTCAGTCATGCTAAAACAATGCTTCATTTTCTAGGACTGAGTTAAGTGGAACACCAAAGGGGTTTTATCCCATGTTGGGGCCCCACTTGCTTGCTCAGCTCTTCTGCTGAGAAACAAGTGACCCACAGAACCCTGTGCAGCCCAAGATATTGATGGAAGATAGAAATGTCTGAGAGACCTCTGCCCCAATCCACAGACTGAGCTTACCCCTCCTCAGTTCTCCCTGGAAGTCACATGGCTTTCCTTGATTTGCATTTGCTAATGGTGGACTGCTATCATGATTTAATTCTTTCACTGGCAAGACACATACAATAGTGTGGCTGTCAAATTTACACAGGTTTGGCCCAAGTGAGTCACTGCACCTGAGACAGGAATCTGGGAATATTGATCAAAAAAAGGAGATGTTGGAGATGACATCCAAAGACCAAGTTTTTCATAGAATTAACTAGAAAGGAGAAAGAGGAATCTCAGTTTGTCATGAAGCATCAAACTGGTCTGGAAAGCAGATTTCTGCTCCCTTGAGAGTTTTTAATAGCTTTGGATAACTAAGATAAACAGAGACTGAAGGGCTGTCTGAGACACACACAAAATTATTGAATTATGACATGTTTGAGAGGTTATTTACTTTATGGAGTATTTACATAAGGTCCACTTCCTCTTCATATATAAGCTCAAACACTACAAAGATTCCCCCTCCACCCTTAACGATGGATCTGCATTCAACAGCCCCAAACATCCAGAATTAACCTTTTTTCAAGAACATCCCTAGGAAAGTTTTCCAGGCAGTCCATTCCTTGTCCCTAGTAACAAGCAATAGGACAAGAGGAAACAGCCTCAAGTGGTGGTAGGGGAGGTTTGGATTGGACATTAGGAAAAATTTATTCATCAAAAGGGTTGTCAAGCATTGGAACAGGCTGCTCAGGGAAGTGTTGGAGTCACCATCCCTGGAGGAATTTAAAAGATGTGTGGTTGTGGTGCTTGGGCACACGGTTTAGCTGCAGACTTGGCAGTGCTGGGTTAGCAGTTAACTCGATGATCTTGGAGGTCTTTTTGAACCTAAACCATTCTATGATTCCCCAGAGCCTGAGCAAATCCAGGGAAATTCCACTCTCTCACCAGGCAAATGAGGCACGTGTGGAAAGAAAACACAGGGCATTAAGAGGAGGAGGGGAAAGAGGGATCAGGTATGAAGTGATGACTGGGATACTGCTATTAAAGCAGCTGAGTTTTCCTCAATTCTCTGGCCCATCTGGAACAATTCTGCTCACCTGGGAAGTGTCATGGTTGAATATCACAGCATTCAGGTCTCCACAGTTGTAGTGCTTGATGAGATCCTCGGTGGTGTAAGGGGCCTGCAAACTCCCTGCTCGAAGGCTTTCATGCTGGAGCAGAGTTTGGTTTAGAGCAAACAGCACCTGCAGAAACAAAGGCAGGAAAAGAGGGAAAAAGTTAAACATAGTATGAATCAAACCAACAAGGACTAAAGGACAAAACTTTGAAAGACTTTCCTGCACCTGAAGTCTATTCCCTTGATCCATTCTGGCCCACAGCAACAAGGGACGGTCTTTAGGCATTCCCAGATGGAAAAGCATTCAGGTGCAAGACCCTATCATATTCTCCATAGAGTATAACTTCCCAACAGATACATATTACTCAGAGGTCACAGTCTCAGGACTCTTGGGCTCTCTGTGCTGGTTAATTTGCTTCATGACAGACACTGGAATGGAAATACCCCTAAAGGAGGAAACTTGTATTGCCTCTGACTGTTTCCTGTACCCTAGCTTAAATCCAAAGTCCAAACTCAGTTGAAAGGTTTTTGAGAAAAAAGTCAAAATCTTCTGAACTTCTGAAGTCAAAGGTGTTGTATTAGGACTTTGTGCACGCTTGTAGTAACAGAAACTTTAGGAAATTCATTATTAGTCTCCCTCCTTTTGTGTTTCCTCCTTCACCCCACCCATTTGCAAAGTGAGAACAGAGATACAGATCTGTAACACTGTCCCAACAGACTGGTCCAGTATCCCCATCCCAAACCTGAAAAAAACCCAAAAAGCAGAAGGACTATTTACTGTGTAATTCTGGGTAACCAAAAAAAAAAGTCTTTAAATATTAGATTTTTTTTTTCCTTGAATTACCAAACAAAAATTAAAAAAACCCAAACAAACAAACAAAAAGCCCCACACCACAAAAAAAAAAAAAACATTTCCCCCCCCAACAAAAAAAACCAAATAAAACCAAACAAAAAAAAAAGGACCACTGAATTTCACATGAACTACCAAAAATCTTTTTTAGATTTGTGACAGACTGTGGGAGTAATATATGCCAGTTATTGAATCACCAAGTCTGGGCTTTACATGTTCTGCTTTCCAAGAACCTTCCGAAGAAACTTGATAAAAAGTAGATGAATAAATCAGAAGAACAGCAGTGAAGAGTTTTGTCATGAACTATATAAATAAACAAACACACTTTTTCTAAAATAAAGTGGAATGTGGTGACTGTGAATTCAGAGTTCTGAAAAATTACATTGATGTATCATTTTTCATGAAAAGACTCCTGCACCCCTCAGTCTCATATTTCACCACTTTTTCAGCTTTTCTCATTTATAACAGCAGTACCCCATCCTTCCCAGAGAATAACAATCATCTCAAAATCTGGGTAAGGTAATCCCTGCTGAGCTCCAGTCTGGGACCTGAATTCCTACCTCCTTAAATTTTAGCAACTGAACCCACTTCAAGGAGTGAACCCAAGGGGAGTTCAAAATCAGCAATTTACATATGTATTTGGAGGTTGGAAGTTTTTCTTAGTTTAAAATTATGATTCCCATTGAAGTTTATCTGAAGGTGAAGGAGAGGAAGCTGAAAAACCTCATGTATATAAAAAAGAGTATTGGATATTTAATAATTAATAATAACATTGATAATGTTGATAATATTAATAATAACAGTGCATCTTCAGGGCACTAACAGCCTCAATAAAAAGCTGTTACATGCTGACTAACATACACAAATTGGGTTGAGGAAAAGCAAATGCTGTTTTTTAATTCACTTAAAAAAAAAAAAGGCCTTTCAACTGAACCTGTTATACCTTAATGTGGCAATCGGTTCCCCATTAAGAGACAAGCCTAAAAGATTTCCTTGCCCAGATCTAAGGGTCTCTTCAGGCTTTCCTACAAAGAGATCAAGATTTCCCAGGACCACAGCTTGAAGTTAAGCATCTTTCTAACTTAGTTTTTCTCTAATTTAAAAAATATGCAAAAGACACACTTTGAAAAATTTCTAATGTTTGAAAGGGTCTGAGCTTTTTCTTTTTCCCCTAAGGGCTACAGCTTGAAGAGGAAATGGTTCATCCCAGGATTTCCTGGGGATTCTAAACATTTTGACTAATAAAAATAAAAGCTTGGAAAAACATTGACAGGAAAAATGAGAGCAGAGGTTTTCCCAAAATGCTTTTAGCAAAATCCTTCACATTTTTGATTTTTTAAACAATGGATGTTACTGGATTTTTATATACAAAAATATATATACACACAGGCACACACACATATACAAACCACCAACAAGCCCTGAGGACAAGGCTGTGGGTTTTATGATAAAATATTAAGAAGGCAATAAACAAATCCTTACTTACTTTACTCCTGATGCCTTTCCCCCCATCTTTTTTTTTTTCCTTTTTTTTTTTGTTATTCTGGAGAAACCAGTCCTGTGCATTAATGCTGTGCGTCTTTCTTCTCTGAATAAGTTTGGAACCCATTACATTATTTCAGTCACATTTAGCAGGGGTTAGAGATCCTGAAGAAAATTGTCTATGTGTTCCTCAAAGATCAGCCTGCAGAGAAGTCCACCATATGAGTTCACTTCTTATCAGGCACCAAAGATTCCAAATGAGAGAGAGTGAGTTATTTTGCAGTTTTGGGCAGATGTCCCCCCATGATTTCATTGGTGCCAGGACATTAATTTCCCTGTTTTCTGCCTCAGAGCAGCTTTGGGACCTAGAGGTGATGCTGGCCACCAGCTGAACCCATCCAGCATGCTGCTGTCACCATGGGGAGCTCAGCACTGGGTTCAAACTTCTGCCCAGAAATCTGCTCCAGAAATTTTATTTTAGGAGGAAAGTTAAAATCAGAAACTTCAATCCTTGAATATGCTAAAGGAAAACCATAATTAACCAATTTCTAGAGAAGTCTTGCTTAATCAAGCCATAACCACCACGGATTTTGGTTGGGTGGCTCAGAACAAATTTAAAGAGAACTGGGGTCTCCTCACAGTTGCCTGCTTCCTGGCTGGATTTGTAGACCATTTCCTTCAGAGTCAGGTTAAAGCCAGCTTAAAACCCAAATTTATTTTTCTTTACCGTTCAGATAACGCTGCAAAACCAACGCTGTTTCCTTCCCTTCTCTCTATCTTAATATCAGTGACCCCACGACCCCCAGCCTAATCCTCTATCTGAGTTAAATCTCCCAGAGCTGCCTGAGATTACTGAACAACTGATGAGTTCAAAATAAACACACTTAGAGTGACTGCCTATACACAGTCCCACCTAATAAACAGAGCAGACAGGATTTGTTCTGGGAAGCAATGGGAAGTTATGACTTTGGCTCTTGGGAAGTGCATTTTTATTCACACAATTTATGGTCCTCACCCTGGTGTGCTTTGAAGACATTTTTGCATGTCTGTCTCTGGCCCCACCATTTGTGACTGACCAACCTTTTAATCTGGTGACCAACGCAGAGATTTTATTTGGAGACACAAGGTGAGCCCTCAGGGCTGTCCTGTTTTACTGTCAGTGGGAGTGGGTCCCACTAGTCCTACACAGTCCCAGGGACCACTGGTCCAGACATTTTTGGAATTGTTTTGCAAAGCCTTTGCACCTCTCAAGGGAAAAGGGGCTGGACCAGTGAAGACCTTCACTAACAGCTTTACTGATCACCTTGACACTCAAACAGTATTCCCCCTCTCCGTGCTTCTGGATCACAGAGCCAGGAGCCACACAGGAACAGAAGGAATCCAAAAGCAAACCTCCCATATAAATCAGCTTGAGTGTTTATGGTGTTTAGCTTTCACCTTCAAAAAGATAAAGGATTATAAAACCTCCAAACCACACATAAAGCAAGCAGACACAACTGCAGTGGGTCCTAAGGTCTTGAGGCTGGCACTGCCCAGAAGTGTTGGTATCAGCAATTGTCCTTGGGACAGTTTGAATATTGTTTTTCAAACACATTGTGAGGTTGGAGGTTTGATTTTATGTGATAATTTAATGAGAGTTGGCTTTTAGGGAAGTAAACCTGATCTACAGGAACAGATCTAGAGAACCACTGCCACCTTTTTAAAGAGGGAGGAGAAGTGAATAAATGTGTATTTGAAATGGGCTTAGGAACACTCCAGACTTTCCACCAGAAATCATTTTCTTCATTGAACTTGGGTTTGGGAGTAAAGCTAGATGAGAATGCCATTTGTTCTAAGGTACTCTCACAATCATTCACATATCTTGTTTTATTATGCCTGGCCAGCAGCTTCAAACTGGGCATTTGAAGGCTCCTGAAGGCCAGCCCCATGTTAGTGCTGTATGTGACAGCTAAGGAGGAGAAATTACAGCCTCTGTGCCACAGAGGTTTCTCCTTACCCGTGTCCTGTACATTTGTCTCTAGCTGAAGAGCATAAGAAGGCCCAGAAAATAAAAACCAAGCTAACCCTCATCAAATACATCATCATTCCTGGTTACATCAGTGGTGGACAGGTGGACCTGTCCACCTGTGGAATCAAGTGGAAAGGTTGCCAGAACCACCTCTTCAATTTTTCTAACTTAGGCCCCAAATAACGCCAAAATGGAAAGAAAAAAAGCTTTGTGGAAGCATCTAATAAGCAACTGTAAAATAAGACAAGGAAACCTTATTCACAGATAAAATGCTTGAGTGGTCCAAAACCTTCCTATGAAATATATTGCTAATAAAACAGACAACAAATTCAAGAATTACAACAGACGAGACACATTTTTTGTTAAGCTTAAGACAAACTGGAGCTGTGTTCTTCTGGTGTGTTTGCTATACAGGAGACTTGAAGATGAAAGGCAACCCTAGGAAAACTCTGAGGCCAAGCTTTGCATTCACAGGACTCCAGTAGCTGGAATTACAGGATGACCCCTGCACAGACCCATGATTAATAACAATACCACAAAAACAAGTACTTAAATTTCACACTATGATGTCAGCTCTTGAGCAGGCAACTTATTGTTTTCCTTTGCTCTCTCTTTTGGACACGTGCCACCACAATGCAAACACTAAATAAGCATTACTGGAAGTGTTTGAGTGACTATATCCTGTCAGTGCCCAGACTGCAATCCCAGAAAAGAAATACCCACTCTCCTACTTGGTTCAAAACAAACTGCAACATAAGTATTGAGATATACAGTTCTTCAGGGGTTCTCCTTTTGTAGTTATCCTAATCTGTAATCAAACAGAAAATCAAATATACAGTTTCAGGTCAAAATAGTTACTTGGGAAAAAAAAAAATAGAAGAAAGAAAAATGCAAGTCCCTGATTTTCCAGATTAATGAAAAGCAATAAAAGTGCTTGCCCAAATCTGTTCAGTTCCATTGGTTTCCAGAAGACGGGTTTCCCCTTTCCTTGAATCTCTTGTGCTATTGCTAGGAATTAGTGAGCTGTGAAACTCACCTAATGAGGTCAGCATCAGGAAATAGCTCTGGAAAAACAGGTCCTGGGGGATCTACTAAAGGACTCCCCCAGTGTCCAAACGAAATCCTGGATGCATCGGCACATTGTACAGCCGGGGCTGTGGGAGGAACGTGCCCAGCTTTGTTGTTGTTTTTCCTATAAAGGGACAGCTAAGGAAAGTGAAACTATTAACTCATCCACTGGAATTTCTCCTCACAAACCGTGCTCCCTGTTAAAGCTGCTCATAAAAGCCTTTCGGCTAGTTAGTTCCATATGTTCCCCAAATCCGCAGTTATTGCTTCTGAAAGGCAGGAGTAGTTAACAGTCTGTGGCTTGGCACTGACCAGGGAGACCTAGGGACCCTGCTCTCCCCCCTCCCTTTCAAACTGCCAATTAACCAGTTTAATAAACCAGTCTGAATCTGACTGAGGCGCTTGGAGAAACCCCAAACCACCACCCATCCTATGGCTCAGCCGTGACAGTGGCACGGGGGTATGGCCCAGGGCAGAGCAGTGACACTACTGATGTGCAGCACAGGACTAAGATTGGTTTTCTTGATGCTGGGAAAGCTGCAGGGACAATAAGGCCCCAGTTTTCAGCCCTGCATGCCCAAAGCTCCAGCTGAAGCTGACTCCCAACAGCTTGACTTTAGCCTCCTAACTTTTCTCCTTATGCAGAGATCCCATGACGAACTTGCACAGGCAAAAGTAATTTTGTTTTTCATTTTATTTTTGCTGTGTTTTGATTGAATCAAAAACCAACAGAAAATTTTTAGACATCAAACACCGCGGAGTGTATGAGAACCCCATTCTCTCAGTTCTAAATTCCCCAAGCCAGAAAAGAAATCTTCTGGTTGATGGCAGCTCACACATTCCCTGGGCTGACCTTACTACACTACTGCTTCTGCTCCAAGTTCCTGGCTTCAGCAGGGCTGGGGCAGAGACCCTGGAGAGCAGCAGTTTGGGGGTTTGGTGGGTTATGTGATAGAACAGGAAAGAAAGCAAAAGTTTGGGCTCTTAGATGAATGTCTTCTCCTGCACAAGGTCGTTAAGATAACAACAACATGGAATTAATTTCTGTCCTGAAAGCACTTTTATAACTTATACTATAATACACTATAAATACTACACCCACTCTAAATAGGTCAATAAACCCCAAAAAAAGGTCTTAAATATGTAACCTGAAGTCAGCAGCAGCTGTAGCAAAGGCAGTATTGGAATAAGGGTAAGATCTGAAAACTTTTCTTCTAACGGCAGTGACCTCTGTTACTTGCTAAAGGTACTTAGAGTCCAGATTAACATAGAAAAAAGGGTGGGGGGAAAGAGCTTTGATATGGAATTTCCATCCTTTCCCCCTTTGTGAACCACCACACTGATGGAAGGATGTTTCAATGCCCCCACCACATCATCAGCAGGGTTTCTTTTGCCAGTAACTCAGCTTGATGTCCAACCAGTCACAGTGTGAGTGAGCAGTGACTCTGTAGGATAACTCTGTGCTGGTCAATGCCCACATTCAAGCTTAGGGAAATAAACTAAGAAACAACAGGAAGACAGATTTGCATTTTAATCAGAACTGAAACTCTGGTAGGGACAGAATTACTTCTGTTAAATTTGCAGTCTAAATCAAGGACTTGTGTGGATTTTGTATGCAGGATTTACCCACATCCAGTACTGCATCAGTCTTGTTTCTCAGCTGTGCTAAACTCAGCAGATTAACTTTGATGAGTAAACCTATCTAAAAGGCTAAATATTTTCACCAAAAATATTAGTCTGAGCAGCCTAATTCTGCAAATGCTTTTACAATGAAGTGCAACCAGTTCCAGTAACCAACACCCTGCCCAGCAGTGATGGCTTGCAGGTCCAAGTATCACTGTTTAAACTTCTGCACTGGAGCCTTAGATCTTGTAAACAAAAAAGTAAACACTCACTAAAATCAGTTCATACTTCTGGCATGAAAGAGCACTCTTCTTTAAGGAAGGCTGAACTAAGAGTGATTCTAAAGCATATTCCTCCTCCCTAGAACTCACCTCAGCTATTCAGTTATGTGACTTAAAGAAAGGACATACTAGACAACAAAACACTGCATATGAAATGCTGACCAGTAACCTAAAAACCCCATATTTGTTTTAATCAAGTCAGACATGATGGTCTAAATTGCTTTGGCTTCTTTCTTTACACCCTTCATGTTAATTTGTGGCAAAGCAGGAACTGGTCTTCCAGGGCTGAGTGGCTGGCAAGTGGGTTTGATTTTAAACAACCCATAAAAGATACCAGAAAGAGCATTATGAGGGCAAAAGGCTGGAGTGCTCAATTGGTGTGAACGGACTCAACTCCACAAAGAGAAAGGAGATGAACTGTGTGACACTGGACGTCTAAAGCAGCAGCCCTGCATCATGTGAAACCCAGAGGCACAGAGGAAGGCAGAGACATTCTCACCCAGACAAAGCAGGCAGTGTTCCAGTGGGACAAACAGGACAGGGCCCTGCTGCCTATCTGGTGCTGCCCTGGGCTGGCTGCCAGCTTGGCTCCTGCACACCTCTGCATCCCCACAATTTCCCCCTGTGCCACCACCCCATCAAGCCTTGCTTGGCCTCCAGCTCCACTTTGTCATTCCTGTCCTGGGGGTATCTCACCACTTAATAGTCAAGAGCAAACCCTCTGTATTCAGAAAACCCAAATTCTGGCTCAGTGTCAGGGAGCCCCCACACACCCCCATGTAACACAAGAGCTCTGTGGGCACTGGAAGTTTTTGAGGAGGTTTCTGGAGAAGAGCAGTGTTCCAGGAGAGGTGCTGCAGCGTCTGCAGCACGTTGCTCAAAGGTGTCATTGAAACAAGAACAGTCAGCTCAGATAAGCCCAGCATCCCCAAAAGTGTCTGGTAGCAGATACTTTGGGAAAGCATGTAAGAAATGAGGTGAGCAGAGCGTGAACTTTTCTCAGACAACACTTCCCATCTTCTGGAAATCTGCCAGTTGGGGACCTTGTGGTTGAAAGTATCTCTTCTCCTATCACTCCTTCCCACCCACCTCCCTGCTCCCCATGCCTTCACCTCAAAATTATCCCCGTGCCTGGTTGCACCACTCTTCTGAGGAGCAGCCATCTGCCTGCTCTACGCAGAGAGGAGCTCTCAGCCTGCTGCTTTGCTCAGCAATTTCACTCCCAAATGGAAGCCTGGCAGGATGCCCGAAGGGCAGCGCCCACGATCACTTTTCTCCACCTTAAATGGGCACATTGTCCCTTCACCTTCAGAGGGGGCACATGAAATCCTTCCCAAGAACCTGAAACCACGTTTGCGCTCGGCTCACGAGTAAAATTGTTACTGGGTCCTTCTGGGGTTTTGATTTTTCTTTTTTTGTCTCCACTGTAACACAAGGAATGTGGGAACATGCCCTGAGTGGAGCGGACCAGTTGGCCCCGGTGACGAGTGAGCTGCAATGAAAGGGGCACCCTCATGGAAAAAAGCAAAGCTCTGGGGTGGTTTGGGGAGCTCTCAGCTTTAGAAACCCAGCCTGAGACACTTTTTTTAAAAAGTCTAGTTTCATGATATGCTAAGCATCCACCCACTGAAAAACGCAACCTGTCCTGGGTATATTTAATTTGGGGTTTATTCATATTACTGCTTAATTTTGAACTGTTGCTTTTTAATTACCAGCTGAAGCTACATAGTAAAACGGACTAGCCCCACAGGCATGTTTTTCTTTCTATTATATTACAGTGAGGTAGCAGATTAACTCCTTCAGCCATCCCAGCTTAACACCTCGCGATGCCAGCATGGCCCTTTTCCAGACTGCTGCTCCCGCAGCAGGAATGGCTGGAGGGGACACAGATCCTTATGTCCTGAATTTCCAACTCCCAGCCCGGGGTATCAGCACAAGCAGGTGCCGATTTCAATATGCATCTATCCCGGAGAGTAAATCACAGCCCATCAGGAAGGGGAGCACCTTCCAGGGAGCCAGATGGAGCTGCAACCTCTGGCCAAGGACAAACACTTTGGGGCAACAACTGTCTCAGCTTTCTAGTCCCCACGTGAGCACCACTGAGTTAACAGCTGTAGAAAAGGAAATGTTTCCTAAGCCTGAAGGAGGCTGAATCTTCTTGAGGTCCAGCAGGGAAAGGGGGAAAAAAATAGAAATTACAATTCAGAACAGCATAAGAAAAGGAAAACTTCAAGAGGAACCAGGGAGCTAACTCATCAGGGATAAGCACTTTTTTGAACTGTTGTTTTTTTCATTTAGCTTAGCATTATCTCAAGATGAAATAATTTTATTTTGCAAGATGTTTCTGCCATTGGGGTACATAGTGACCAGGCATGGAGTACCCCATGTCTGTTAAGAAACACAGGGCTTGATCTGGCAGCTTCTCTCTTTGGGTCTTCCCCACCTGGAGAAAACCTATGCCCTTAACCAGGACAGATGATGGGACCCCACCTGTGCCAGCTGTTACAGGGCACAGAGGTCCCTGGGTGGCCTTACCAGGAGAGCCCCTCTTTCCCCCTGGGAATTCACAGTTATATCCTCAGGGTCAGGGCTCCAGTGCAGACCTTGTAAAGCACAGGAGATGGGCAGTGCACTGCTCACCCCTCGTGCTGCCTCCCTCTCCCAGAGCTGCTGCATCAAAGATGGAAATGGCTGAGGCTGGTGGTCCCCTCGAGAGTGTTGCAGCCCTGGTGCAATCTACATAAAAATTACTCAAAATTCAGTTAGCCAGGGAAAGAAGGTGACCTACCCATCAAATCACAGCAGCTCAAATTTCTAATATCATCTACTTGCAGCCAAGCACTTGCCTTCAAATTAAGCAGAGGCCAAGAATAATTACTTACTATTCACTGAGATATTTACATCAATTATTCAGCAAATAAATTCAGCTAACAAATAGCTTTAAGGAAACTGCAATCTATTCACAGTCAAGTTGCCAAGCCAGAAGAAAATGATTAAATTAATTATTTGCAGCAAACTTCTCTGGTAGCTTTCAAAGTCAGAATGATAAATTCAGACACTTTATTTTCTACTATGTATTAGCTCCCTCAATCTAATTCTCCCGTTTATGACTTATGGGAGGTTATAGCTGTCTCTTGAAAGATAACTATTATATTTTTATTATCATTGGAACTGAAAGATCTTTTTGCTTGAAGGTTTTTTAAGCCTAGCCTAAACAGTCTCCACTCCAGTCAGAGAACACCTATGAAATCAGCTACCAGTGAGGATATGCTGCTAAAGAACCAAGAAGAGAGTTCTCAGATTTTTGCTCTCCTGGCTAGAGCTAGGAACCAGATGCTGCTGCAACATTTATTTAAATTGGCAAATTCTGAAGAAAGCATTTCATTCAAGTAACACTTTCATTTTCTTTTTTCTTCCAACTAAGAAAACGATGTAGAAGTATTCTTTGCACAGCTTCATATATTACTGAAAGTGCGATATTTCCTCACATAAACAAATAATAAAAAGAGTAATTAATATTGTTTTCAGGCACCATTCTGATCTATGCACATAAACAGCAGAGGGAATACCTGACAGAGATCTGCCTCAGGTTCACCTTCTGCCCCTTTAGCTGTATCTCCTCACTCCTTACATGCACTCACAGAAGTTGAGCCAAGCTCCTTCTTTCCCCTCCTCCTCTTTTTCCTTGCCTGTTTAATACTGATGTTCTGTAAATACACCCACAACTAAGCAAGCACATGCTGCCAACCCCTGAAAAACTCCATAAATGTCCAGCAGGTTTTTCCCTCTCCAGCTGTGCTTCACCAGGAAGATTCCCAGAAATCCTACAGCCACTGAAGGCATTGAACATGAAGACACAGCTCAGACAAGTCCTAAAGAGCCCAAAGGGAGAAAAAGCAGCTCCCAAAGCAAATGTCTTTGCTCTTGACCTGAAATAATATGGATGGATAACAGCCTTTTGCACAATCATGACAGTGGGGCTGGAGCTCAGAGGCTTCAGTCCACTATTCTACCTCAGGACAGAAGGGAAGATGTCCAAGGAGAAATCCCAAAGCAGTGCTGTGGGTACTAGCAGAGCACAGAGGATTGCTTCCAGGTTTGACTTCACTTCCTAAGGCTGACTCCAGGGAGTACAAGGAGGCTCATCCAGTGTAATTCAGCATTGTTCTGATGATTGACACCCATTGAAATCCTGCCCACACCCCCCAGAGGAGGAGATGGGGATGGTGCAGGAAATGACATCCTCCAAAACCTGTGGGGGATCAGCTCATTCTGAAGATAATATCTGATCTGCACTTCTTCCCTGCTCCTGGTCTTTTTACCTTCCATAAACCAGGCAGGATGGGGAGTAGGTTCAGGTGGCTTTATAGGCCAATTTCTTTGCAGATGGGAGTTGATCAGATTAACGTTCCCCAATCATCTTTACTAATTCACTTGGCAGGGAATTTTGCCCTGCATTTATATTTAGTGCAAGGGCAGCTATGCTTTCCATTTAATTGTTCCTCAAATTTAAAATATAACTATAACATTCTAAGAAATTTAGCTTGGATTTTGAGTAGCAAAACCACTGGACCACTTAGAGATGAGGTGAAGCTCTGGAATTATTCAGTGAAGGCACAAACAATGAACACATCTGAGAAAAATGTCAGAGAGTTTTTATAGAGAGGCAAAAATTGAACAGATTGCAAAAGAAGTTGCTCAGGAAGCATGGCTTTACTGAACTCTGGTAACTAGAATTTAGTGGATTCAAATTAGGATACAAGCATTACTAAGACAAAGACTTTGTGGAGTCTTGTTTAAATTGCAAATTCTGACTCTCTTTTTTCTGATGGAGTGACCTCTCCTCTTTGCTTTTAGGAAGCTAAATTACACTTTAGTTTGCCTGTTTTCATCACATTTTGCTTTGGGCACAAATGACCATGAGCTCTGCTCTTTCTATGCTGATAGAAACTGAAAAGGGATTAACCAAAAAAGCAATAAACTATTCTCCCTGAATTGTTAGCCCTACATTTTCTTATTAGTGTCTACCCCCACTAACTTGAAACTTAGCAATGCTGGTTTTCTCCAGAGCTGTCAGCTGAAATAAGCTGGTTCTGTTCCTTGCAGGCTGCATTTGCCAAGGACCTTTCTGCTTTCACAACACGCCCCCTCCACCAAACACAGCAAGACTGTTGCCCTTTTCAGAGAAATTTCCCACAGGTACATGGCGACGAGTTAAAGAGGGAACAAAACCAGCATGGCATTTTTCAAGCTATTATCATGGGAATGCTTTGTACACAAGAATGTCAGAGTGAAGCCAGGCCTCAGTGCAGAGCTCTGAAGGTAGATGGATGAGTGTACGAGTCAGTGACTTGCAAAGATTACAGACCAGAGCCATTAAAGTTTTGAGAGGAGGGGAAGGATTCCTGATGCAAGAAGATAGTAGGATCTGAAAAGATCCACAAAATCCCTTTCAATTACAAAGGGAGTTGCTCAAGAAAAGCAATCCCATTGTCTTTTCTTTGGACTTTTCATAAGAGCACTGGGAATGGCAGAGCAGATGTGCTGTAGCACGGAATGAAGGATCCAACCCAGCTCTAGACATCTTAAGGCACTTTTTCCAGCCTCTTCTCTAATAAATTTAGATGCTTTGGCACCTAAAAGTTTCCAGATGGTACTGCAAGCCACCTATAGAGGACTGACTCAAGTGCCCCTGCCTCTGTTACACTGCCTGACCAAGAGACCAACTCCAGCTGGCACCAGCATTCTTCAGAACTGGGCCTGCTGCCTACTCATCAGTCTTGGGCAGAATTTGACCCTTTGTATTCACAACTAAATGCTACCAGATGGATGCATCAGTTCAAAGGCTGGTGGAAACAATTAAGATTACAGGAAGCCACGTCTATCCTTCCACCTATAGCACTGAATTAATCATGGCTGATAGGGATCTAAGCAGAGCCCACTCAAGGCTCTGATTTATATCACTACCTGTCAAGAGATGGCAGAAGATTGCCCAGTAGCTGCTGAATGCTTTTCTCCCACCCTCTCCTGGGGAGACAAATATAAGCCAGGACATTCCTGCTTTGCTCAGGATGCCATGAAACCTTACCTCCTGTTGACACAAGCATTAGGCTCCAGGACTGTATAACAGGTCACTGACAGAAAGATACAAGATAGAGCTTCCAAATTCGGCTGGCCACACACAGGCAGGCACTGGGATAGGCATGTTCCTGGCTCCCAGGGCCTGTGAGGGAGACTCAGAAGCTGGTGGACATCATGGGGCCCTCACCAAATCATTTTTCAGTGGCTGATCCTGCCTGAGATGCCTATGAATCCTGTTTATTCCTAGGAAGCAAAGGCTGGATTTCGTTCTAAACACAGGGAAGATCCAGGGAGCACTGGACAGATGTGTCCCTATAGTTGCTATTAAAAGAATGACAAAGGGGGAGTGCCATATCCTATCCAAACTGGGTGGGACTGGAAGTCTGAGTGCCCCCATGTGAATCTGAGTATTTGTGCTTAAATAAATTAAACCCTCAGTGCTCATCTGCCTGTCAGAAATCCAGAGTCAAGACTACTGAGAGGGGACTCTCAGTAACTGTGAGCTCAGTGCTTTCTTTGGAAGCAAATCTCCTGAAGTCTGGATGCTCTCTTTCCCAGGGACTCACTGATGAGCACACTTCACGTCAAGCATGAAATGGGAATGGATCTGTTACCATATGCTAAGCTTTTCTCCATCTGTGGGAGGCAAAACAAAGACAAACAAGGAGGCTTGAGTCAACACAAGGGTTAATTTAAGAACAGAGTTTGCTTAAAGTAAAAGTTGTCACCAACCAAAAAGAACAAGTAGCCATTGAAAAGAAAACTGTTGAGATTTATGGGCCCCATTCTAGAGACATAAAAGGGGAGTCAATCATCATTTGAAGTTTATTTTTTTAATAAGAGCTCCTCAAATATTCCCCCCACTTTTAAATGCCAGAAATGTAAGCTTGTGGCTGTGAAAAAGTTAAAAATTAGGGGTTTCCTAAGTGGGAGCAGAATGCATGGTCGCTCTGTATGACCCCAGCTACTCTAACAGCTACTGCTAATTCCCAGTGGAAGCATCAATAGCTTGTGAAATAGACTCCTTTCTTTTCTTGTACAAATTATTCCCTTATATTTTTGAACTTCTGAACCTCCTGGCTTAATAACAACTCCACAAGAAAGAAGGAAAATAATTGAGTGTTTATAACAGCATGCATCCTTTTTTATTATCATCCCAGGCTGTGGCACTTTCAGTTCAGCAAAGCTTTAGCTGAAGCTGCTCTGCAAAACTATTCAGAAATGGGAGGAGGAGAGGGATGGGAAGGACATCTCCTCCTACATAGGATCTGTGGTCAGTGGAGATTTTTTAAATTTCTCAAACATATAGTTTCACTATCTTCCACCTACTCCCTAAATTATAACCTACCCACTTAGTACCTGTTTGAGTTACAAGCAGAAATTGAAACATTGCTCCAGCCTCACAGCCTGTGAGCTGCAGCACATCAGAATGTGGGCCATAAAAAATTGCAAAACAAAGCAAGACAGAAACCTTAACCCACCCACACATGCAAGGAAAGAAAGAAACAAATCAAGGGAAAATAACAGGAATAAACTGTCTTTAGCTTCTTTCTTTTCCCAGTTTTAAATGGAAAGCAATGTGACAGTGCTGCAACAGATGACAGTCTATTTATTTTCTCTAACAGATCTTCAGTTGGTGGATTCCCCTCTACCTCCCAAAAGACTTACACAGCTTGAATTAAAAAAGGCTAACAGTAGAAAGTATGTTTGCTCAATAGGAAATGGCCATGCCAGGCTCAGGAAGTCCTCCAGCAGGCCATGCTCAGGCTCATCCTTCCCCAGCAGCTGGTTTAACACGCACTAAATCACGAAATATTACATTCTAGATAATTTGCTGCCCAGTATCATCAAGTTGTTGATTAATATGCTAACTCATAATAATGATAGATTCATAATAGGACACTTGGCAATTCATATTCTGAACTAGACACTTAGCCAGGGAACAATCCTGTGCCCTTCCAGGTCAGTGGTGAAGCACAACCCAACCCTTTTAAAAGAAGATCATGACAAGGTCAGATGAGCATTTTAAGGACTTGGCACATAAAACTCAGCAGCATTTGCTTGAAGAGGCTCAAGAAGTGGGCTCACCACCCACACTTTAGCAGAGCCCACTGCTCAGAGACACATCTTCCCTTTGCTGTCAGCAAGGACAACTGAAACCTGCTTCACCGGAGCAGCTTCCTGTCAATAAAACTCACCTCAGATAATACGGGCTTGGTTGAAATTGAGATGTGTAAATCAGAGCTCAGCATCCTTGAGGTTTTCAAATATTTGCCTTTCCAGGAGTTATTTGCAGGTGATAGTTTTTGGGGTTTTCACTGGTATAATCCAGTAGTAACTCTTTCAAGCTGATGGATTTTTACCAAGCTCCACCAAGCATTGGAGGTATTTCCTTCAGTCATGTTTACCTAGACATCTTTCCTTTTTCCTTAGTGAGGGGTTCTTAAATGTAGCTTCTGAGGCCAGGCTAAACCCCTACTAAATTTTCTCCATAAAATGAGGTCCCCTGCAGCTGGAACATGTGGATGGTGTAGGATTCAAGTGGCAGCCACTGCCTGCCACTCTCCCAACCACTGACATTTCAATTTAAGTCCATTTATCACAGGCTCACGGTCAGATCTAACCATAAATGAGCACTCCATGACTGTGATCTAAAATGTTTATTATTTCTGAGTAAGTACATTGAGATGGGAAATAAAAATCCAAACCCTAAACCCAAACCAAGAAACAACACTGGCATCTCAGTACAAGGCTGAGCAGAAGGCTCTGGGGCTACTGTTCACATTCGTACAGGATATGTAAAGGATCCTTCTCACTTCCATCACTGGGCATTTATCCCACAGGCAGTATGTGGATGATTTCCATCATATTTCTTTACCCTTGAAACTAAAGTGTATAAGGCAGTGGAAGTCTGAAGCCATTTGTCCCCATGTTAGTTTTGCAGCCTCCTTGTTCCGTCTATGTATTGCCTGTTCTTACAACAGGTGATGGACAGGGTACAGCTCTCCAAACAATTATGTTTCTGCAAGTTCTGTGGAAAAAGCTGACGGAGCAGAGATGATGTGAAGGCAAGACTCAAGGAATCCATATAGGACTTCATCCTTGAGATGCAAACCCCAGAGAGATGATGCTTTCTCTTGCTCTTCCTCATACAGAAAAGTTGTTTGGGCTTCAGCTGGATTGGGGATGAATTAGAAGCGTGGTCAAGCAGGTTTCTAGCACAACCAGCCCTCCAGTTGTTCTGCTGTTCAGCCTACATTCAGATGAGAGCTCTGTCAATGTGTCTCAGTACTGACATGCAGTAGAGAAAGCAAGAAAGCAAGAAAGTTTGGAAAGAGTGATAACAACACTAACTTGTGTTTAGAAAATGTGGGTCAGCTTTCCTGATGTGGGTTTGGATAAATCCCCTTGGGTAAGAGGAGAGTGAGACAAAGGGTTTCCCTCTTTGAAGGGGTGACAGGAATACAAAGATGAGTTACTTGCTACAGCCTTATGAACCCACATCCCAAAGGACTGTGATGCACAGGGATGGGAAGGGCCTGTCACAGAAAGGAGCTGTCTTCAATTAGTGTGGCATTTTCTGCCATGGCATTGCTGCTTTCCTGGGGCTAAAACCTCAGCCACTGCACAGGAATGAGTCTTCAAATGGTGAACATCTCATTTCTCCCAAGTACTCAAGTGGAGCAGCCTTCACACCAATCTTTCCACTTTCAAGTTGAATGAGAAAACTTTGAGCAAATATTTGAATCACTTTTCCTCCTCGTGACACATTAAAACAATTTAAAAAAATAGCCACTGTTTCTTTGTCAGTAACAGTAAGGAAAGAATATTAACCAAAAAAATCCAAACACAAATAAAAGCACAACAAAAGTGGCTTGTTCCTAATGATATAAATTAGTCTTTTAAATTGAGTGAATTGAATTAATTGGCTAAAATCCACATAAATGGGACAGAAATAGGAAATGTCTGCATTTTGGTCCAATTTCTGTGTAAGTATATGGCAATCCTAAGACTGATTTCTATGGATCTTGGATCAAGCCCTACACGAAATTCAGCACTCTCCAGGTTAGAACAGAAGCTCTACAAAAATACCTTTCCCATAGTTCATACCAGGTTTAGGTTTCAGAAGTGTGACTGAGAAGATTTCAAGCAATGCTGAAATTCCCTTCCTGAAGTCCAAAGGGGAAAACTGCACAATTCCAAGTGAAAAAGCTAGCAAAGCTGCTGAATCAGCTCTCTGTAAACCTCTCCTAGATGCTCCAGCCTAGATCTATATGAGAATTGTGTACATAAAACCAAACTCTATTTCCAACAGCCCACAACAGAAATTGAGATCCCTCATTTTTTTTCAGTATTGCCTTCTCTCCTGGGTTTATTCCACTTAGACACTGTCTGTCTCTCCGACTCTTTTTTCCAGCTCCCTTTGGGCAATTAAATAAAAACCTCATTTTAGTGATGTAAGGATGCCTCCTGGCTCCTGAGGTTTTGTTCTTGGAGAGCTCCCATTCTTTCTGAGCTCACTTCTGTGCAAGTTTTTTTTCCTCTTGTGTGCTGGTTTAGGGGCTAAGACTGAACATCTCAAGAGGGTGACCCCCAGGCTGTTAGACATTTCTGTCTCTTTGGGTGGGATTTCTGAGGAGCACTCAGAGCTGGCCTCACAGAGAGCTGAAGTCATCCTGACTTGGTTGAGAAGAAGCTGTTTGGATAAAACCCCAGAGACATCTTTGGGACACTCTACTCACCTTGTTTCTCAATTATGACATACGTGTATAAAAGGCACTACAAAACCCCACATAAACCCCACAGCCAGTTGGGATTACCACTACCACCACTCCCAAACAGTATAAAGATGAAACTTTGAAGGCAACTTCCAAAAAACCTGTTGTTAGCTTTGTGCTGCTCTTTTCCTATTTTCAAACTCATCCCCAGACAAGTCTCCACCCCAGGCTTTCAAACACCAGGAGACATCTCCAACTCCTTGAGTTTCAATCTGCATCACTGGCTAACTCTGGCTGTCACCAGAGCCACGGTGTCTGGCCGTGAGCAGGGCAGAATTAATCCATCCCTGGCTGCTTGCAAAACCCTCCTCTGCTCCCTTCACCTCCTGCTCTTTCCAAGCACCACTTTTCCTTGACCTCATCCCAGCCAAGCCTGGCTGACTGAGGGCATGAAGCTTGTCATGCAGCACAGGGAGAGCAGCTCCAGCCAGCCCTACACACCGGGCTTTTCCTGACTCCTGACACTTGTGATCTGATGGATTTTGTAGTGGTCTTGTAAATGGGAATTAGTCATGCCTGGAGGGTCAAGGTTGTCAGACCTCATGCTGAAGTGCACATGTATTCCTCAAAGGAAAACTAACAAAAGCAGGTTCTGTGCCAGGCTAGGAGGGAAAGAAGATATCAACAAATTGACAGAAAACAGCTTCTGTGACTTTTCAGCCCAGCAAGGCACAGGCAGCAGGGCTGGGGAGGGGAGGAAAGAAAAGGGAAGAAAGGGCAAGTAAGGAAGGAGAAAGTAAAAAAAGGAAAGGGAGGAAAGGGAAAATGAAGGGGAAGGAGAAGGGGAAGGGAAAGGGAAATGGAAAGGGAAAAGATAAAAGAAAGGAAAAAGCTCTACCACCACTTAGTGTACCAAATAATGTCAGAGAAAGAACTCTTACTTTGGCCATGGCAACCACATTCTAGCTAATTACTCAGGATCCTTTACTAATGAGGAAGGAATTAAAAGCATTGCAAGACGTAATGAATTCAGACAGCCTGGATAATATAATCCCTTGGTCTTATAATAATGCTGTTAGGACAAAACATACTGATAGATAAATAGGAGTGAACACAAAAATACAGCTAATGAAACTGCAATAGACTTAGCTGGTACAAGTCAGCCTAGGTCAGCTAAAACAGTCAAAATTATCAACAATGACCATTTTCCATAATTCACAGTCCAACTTCCCAGCTTCTAATCAAGCGAGTAAATCCCATCCCTGTGAGTTGCACCAATTCACATGGACTACAGTGAAACTGAGTGAAAAGGGCTTCTTGTAAGGAGTGAGATGCAGGAGGGGTTGGGGAAAACTGCTAAAAAAATCAAAGTCTGAATTGGCTAAATTGGCAAGTAGTGTGGCCTGACAGGAATGGATCAGGGGAGAGGTAGGGCCTGACATAAACATTACATACATTTCAGGAGGTTTATTTTGGCTTAGTACTACACTGGTCTCATGGACTGAATGTCTGTTGAATCCACAATAAGCACCAAGGTGCAACAGGGGTAACACTGAGGGATACATTTCAAAAACAAGTTCCTAATCCAAACTAAAAGCTGATGTGGACAACTCCAAATTTATTTTCATGTGGGGACTACATTAAATCCTGCTATCATTTATAGGCATTTTGGGGAGGAATGGGGTAGAAGTCTTGTGCTAAGCATGCAAACCACAGTTGAATTTACTGTGATGCAGCAAGTTAGATGTCAGATAAAAGTGTAAATAGCTGTCCAAATGCCAACCCTTGGCCTGCCACAATGGCACAGGGAGATAACTTGACTTAATAATAATTTAAGAGCATTTGTGCAGCCTGTTAGAGAGCTCTGCAGGGAGGCAGGAATTCAGTGAGCTCCCAAAGGTCCCATATACCTGAACTCCTAGATGTTACTTTTGGGTGAGTTGCCAATGCTGAAGGAAAGATTAATACGAGCGATCCTGACCCTGCAATAAACACCCAACAGTGCTTCTTCCTATTAGGACTTACTTAAGCTTCTGCTGGTTTATCTGCTGAACCACCTCATTTGGTGGGTCCTCTCTGAGAAGATCAAGTCTGATCATGATAGAAGATGCACGAAGGTTTTCCTAGATGGATGCAAGTTATTCACATACAGACAGCAAACTGGAGAAACTGCTAACACTGGAGAAGTGTCCCACCTGGAGATTTCATTCAGCCTTTGGGGAGGCTGCAAAGCCCTGTACAAATGGTACAGAATCTCAGGGCTGACACACAGCACCAAGGACACAGCAACAGGGCACAAGCTCTTATCTAGGGAAGATACAGAACAAAACCAACACTGCAGAAGCTCAGGCTGTCAGCTTTGTTTGTCTGTGGTGCTTACATGACCTTCACTATCAGAGTTTCTCCCAGTGCCTGGCTGATACTGCCCTGAGGGGCTTCACTGCTCTGCCCAGTGCACTCGTTATGATCTGCACAAACCAGCCCACTGCCACTTCAGCTGTCCCATACACCTTTCTGGTGACATGAGGCTGAAAACACGATCTCAGGGTCCCTTCTCACAGAAGAGAGACATACTGCAACCCACTTACCCACAACCGTGCAGGAAGTCCATGAGAAGCCATAAATCCTTTGGGACAGAACTGGAAAATCTTTATTTTCACAGTATTCGAACTAGAGTCTCAATGTATCTGATTATTCATTTACTCTTGGTTTTCCTTATGCAGGAGAATCTACCAACTTAATCCTTGGAGGGGCTGCCACTTCAATAGGAGAGATGCTGCATTTTATCTACAGAATGGAGAATGGGGCCAGTTCTGGGCAGAAAGGGTTTTCAAGGAGGAGGCAAAGCTATGCAGGAGCTTGATGCTTCTGTGATAACAGCAGGATACTCAGCTGAGTTTGCTTTGAATGCCCTCCTAGTCATGAACCACCCAAAGAGCTGTCAGAAAAAAGGTGTTGTGTCCTGAGAGAAACCCCAGTCCTCTGACACTTGCTTTCATGTTGATATGAGCCCAAAAAGTTGAAAGAGCAGAATTTTCAACTCTCAAGTGTGACAAAACAGAGAACATCACTTTCTTTGGTGCCAACAAAAGGGAAAAATTCAAAACAGGCTCCTGACAGCTCTCACACATTTTCCCCGGACAAGCAGCATCTCTAGGTTTCCTGGATTATTACTTTTAGTCTGGAAAAAGTTGAGCCTAATCTAAACCCAGCTCCAACAAGAAGACACAACAAACTGAAAGAGTGAGATGGAGGCACACATGGAACCCCCTCAGTCTAAACAATAACCAGCTGTGATCCACTACCCCAGAAAGCACCACCCTGCCCTGCTGAGCTGCCACCCTCCCCTTTGCTCACAGCCAGACAGAAAGGACTCCATGAGCTGAGCAATAATCCCAAGCAGAGAGACATGACATGAAAGGGTCCACCTGTGCCTGTAAAGTGCATTGGGGCAAAGTCACTCGTGCTTATCAGTGGTGATAGTCAGAAGTGTGAGAGTCGTCCCTGAATGGCACAAGTGTTCCTGCTTCAGTCACGAAGACATCATTTCCCTCTATTTTTTTAATAGGTATGCTTTTATTTAAACTGCCCTTTTTTTAAGACTGTAGGCTAAGATGGCCTTACTTCCCCAGGGGTCTCACTAAAAGCCAAACTGCACCCGACTCACCAGTGTAACTTAAAAAGTTAAGCAGTGGTTAGGGACAAGCCACCTCATTCTTTCCAGCCCTGGAATCTTAGTGCATATGAATTTTGGATACTGTTGCAAAAGTGGCACATTACAAATTAGCAACAGTTTAGTTTATTAGTCCCCAAGTGGATTTATTTATGGCACAGAATATATTGCTGTAGGTTCCCTGAGACTGAGACTGTGACGTTACTGAAATTAAAGGGGATTTCATGTGGAAGACTGTGCCAAAACGGACTTACTCCTATTGTGATTTCAACATGTGGTATTGTTTTACCATATACTTCTTGAGCTTGATGCCTTCACACCTTACAAAGAACCCCTGTTGCAGCAGCTGATGGTGCATTCTGCTGAGCTCACTGCCACAGCACGGAGAGAGCCAAGCAGAACAGGAACCTGGATCCTTCAGCCCTCAGTCCACTTCTTCAGGGAACAGCAGCACCATCTGCTACTCACAGCAGGAATTCAAGACTTCTGGTGCCCTTGGCTGCTCAAATAGGGACACACAGATTTGTAGTGGTGATGCAGAGGGAAAGAGGTTTCCCTCTAGGGATGTAGCTTAGGCAATGTCTAAGCTGCAGTAATTCTTCCCTTCTCATTAGACTAATGAAAAAAATACCTAAACTTTTACAGCTGGGGAAACTGAGGCAGAAAACTCAGCATATGCAGCACTTCTCATCATCTCGAGGAAACCTGACTGAGCAGGATGTTCAGAGGCTGTCTCAACAAAGTTTAGTTTCCCTGAATTTTCTGAGAGAGGGAGCAGACAGATTCCGATAACATTTCCCCCAACACTACAATGTGCAGCTCCAACATCCAAGGGTCCTTCACCATCATGACACACACCTCCAGTACCAGAACCAGCTCTGGACAGAGTTAGGAGTCCCTCAAGGGTTAACCTCTGAGCACAGGCAGAGTCAGGAAGGGGAAGCCAAGGAGCTTCATCCCCTTTATTCTCACACTGTATTAATGTAACTCTTTTCTACCAGTTGGATCAGCCCTATGCCTGCCCTGAAAGAAACGCCAATATATGAACTTTCAGTGGTTGGTGCAATTTGATGGTACACCTTCTTTTCAAAGAACTGGCAAAGAACAACTCCATCTTTGTGTCTGGGATAGAAAGTAACTGCTGCAGGATTCACATTATTATTCACTTCATTTTAGTGTCTTTCCTTTTAGCTGCTAGTGTAAGAGGTTCTACTCCTTAGCAGGATGCTACTGTTTATCCCAGCGGCAGCTTGGCAGGTGTCACTTCCCTGTCCAACAGAAGGAAAAACTGCTGTGCTCCAGAGCTAAGTGAGTCTTCCAAGGCCACACACTGAGCAAACAGCAGCTCCAGGACTAGAAATCAGGAATCCCGAGTGCCTCACCACAAACACAATCCACTGAGACCACAGTTGCCTGACAGCCAATGCCCACTCTCATGTACTGGAACACAGGAAGTGAAAAAGCAGAGTTTGGTTTTAGTGCTGGCTAGCCTCGTTGGAGCAGCTCTCAGCCCCTGGGGAGGACATCAGTGCTTACAGAAGGTGGAGGGACAGTGCCATCCCTGGTGACAGCAGTTTTCCTGACAGCCATCACTGCCTGTGCAGACTGAACCCATGCCGTGAGCCTCTGCAAGAATCCAGCAGCAGGAGAAATACAGGGAGATCATCAAATTTGGGCTCCTTTGTAGGCTTTCCTCCAGGGTTGATACATGTATGAGGCTGGCTAGTGTGAATTCCTGTTGCTGAAGATGTTTTGGGGCTGATTCCCTGTCCCTGTTTCCCCTTCAAGAAAGGAGATGTTGAACAGGATGGGAAGGTGGGGCTTATACTTCTTCCTCCGCTCTCTCTCCTCAGTGAGGTGAAGCTAATGACAATCAGACTTTCTCCCAAGGAAACAAAATCTCCTCAGCACATCCTCACCCACTGCTGAACTGCAGAAGAGTTAAATGAAAGCTGACTTGACCAGCAGAAAGTGGCTTGCACTGTGTGTGGCTTGGTGGCTTGGTTCATCTCCATGGACAGATTGCAAGGACAGGACCTTGATCAGAAGATGTAATTCATACGATTTCAGGCCAAGTCATGACAAAGTTCACACAACCTGTTACCTTCTCCCAGAGACAACAGGTGACAAGAACTGATTGAAATGTTTGCCTTCATCTCCTCCCACGAGTCAACTGGATGCACTGAATTCAGCAGAGTTGCCTCAGCACAGGTCCTCACATCAGCCTCCTTTGGTTTGAAACAACTTTTGGCAGTATTTAGTACATCTGTTTCCAGTGCCCAAGGCCAAGATACTGATTACCAGATTGCTAATTTTAATTACTACCTGGCATGTAGAAAACAAAACCAGCTACATGTGCCATTTACCCCAAGGAGCAAAAAAAAAAAAAAAGGCAAAACTAACCAACAAAATACAGAACACTGCACTGGAAGAGAAACCCTACCTCCTTCTAACAAAACAGTTTCTGTGGCATTCCTCCCTTCCTGTGTTTGTGTTTCTCTTTTTCCTAAGGGCTATAAAATTTAGCATACTAGGAATTGTGGGTTGCTTTATAAACCAAATGGTTGGGTTTGTTAGAAGTTGGCTTGAAAGGAGTATTTCTTTTTGTCGGCTACCTGGCTGCCTTAACTAGTTTGACACCTGCAAATTATTCATCTTTTTCTTCCCAGAACACATGCCAGTCAAAAGCAGCCTAATTCCTCTGAAAATTTGTGCCTGAACACGCAGTTCTCTCTACTGAAAGCAACATGAAAATAAAGCTCTGCAGCCTTCAGCAGCTGCCAAAGAAATCAACTCGACCTTTTCTGAATTGTTTTGGACCAAAACGTTTTTTCTCACCCACCTCTAGATCTTGACTTCTTTGTTGACCTGTGCTAATCCTTGGCATAAAGGGCAGTTTAATCTCTAGAGCTGGACTTTGACAACCCTACAGTAACAATGTCCTATAGCACCCTATGTCACTATTCCATAGAGATCATGAATTAAGTATTCCTCTGAATCGGAAGACATAATTAGTTACATATGAAGTAGCACCTCAGCAGTTCAAACCTTGCTGTTCTAACCAAGGTGCTGACTGAGGTTCATCACACTGCAGTCAGTCAACACCACTGCTCATTATCCACAACACTGGGATTCCTTCCACCTCCCTTCCCAGACATGAGTTTCACCAGAGAGAGACCGGGGATGTTAGTTAAGCAGTTGTATTGAGCTGAACGGGTCTACTTGGATGATGGAGGAATGACAGAATCAGTCATCAAACAGGCAGAATTCCCACTGGTGGCATAAACATGTCAGGGCTATATCGTACTGTAAATGTCACCCCTTTCTGCCGACAAATTTTTATTTGCATTGTTTCTGTATAAATATTCTTTTCTAAAAATGTCAGCGAGAAATGCCAGTTAGTTTCTGACAATGATGACAAAGAGAAGATACATGGGAAGCTAAGTACCAGAGTTTCCCAGAAAATTGTAGGGGATTTTTCTGATGGAAAATATTGCACTTTTGTTGAAAAATCCCTAATCCTTTGGCCGCTCACCAAAGTCTCTTGGAATGAACAATATTAGGTTTGGCCAATGGGCATTCAATATGGATCCACAGCCAACAGATTTGGTTGAAGAGAGAAAACCCCAACAAGTTATACTGTCAAGCACTCAGCTGATCACCAGAAAAGTTCTGATAGCATTTTTCAGACGAGCTGTATCGAGTATGTCACAGGTATTGACACTAAAGTCAATGAACTCATTCCACTGTAAAGCATTTAGCACAGAGAACACCAGGGATCTTTCCTGATCCATAATTCAGCTGGGCATTCTGCTGATGAGGATTTTCCAGAGAATGCTGCAACCCATACTGCCTTGCTGTAATGTTGCTTATTTCCATATAAACACACATAAATACACATATATACATACATATAATTTTATATATATCTGTTTTCATATATTTTACATTTATTTATATACTTTGAAGTGTTGGATTCCATTTATTATTTATAAAGACATGTTGTAGAATCTGTTTAATGTGGTTATATATTTTAATTGAGGATTTCCCTGCTTTTATAAGCAACGATGTATGAGATTAACACTTTAGAGACTAAAAGAGAGCTTTATGAAGAGCTGAATCACCCTTGGTCACTGCAAAGTCTGAATTATGAAGCTTCCAGTATTTACTGCCTGTGGTAATTAAAGATGCAAACCCGTATTTACAGAACTTTCAAAAATTCTTGAAGACATAACTTTTTCTTTTAGAAGAGATATACACTAAAACTGTGTAGAAATGAAAAAAAAAAAGCTTTTAACTGCATTTATATAGTACTTTATCTCTAAGATCTTTCTTTTTGCCCTTTTCCATCTGGCTGAGAGCAGCTGACAGTAATACAGCCTAAAGATCAGGTGGGCAGAAGCAGAGTCAGAAGAAGTCCTTCATGGCCACAGAAACCCCACTCAATTCACCATTACAAGTCTTGGCGTTATGTAAGAAGCTGTTCTGGAAACAAGGTATAAACCAACGTGTGAATGTGTCTCAGCCCCCATGAGAAAAACAACTGCTCCTAGATTTTACCCAGGCATGGATCTAAAAGCCAACAGACAGGGATTATACTTGAAAACCCTCTCAGCTCCTCCAAAGCTCCAGTATTGTCTTTGAAAATTCTTCCATTTCTTCGGAAGAATGCCCACAATTCTGTTCAGCTCAGTCTCAGTAGCACCTCCTAAAGTACCCTAGCTCCTAGGAGAAGCATGCTTCACTTTTCTACTTTATTTCAGGCTCTGAATGTGGCAAAAGAAGGATGTCCACACTTGCAATGGCAAAGGGGAGGCACCGCTGCGCCGCCCTGCATGGAGAAACGTCCAGTGCTCGGGATCACTCCCCACACTGCGGTTCCTCTGGAGCTGACCCCACGTGAAAACGACACAGAGCTGAACTTCTCACTGGAGAAAGGTAACTCTGACAAGGTGAGAGCTGAGATTGCCCCTCCTGGTGAAGCTGTGCTGTCCACACCTTCTGGTTAGGCTGGGGGCCTGTTGCAGTGCCATATTCCCGCGGCGTGCACGCCTGCCAGGCTTTGACACCACCGTGCTCCAAAACCAACTCTTCATCAAAGATGTCTTACATTCAGCTGAAATCAAAGAGCCTGAACAGATGACTCTAAATATATTTCCTCCTTGTAATGATGGCAAATAAAAGCACTGTCCTCTAACATGTTCTGCACAGCATCTGTAACGCAAGTGCCGCAAAGGGAAATCAAAAGGAACGGGGTAGGATGTTATGTATGCTGTGTGCTCCGGGAGTATTTTAAACTCCCTTAGCCTCTGTAATGAAAACCACACTGTCTGAAAGTGAAACACTGCTGATTGTTCACTGTAGGTCTGTTGGAAATAAAGTGAGGGACACAGGGAAAGGGAATTTCACGTAAATCTAATTTCTTCTGTGTCAAACAGCGCTACTGTATTTCCTCCCATCTGCAAGGATACCCTGTGAAATGTGGACGAATGTTATTACAGTCTGCAATAAGCAGAGTTCAAAGCGGGGAAAATTTGGTTCAGATTTGGATTCGGCAGTTCAGAAGTTTCTTCACACTTTCTTCAAACGACCCAGAAAAAAAAGTCTCAAGCTCTGACTTGCCAATCTTATATAAAAACTTTTACATGAATCAGGTTGCTATGCAAAGTAGGTAGATTTAAGCAAATATTTATATATTTTGCTTTTTCAGCAGAACTAAACTAGATTATTTTGTGGGTAGGATGCTGACTGGGATGAAAGAGAGAGCTACATCACAGTTCCCAGTTCTGTCTGTGGCTCCCGGCATGACTTTGGGCAAGTTATTGCTTCTCTTTGTGCTTCATCCCCTTTCTGTAAAACAAAGAGCCTGCTTTGCCTCCACTCTACCTTCACTAGATAGAATTGCCTGTGCTATGTGAGCAGTCAGAAGAAACCAGATGGGGGTGGAGGGCTGGGGGGCTCTGATGGCAGTGAGACCCCTTGGTGCCATTGTGATGGACATTAATAACAGAAGCTGTGTAAGAAGAGCTCTTTGAAACAATTTCCATCCAATTCTGACTCTCTGAGGAGCCAGATGACAACTTATGTTCACTGTGCCTAATTGAACATCCAAGTTAAAGGTTGGGCTGTTATTTCCTGAAATATGGGCTTTTCTGTCCACCTCTAACAGACTGGGCTGCAGTTCAGATGCTGTCAGATGCTCTGGAGTGCAACGCTGCACCCACACCCCACAGCTCTGGGCTTCTTGTTCTCCTTGTCCTTCTTATCCCTGGATACCCAGTGGCAAAGTCCATACAAACACCCCAAAAAGTGCATTTGCAAAACTCAACACCAAACCCTGTTGTACCTCCTGGAGTTGCCTTCCTCTTAATGTCCCCATCAGCATTCCAGATTCCTTCCCACAACACAGCTCTAGCACAGACAGTAAAACTTAAATGGCAAAGGTCTTGCCACCAAGGAGAAACTGCTGACACCTCCACCTTCCTGATGATAAATCTGGCTGACAGAGGGTTTTGGAGCCAGCCTCCTCTCCTTGCTCCCAGACTCACAGCCCTCCTGGCTGTGGTTCCCAGTAGACCTCTTCTCCCCTACATCCCAAAGCCCTCACCTTGGACGTTGGATCTACTCACCTCCCAAATTCCCTCCAGGGACCATTAACCTTTCTTTCAGTTATTACTTTCTTTGTCAGCTGGGTGGAATAAAGACCCCTAACACATACACAGATCTGTTCAGCTCTGAAGGGATTTGGAGCTCCCTGCTCAGTCTTGAAGGGACCAACATATCCCATTACAAAGTCCCAGACTAAATTCACTACTAACAAAAAGTCATCTCCCTTTGGACGGGTAAAGTCTACCTTTTGAAATGTCCATATGTTGTCTCAGCAACTCTCCTTTATGGCTGTTTACATTGGATAAGAAGTGCAACACAAAGCAACATTCAGATGAAGAAAGCGCTCAGAAGTAGTAAAATATGGTGTTATCTATTTTTTTAGCTGAATAAATTGAGCTTGCTTTGCATTATTGCTGGCTGTCTTAGCCCAGCTCTGAAAGTGAGAAAGAGAAAGGGAATCTTGAAAGGCAGCTCCCGAGAGGACACTAATATTTTTAATAGTTTGTGGGTTATGAAACAAATCTGTGTTAGCAGTATTATATATCTCAGCCTGAACCACTGGGGTGTTTCCAGCTCTTTAATGAAACTAAAGCACTCAAAGAGCATTGCCAAGAAAGTAGATTTATTCACAAAGAAATGTTTGCTAGCAGAAATGAAAGCGTAGGCATGAGCGGGGCTGTAGCATACTAATGCATGGTCTTGTCACTCGCACTGCCCCTTATCTCACCAGCTGAACTCTGCTGTTGCTATTGCTGCTGCATCACAGGTCAAACCTTTTCCCCCTTTTTCTGCCATCCAGTCTTGCCTCTTCCCTGATTTTTGGGGCCCACAGCAAAGCAACACATTAACATAGGCCGAAACCTGTGCTAAGAGCAAAACTTGATCTATAGCCGAGGAGAGCTGAACATAAAAAGAAAAAAACATACACAAACACTAGGGACTTTTTTTTTTTCATTTTACAGTGTGAAATAGGACCCAAACTAATCAATGGAGCTCAGTGGGAGTGCATAATTATTAATAGGCCCTACACGGGGCCTCAGAAAATATGCAGTTCTCTTGGAAGTTTAAAAGGTCATTGTGAATAACTAAAACATACTTTTCTTGGTAGTTATTTTGCAGTAAAAAAATAATTCATAAGGAAATCAGTTTAGGAAAAAAAAATTCTCATGTTCTAGCAGGGTGGTTTAGGAGTCATTCCTATGTCTTCCATGTATCTTTTCTGGCAGGTTAATGGGCCATGTTTTATTCTCTGCCTTACTTCCTAAAGCTCACAAAGCCCAGTCCTCTTTCACCATTTGTTATTCCAGAACTTGCCTGTGTGCTGCCCAGCCGAGAGAAGGAATGAAAAATGGCAGTTCTCCTGGAACAACCCACACTGGTGGGGAGCACGGCCAGGTGAACACCCCTGCGTGGTGCTACTGGTCAGCATCACTAATTAATTACACAGCAGCCTGAGGTCTGGGCATGCACGTGCTGCTCTCCAGGCTGAGTCCTGGAGGGTTCAGACCTTTGAAGGAGCTCTGCACCATGTCTGCATCAGCAGACTTCAATGAGGAATGCTGAATAAACCCCCCAAAATACTGAACAAACCCCCCAAGACCTCCTCCTAACAGTGGGTGTTCGGTGCTGGCACCAAAGAAGTTGTGCTCCTTCAATAAGCCCTGGGAGGTTGTAATGAAGCAGCAGGAGAGCCTGGCAGCGCTCCTGGGACACACTTCAGGTACACAAGTGACCAGTATGAGAAATTCCCAGCACCAAAGTTCCTCCTGGCAGAATGGATGATGACACACAAGCAGAGATCCCACACTGAACAGTTTAAACATGCAGCAAGGTAGGGACTATGGCAAGGATCCTGATGGAAGCAATAGCTGCTGGCGTGAGGCAGAGCCCAGGCAAGAATCACCTTCAGGCATCCTCCCACCATTTTCTGCATTCAATTCCAACATCCACTTGAGTGATGTCGGATACAACATACAGAGTTCAGCACAAGTGAATTGTCAATTTGTGTTCATTTCAAACAACAGCAGAAACTGCAACTGAGGATGTGTGAGATGGACAAACCAAGCTTGCCCTTACCTCATAGCAGGGAATGACAGCTGAGCTCTGTGATGTTCCATGGACATGGAACACGTGGACAGCTGAACAAAACACCACAATGCAGTGGTGGAGCACAGTGCCAGCGTGGGCTGGGAGGCTGAGCAAACAGATATTTTAACTCTCAGATCACAAGAAAAAGCCATCCAGCCTTATTTAATACAAGCATGGCCTTCATCTTGTAGCTGCACACCATCAGAGGGTGGGTGGGGATGTGGACAATGTCTGTGTATCTGCTCAGATATGTGCTTCTGGCCACTGGGAGCTGAACCAGCCAGGTCCTTGGCCAGACCTGGTTTGATAAGTTTTATCTTGTATTTATGCTGTCATCAGCTCTGCCCAACAGCACCCAGAGGTGCACACAGCAAATGCTGTCACTTGGGGCAGAAATACCCACGAACTGGCCAGGTTTCAGTGCAAGCTCTTTTCTCAGCAGTGAAGTCATTTTATTACTATGCTCTACCCAGGCATGTGCAGCATCTGGTTAATATATTTCTGGGTAGTTCCTAGCTCTCCAAACACTCCATCCCTGCCATACTGCAACACACGCAAAAAGGCAAACTTTCCAACAGTTTGCTTGGGTACCTGTTCCAGGCACTTACAGACCTGGTTAGGAAAATTTTCCAAGGAGCTAGCCTGCATTTTCCCATGCTTAATTTAGTTATTGGAATGTCTGCCATTTATATGTGTTCTCCTTGGCTCCTGCACAGGTCAGCTACTATAAATCAGCCCAGTATCACTGACTGTAATGGAGCTACAGTAACTTACAACAGCTGAGTATCTGGTTTATGAATGCAGTTCCCAGAGCTTCATGTTAAATACAGCCCAAGGCTGGGGCATTGAATGAAAATGAAGAGGTTATGAAAGGTACATATGCCAGCTCCAGTTCAATATTGTTTGTCCTAGATACTTACTAGGTGACGAAGGGATAAATAAACAGACCCCAGGCAGGGTGATGTCAGACACTGCTTATGCCAGTGATATTTTCTCTGCAAAAGGAGTGCACATGAAACAAATGAAGAAGCAGGTGAGAGGGAATGTTTGGCTGCCAAACTTGGCCACAGATAAAACATGATGAAGATATTAAGCCTGTGGACTGGAATGTGACTGGAAGAATACCTGGGGAGGGAAAGGAAATCACCACAGCCATTGAGAGCCCTGCGTAAGTACCTGATGGCAGCTAATGAGGAGGTGTGCAAGGAAATTCACTTCTGAAGCCACATCAAGCATGATCCTTAAAGCTCTGATCCCATCTGGTGAGGCAAATAATTTACTTCACAAATTCAGTTTACTATGCTCTTCCCTGATCCTGCTCTTCTCCAATTCTGTGTAGATAAATCCAAGTCAGGTTGCACATTATAGGAGCTCCATAGTCTTCATTTCAAACCCCTTCTCTGCCAGCAGTAACAAAAAGTAAAAAGGAACAAATTACTTCCCACTGAAATGAAAACGGCATGGAAAGCATCTCCATCTGATAGAGCTTTGGTAGTGTTTGGTTTTGCTTTGGGGGAAGGTGTGGTTTTAAAACACTGGCAACAAGCATTCTGGATTTCTTGAAACGGAATAATTCTGCCCAAACTAAAACCTCTTTCCGGTTTGGACCAAGGACTGGTACGAGGCTTCACTGCACATTTGTGAGCCAGCTCTGCTCCCCTACCCAGGAAAGCACCAGGACCTCCTCCATCTGCCACAGACCTTCACACCCTCACCAAGCCTGACCCGACACCACCATTCCAGGGAGCTTTCTCCGAAAACCAGGATAAAAGCAGAAACGCCAGGAGCTGTGCCAGCAGACTCTGCGATCAGCCGCAGGATTTGACACAGCTAACCTGAGCCAGGAGAGACCCCAGCTGGCAGCTCTGCCCATCCTCTCACTGCAGCAGGGAGATTTCTGCTCCCTCTCCCTGGCCATGCACTAGGGAGGGGAACCAGACCAGCAGCGCAGCCGAGATGTCTCTGCAGCGAGCAGGGCAGCTCCCACGGGAGCTGAAAATTCTGTGTGAACTCGCATCAAACACACCGAGGAACGGCTTCTTCCCGCAGAATTTACTACATATTAATTAGAGAGCAACTTGACATATCTCTGGCTAGCACACATTAAAACAACTCCTCGAGTATTTACCAGCTGAGGCCTATGAAGACAGGGGCCAGAAAGAAATGCAGAAGATTAAAAAGAAATTCAGCTAAGTGGGGCCATGGCAAAGTGCCCTGCTGAGCTCTCTGAGAAGAAGCTCCTTCTCTCTTCTCCCCCGTGCACAGTTCTCCACCACTCACGAGGGTGCAAAGGGCAACCTGTGCCAGGCCAGAATGATGCCAAATAGGGAGAATACTTGTGATCAAGAAAGAAAATGTTGATACATGTGGCTAAAACACTCTGGCACCTGACATTGTGGGAATAAAAGAAGGCAGCAGGGCAGAATTTCTCAGTGGAATTGAACATAAACAAAATAAGCTGTTTCTTCCCTATTAAAGTAGTATCACCAGGGATTTCACTTCTTAATTTACTACTTCTGTCACTATCATAATATAGAAGAGCATTCAGCACCTCAGAAGTTTTTCAGAAAAGAAAATGCCAAAGCCACTTTAGCAAACATAACCCCAAAGATTCTTGTATGTTTTCATATGGATAAGAGTAAAAAGCTCTTTTCTAAATTTGATGATTTTGCTTCAAAAGACAAGTGCGAGTCTAATTAAAGCTATTTTCTGGCATCAAGCTAAATCTTATACAATAATCTTATTATTTACATTACATCATTTACATTGCATTGCAGGATATTATTTGCAGTCTTCTCTCTCCCCTTTCTTGATTCCAGAAAGGGCTTTAATGATGCTGAAAATGCCGAAGTATTTACTGACAGATGGAGTATAGGCACAACAGGCACAGAAGATGCTGTCTCTGAGTTTAAGTTCTTGGCAAAGGAACTGGGTTTTTGCATGGTTTGGGCCCACTACCTAGGGATGCATTTTCTGTTGGGTTTCCCAGCTGTCCTGGAGTCACCAGTCTGATTTACAGCACATCCCTAGCGTGGGCAGGACAGGATGAGATGGGAACAATGCTCCCATGGCATACGTGGAGAGGGCAGAGATGCCAGCAGCAAGCACATGGTCACAGCCTGGCCTCCTCCACTGCCATTCCCAGGGTATTCAAAAGCTTTATCCCTTGATACATTTGAACAGTTACTCATTATTTTTGCACAGAGGGTGATAAATTACAAAGGCTGATTGATTTACTACATCAAGGTAGTAGCAAGTGATTTCCCCCAGAGCAGCTGCTCTGCCGAAACGCCAGCAGAGCCCCAGAGAGGTTCATGCCTTTGGAAGGCAGAGCTCCTTTTCCAGAGCTATTTCAGTCTCCTGATGACTGTATAATAGAGGGAGAACCGAAGTCATCTGCTTTCCTATTTTACGCAAGGTGACTAAGAAAGTCTTATTTGGTTTGAATAGATTTCAAAAGTGTGCGCGTATATTTTATATATGTATATATATATATATATACACACACACATGAATAAGCCTCTTTCATAAGAAAGGCTTCATGAATATTTCATAGCTTGCTCCTCGGGTTTGTAGGTATCTGGTTTGCAGGCTTTGCTAAGTACAATTTACTGCCACCTGGGCTCAGGAAAAGAAGATTTCCCCTGGATTCTGCCATGTTCATCAGTGGCCACAATGCCAGAGGTACCTCAATTCCAACAAGCCCCAGCATCCCCTCCAATCAGAGTCATCTTCAGTTGTTGTTGAAGCAATCAGATGACAAAATAACCTCCTTAAGTTTTGCAGCCCAGCTAACTACAAGCCAGTGTTGCCCAGTGAGTCTTTCTTTCCCTGCCTGGTTTTTAAATAATGTTTTCTTTAACCCTGGTGCTTGCAAGATGCTGTTCAAAGGGAAAGAAAAGTACAGGGTCACCCATGGAATTCATCTCTCATCACATCCCACTACTTTCCACATATTTTTTTAAAATGTAAGCTTGGATAGCCAGGCCAGTTTGCTGTCATGTCTCCCCCTTGCAACTGCTGACAGTCAGATGTTCTTGCTTACTTTAGGGTTTGATTTATTGTCTGCAATTAGGCTAAAAATGGATATTTTAAAAAATACAAAGGAAATCTATGATTAGTTGCAAATTGGAAGCAAAAATAGAGACAGAAAGAATGGTTTCTTTATCCAACTTGCCAGGCATGAACTCATTTGTGTTTTCATCTCCGTAAACTTGTCAGAGGGCTCTCTGCACTCTTGTAAGGGCTACTCATCTTACTGAGCATCTCATCAAGATGAATGAATTTCAGTTTAAACCACTGTGAACTGAACTTTCTGCTGACCACTGCCCTCCCTGGAAACACCCTTAACTCCAAGCTCCACATTCAAAATGCTGGCACAAGTTTGGTGGTTTTGACAGGGCTCAGAATCTGCAGAAATCCAGGTCTCGAGTGTGATGCTGGCAAGATCAGCCCAAAAAGTGTAGCATGGACCACTGTGAAAATGAAAATTCAGCATCACAGAGCCATCTGCTAAGAAATGCCATGACTGAACAATGCATCCCAGGAGCACAAGTGCAAACCAAAAGCTGGAATGAGATTCCTCCAGCTTCCACCAGCTCATCAACTCTATCTCAATCAACACCTGAGCTACTCATCCCATTCCACTCTTTCCCACAAGTACAGGACATCATATATTAGCCAAAGGGTGGTTTAGTGCAAGCAGTGTCTGTTTTATTTTGAGGAAGCAGATGAACCTAACACAGCCACCATCTCTGGGCTTCTTCTGAGCACATTCCAGCAGAGCAAAACTGAGGACAGGCACTGTTTGGTGTAAGGCAGCCTGTGGCCCTCACATGCTCCACCTGCCCAAGTGCTTGGCAAAGGCTGAGGCTCAAATGCTGAAGGGTTCCAGTGCATAAAGGCCTTCTAAAAATGAGGCTGGGTTTAAGTAGCCAGGCAAAACCTTTGCATATAATAAGGGGCATGAGAAAGGTTATGCCTACTTCATGGAGCAGATTCCAGCACACAGATCCCTTTTCTTGGCCACCAAAGATGCAGAACTCTCTGCAATTTGGTGTTTATTTATACAAAAATAGCCTTCATTTTTGTTCCATGCCTTGAGGCTGTGCAAGCCCCGATAGGAGAGGCATGTTTCCAGCAGTGATAAGCAGCAGTATTCTGTCCAGCAACTGTTATCACACCCCTCCCAACCTGAACCAAGCAAATTAAAATTAGCAAGATATTAAAGAATTAACACTATAAGCATTTACGACCAGTGTCAATCATTCACTCTCTCCTGGACCATGCAGCAGAGGGTGAACAAGCAATGCTGTGCTCCAGGGATTAATGGTACATGACTGAAGCCCTGATTGCTGTGGGCTGTTTAGTGGTGAAGCACATTTGCCCTCAGCCAGGCAAAAGGAAGTAATGAGCTGAAATAAAGAAATGGGAAATATGAGTTGGGTAGGAGAAGAAAACATCCTAACAAGCTGCCAGAGGAAGTGCTGGTTCACCGCTTGGGTCATTTCAAATTGGACTGGATAATGCACTGGAAAGCATCCTGGTTTCTGGGAGGTTGTGCACTGAATGTGAAGGATGAAGGGGTACAGCACATTTCTGCCTCTTTGACTGTGTATCTTCCATGACCTGCTCTTCAAATAGCTCATGGTTCAAATCAAGCCCAGACTTATCTTCCACCTGCAGCACAGGGCAATTACTGGAGAAAAGAAATAAGCTCATAGTCCATACCTGCATTAACCATCCACACCTCCCTGAGTAGCCTTCACCTCCTCCCTTTGGCTGCACCATTTCACAGCCCTCCACAGCAGTTCCTACTAACCCATTTTAATCCCCACTTACCACAGACTGGCAATGACTGTCACTGGTGTCCACCATAAATAACTATGAGACAACACAAAACACCTACTCAGAGTTTCTTCACAGGCTCAGCTGCCTCTAGGATTTTCTTTTCCACACAGCTCAATCTGTTCTTTAGGGTCAGCAATACCCAGACTAAAGCTCAGGCCCCATAGGGGGCAAACACAGTTATTAATGGCCTTATGAGCCCCAAACAAATTTAATTACGTGGACATATATTCAGGGATCACACATATTTTCTATGAGAGGTTGTCTGGCAATCAGAAAAAAAAAATGGGGGTGTGTCTGCTGTTTTATAACCCTTTTTTCCCCACAGAGAACAAGGAGGTAATATCCAGCAAGGTATGGCCACCCCAGCCACCACAAGCATTGAGAACTCATTTATTTCTATGCTGATAGAGGGAATGGTGGTGATGTGGGAATGAAACTCAGCCAGCTTGTTCCATTACATGCCCTTTTCAAACAGGAGCAATATTGCTTTTATGCTTTCTGACATGCATCGTTAAAAAGCAATCACTTCGAGCAGGGCTTTTTTTATTTATCACGAAAAGAAACGGAATGGGAAAAAGCAAGAGATAATCATCACTCAACCCCTTCCCTGCTGAAAAGCAAAAGCCTATGTCCAACAAGGCAAGACCACCCATCTTGAAAGGGTTTGGTAAGATTTACATTTGGCCGGTGTTTTAAGAAGCAGCGATTCCTACGCCTTTCACACACATTCAGGGTGATAGTCCTGGGAGCCCCGTGTACTAACCCAGAGAGCAATAAAAGTCAGATGCTTCTGCATAATAGATATTGATGGAACAGTGTGTCTGCTGAGAGTGCTCTGTCCTACCTGCAGACAGTTTGGATTTGGCTCATGTCCTGGACAAAGTGTTTATACCACTTGCAAACGTTTACTCAATGTCATGGAAGCGAGCAGAGCCATGTAAATGTCCAACTTCCCACGCATCTTCCTGTGTTCTCAGAGTGCACTTTTGATGGTATCTTGTGGACATAGCCTGGAAATGCCAAAGCAATTAGCAATATTCACCTTTCTGGCAATGTTTGGCGGTTTTGGCAGAAGAGGAAAGTTTGGAGGCCGGCAATGTGGTGGCATTTCTGGGGCGAAAAAGTCTTGGCTACCTCAGTAAATGATCTTTATGTTGAGATGTAAATTATATTTCTGCTCATATGAAAGGGGTAAGTTAATGCTGTATCAGGGAAAAAATCCCTAACACAAGAACCTGCAAATAATTTTTCCATGATCAGTTAGGAGTTTTGCTCTAATCTGCCTTCGCAGACAGAACAAGTATTTTGACAGCAGCAATGCAGTGCAAGCGTTGCAAATCTGGGTGCAGGGAATGAAAAGATACCTCCTCATTGATTTCCATGGCTTCTTCTTCCTTTTTAATGCCTGAAGCCTGGGACCTGAGTCCCATGAGTCCTAAGCTGTCTACAGCATGGTAAGGCAAACCTGGACAGCAATGCCTAGAGGTGACCCAAGCATTTTCCCAAGGACTTCAGCAATTGATTTCCATTTGTTTCCAGGCGTGAAACTAGTGAGTCAAAGATGTGAAACGATTTTTTAGGTGCTATGTGAATGACTTTCACAAGCCATTTGAACATCTTTTTATCACAGAGAAACAAATAAACAAATTGGAAATCTTGGCAATAGGGCTGGTCTTGACTAGCAGACTGAGAACATCCTCTCTAGTGTTGCTCTCAGAAAAACTTCAGTCCTACCTTGCACATTTGCAAACCTTGAATTAGCTCTGAATTAATTCCAGCACCTCTGCTGGAGAGATTCCTGGTCTGAAGGTGAAAGCAAACAGTGGAGCAGGAGGGTGACACACCCAGGTCTGGTGCTGCTCTCAGCAGGAACAGTAGCAGGGTCCTAAATTCAGTGGCTTAGTCTGACCTATTCAAATAGCATTTTCTCTGCCCAAATAACTGATCCTTAATGAAACTATTTATGTAAGGAAATTAAATTAAAAAGGAATGTTAGTCACCTGGGTGTTGCCACATGGCTGTAATGTGTGTCTGGGAGACCTGAGACTCATAAATTGTGTACAACACACTGAATGGAGGTCTTTAGCCTGTAGAATTAAGTGGCAACTAGTTTCATATTAAAGATATTACACATACACAGAGGCACAAACAAAATGTCATATTCTCCACTTCCTGTGTATAAATCTCTGCTCACAGAAAAGTCAGAGAGCGTGGGGTAGGAGCAAGGGAGTTATGATATCAAAGAAAAAGGTTTCGGACTAAAAAACGACCTGCAACTCTGCACCCATAGCTTTTGGAGTGGAGGTAAGAGGCACACAGCAATCCAGAGGCTGCTGTGGCCACAGTTACAGCTTGAGCCTTCAGACACTCGAGATGAAGCAGAGTGCAGTGATCTCTGAAAAATGAATCATCAATTGCCCAGTGCTAAACAGTACAGGCCATCACATCACGTTAACAGAGAAGGCAGAGTTCAAGGTTGGGTTATGCCCTTTCTCAAATACCTGTGGCAAAAATGCAGGATGAGAGAAGGCCAAGAGCTACTGAATGTCAAGCCACGTGTGACACTGAACTGGCTGCTACAGCCAGAGCTCAAGGTATGCACAACTTGCCTGGGACCCTAAAATACAGAAAGTAAAATCTTCGTATCAGGGCAGCTCAGGTAACTGAAAAAACCTGTCTGTGTCCTACTGACCTTCACTGTGGCTCTGCAAATACATCTTGACTCAGGAGTGGTACAGCTATGAAATACATAAACCCACACAGTCAGTTCCTGAGCACTCCTACAGTGCCAGGCTGGAGAGCTTCTGAATTTCTGCATCACAAACACACGACCCCAGCATGGCTCTGCATAAACACAAACTGGACACACAGGATTAGCTGTCTAGACCTCACCTGTGTTCAGCAAAGAGCAACTGTACCCTCAAGCTACAGAAGGTTTCCAGGCACTTCTGAGACCAGCAAACCTTGAGCCCAGGGCTTTCCCTCCTTCAGCACACCAAGGGACCTGCTCTTCATCCTGCAAACAGCCACAGCTATTGCTAATCCCCAGGGGATACATCCTCACTCAGCAGACAGTACTGAGCTTGCACAGGATCCCAGTTCAGCCTCAGCAAACACAGCAGTGCCCAGCTCCAAGTGCCCCAGGAAGGGTGGTTCTGATGTGAATGGGTTTGTGAGACACAGGACTGCATCAACACAGTCGCCTTCCCAGCGCTCTGCTGGCACGTGGAGCTAATGCTTAATTATCCTGAGTGATTTATTAACATATAAAGTCAGATTAAATGGGTATTTGGAGCTGAGTGGCTGAGAGGCTTTGAAAGGGAAAAGTGATTCACGCTATTTATCCAGCTGAGACAGAAGCCACGTGGCGTGAACCCTCAATACTGACTTCTCCAGATAAAAAGAAATACATTTCTAGGAAAATAACCTCATTAGCATCCAGCAGATGTGTCAGTTAGGAGGAATTCCTGATCTAGACAGGCACACTGTTCACACCTGTAAACAGAGCAGAGAACATTACTTAGGACCCTGTACTTTCTCTAAGGCACTTGTACTTTTTCTCATCCATCACACGGGCTCTGTTGGGGCCCCAGATCTGCTCAGGCACAACTGGACCTCCACTGGCTTCCACAGCATATCACCATCACTGAGTGATCACATCCATGTCCAAAAGGTGGCTCTTAGCAACACGTAATTTCTCCTTCACTGATTAAACAACCTTATAGTTAGAACCTGGATTAAAGTCTTCCCTCTTCCAAAGGAAACTTCAGAAACAAAAAATGGAGACAGCAATAGGAAGCAATATTTACGTGTACTTGTCTGCCACAATCTTAACTTGTTTTCTGTGATACTGTTGGCATGGGCAAAACTTGAATCATCTGACGTGTTAAAGGGACAGTTTCTTAACTTCTACCTCTGACATGATCAGACTGCAGTCCTGGCAGGGTACAGTTTTGATATACAGTCACTAGGACCTGGGGAATTGTACAGACTTCAAATAACTTAGACAGGAAAATAACTTCAAACTGTTTTTTTCAGCCTAACTGTCTGTAGGGATGCTTGTGAAGTAAAGAGAGAAGAAAAGTAAACTCTCAAGCTGACCTTGGTGGAAGATATGCAAAGATATGAAGGACAGAGATCAAAGAATGTAATGTCACAGTTTTATAAAACTGGTGTTTCTTAGGCCAGGTGTTCCCTATTCCCTATCTGCGTCTACCCTTTTCCACTTAATTCCTCAGCATCCTCCTGCAAAGGATGGAGAGATCAGGCAAATGACCTGCATCAGCTAACCAAACAGCTGCAAAGGAATTAAGGCATAAGCAAAATTTTCACTGGGGTCAAACTACACTTTTTGTTCAAGCCTAAAATGAAGTACTTCAGTGTTGAAAGTTTTCCTTTTTTAAATTTAAACTCCACCTAAACTGGAAACAAAAATGGGAAGGATTTTGTCTTGAAATGGCTGAGATGAAAATGTTGAGGTTTACCACTTCTTTTCTTTTCCTATATTTTTCTCTCCACAGATAAAAGGATGCTCTCTGACAAGCAGGTGAGCTTTTATAACTAAATTGTCTCACCTGTCTAAAACCAGTGGGTTTGTACCCACCAACCCCAAGATCCTCACAAAGTATTGTCCAACAGAGAACAGGAGCAGGTACCCTCACCTCCCACCCACCCCAGCCACTTGTGTAGCACAAAACCCAAAATCTGGCTCCTGTATTAACAACACCCAGCGAAGCTACAGAGCAAACAGCATTTCCAATCCCATTTTAAGACTCAGCTGCTTTTACAGCTTATTTTTATCTCTGACAGGAGATGGAGTCCAGCTGAAGAGCAGGGCACGTACTCTCACTTCTGGCTCCTCACTGAGCTTTCCCAGCCACTTCATCAACACAGCCTCAGATTGGCTTAAAGCGGGAGTAAATTTCTATTCCTCCCTGCTGGCCAGTGAATGAGCAGAGGTAGCCAAGATCCCTCCTTCCTGCAGGCCCAGCAGTCCCCACTTGCCCACGTCCTGCCCGCAATCAGCCTGGTGTGAAAGGCTGGCGGTGTGAAGGCAATTGGGAATGCAGGTTGCTGGTTCCTGGCATGGCCCAAAATCCAAGGCACAATCAAACCCAGAGAGAGCCACTAGCAAATCGCTCGAGCTACTTTTTTATGAGACACTTTAGCCAGCCCTCTTTTCATATCCTTTACGAGGCTGCCTTCAGCCGTACTTGTAGTAAAAACTCCCGAGTTATGGAAATCATAAGAAAGAAATTATGTATGGAAAAATCATTACATTATAAATTGGTTCCACTGTTCAGAACATGTAGGAAATGGGGCATATAAAACTCAGATGGTGTTGCAGGCTTTGATACAAGGTTCATTATTACACCATGACACAAGTGAAATATGTGCTAACACACTGCCAGTTAATTTGCCTTTACTCACAATGCAGACTCATCGCTGGGCAGCTTCACAAATTTCATCAACCTGGGTGATTTCTCTGATGGGACGTAGCAGCCCCCGTGGAAACACCACGGGAAAGAGCAGATCTTGTATCTCCAGGGCTGGGAACGTGTTCTCCCACCTCATTCAAAAATAACAGCCATCTCCCTGTTTTCTCCTAATCTTTTTCAGATTTCATCCGTGTACTAGAATATTGAAATGCTGTTATCCAGTTATACAGGTGTTGTGTCTCTGGTTTTTAATGACATAGTCAAGGTAGGAGGCAGGAAAACCAGACAGGAACGGCTTTGACAAAATGTTCTTTGTTAGAAAACATCAGTTGGTTAAAATTGGAAAATTTCCATGAAAATGCATCAGTTTTCATTAAACTTTCATCACAAAATATTCTGAAGCCAACCAGGGAATTTCAACAGTCACAGGCTGATGCCTGAAGCTGTCCCCTAGAAAAAGGGAAAACTAAGGAGATATTCATAACTGTGGTGGATGCAAGATGCTTCTCTGGGGAAAAAGAGAAAAAAAAAAGGAAAACCATGGGATTGCACTTAGCTATGGCTGGTAATTGAATAAGAAGGGGAACAGCCTGAGAAGTCAAGAAATCTACAGAGCTTACACCAGGTATCCACTGGATTTCTAGTTTTCTTTAGAAAAGCTCTTGTTTTAATAAAACAGTTTAAAAATAAAATCATGGTCATTATGAAAATATTTCTTTACTGGAAAAATTTAGAGAAATATTTTTTTTAAGATTCAAATGGTCTGTTTCCATATATCCACTCAGAAGTTTGGTTTCTTCCTGCAAAATTACTTTCTTTAAAATAGACTCTACCTTCTATTACATTATAAGGGGTTGAAATCTGAATGAAGTGCTTTGAATATATTGAAAATGTTTCAAATGACCCAAAAACAATTCTGCCTTTTTTTTTTTTTTGTTCCAACACGGAACAAAATTTCTTTTGCTTGCTTCCCAAAACCTCAACAAATTGGAAAATCCATTTGCCATGCAGCTCTATTCAGAGCAAGAATGTCAAGAGGTCCAATTTTTAATGCCTAGATGGTGTCTGAATTGAAGAAGTGCCGTCAAAATGTAAAGCATTATGAAGCTCTTCAAATTTCCAGCTGGTTTTGCAGAAGGAGGGAGCCTGATTCGGGTTGGGACCAAGATCTCAGTGCTGCCATCATCAGGGAGCGTGCCTGTTAATAAAACCTTGGATCACCATCCAAGCCTCTCTCTGCCTACCCAAGCTAACCCCTAATTTAGAAGATACTGAATTTGCCGACTCTCAGGTTACAACCCTCCTGCCCGTGGGGGGTTGGTTTTTTTCCCTGAGGCATGCTGACAGACTGGAGGGGTTTACATCTTGCTGTGTGTATCTTCTTTCACATCTTTCACCATGGTTTTAAATGAAACCACGTAGGGAGGGAGAGGGAGGAGGGGAGGCAGCACAGGGCAGCCGAGGAAACCCGTCCAGGCTCAGGAGATGCTTGGGTGTACGACGGCCTGTTGGTGAAATGTGCTTTTTCACTGAGGTCCCACAGCCAAGGACTTACAAAACCATTACTTACAGTCTGCAAATTGGTGTGGAAAGTCTTTAAGACCCACAGGCTCACATGGACTAATGGCCTTCCACGTCAAGATTAAAATTGCAAAAAGGCCATTTGAGGTGGGTGGAATGAGAGTTTGGGGGCTTTTGCTCACCACAGAGACTTGAGGCCCCATTCCCACTTGAAGAAGCCCAGATGCCTGGCTACTACAGAGGTAAGAATAAAGCAGCCTTCATTGCTAACACAGCATCAGGGATTGTCTAAAGGAAAGGTGCTTCTCACCACCTCTGCTCATCCACTTCCAGTCTTGTCATGGCCAGAGGTTCAAGGCAGCTCACTCAGCTGTGAGTGAGTAGTGCCTGCCTTCCACGTGGGATGGAGAGCTGGGGTTGGAATCTACAGAGGAAAACCAACAGCTGCCTTGCCATTAGTGGTCAGCACAGTCCCACTGGTAACCACTCCTCTCCCAAACCCATCCTGGTACCTGTCTGCTGCTGCCAGGAAAACCTGAGGTATTTTTCATGGAGCACATTTCACCAAATGGACAATTCTCTGGGGAGGGATGATCAATTCACTGCAATGGAGGTAATGGTGGAGGCCTTGCAATAGATGGAAAATGACAGTTCTGCAGCTGCTCAAGTCCAGCAATTCTTGCACTGAGCACATACCCTCAATTCATGCAATTCCCCTTTATTTTTACCTTAGATTTTACAGCACCATTTAAGCTACAACTTTTTTTTTTAAATAAGGAAATTGCATATTTAACGGAAATTAATCTCCCAGTCCCTCTCAATAAACCTTTTGAAGGTCTGCATGACTATGACAGGGGTAGGTATTTTTAGAAGGACCATGCAGTTATTTTCTCTGCAGCATTCAATAATTTACAATATCATAGCCGAAGGTAAAGATTTCCCCTAAGTATAATTTGGCATTAACTGGGCCTTCACTGCAGACAGGGCACCAGCTTAGAGCACAACTTTACCCTAAGGATGCTGGGGAACTGCCAAGCAGAATAACCCAGCCTAATGCAAATTCACAGCCAGGTAAAGGCTGGACAAAAGCCCCACCTCCGGCACAGTGATCTGTCACCACTAGCCAGCACCTCTCTCCAGGTGTGCCCAGGCAGCACAGGGAGATGTGTGCAAGCAAGGAAGAGCCACACCCTCACCCAGGCTGGCATCATCACCAGAAACATCCTTCCTGGGAGAGGAAGGCACAGGGAGGAGCTGGCCCACAGCACAGCAAATGCAGCTGATGGATTGTGAGCCCAAATGATCCACAGTGCACAGATTTATGAGGTTCTCCGTGCGGCTCTGGGTCCCTTCCCTTCTTTTCCCCTGTCATAACCATGGGTGATGTTTTGCAGCAAGACTGGGAGGGCTTAAACATAAGCACTGCAAGGCTGTGTGCTGGGTCATGGCAAGAACAAAATGCTGTATAGGGTAAGAAAGAAATGCAAGGCAGAAGATATCTGATTTACAGACTGCTCCTAAAATGTGTGTGCTGTGCATGATTGCATACACTTCTTCACCAGAATGGCTGTCTCAAGCTCCTCAGTGCTTTAAGGAAAAGTCATCTGACAACACTACACCCACAAGGGAGTAACTATTTTATTACCTGGGCACTAGGTCATGGCAGCTTTTTTAAAAACAAAGTTGAATTCAATATAGATGTACACAAGCAATGTATAGAATATGTGTTTTTTTTTCTCTAGGTCTTCCCCTGGCTACAGTATCTGGAGTTTCTTATTTGAATTTTAAAGAAATAATTTTTTACAAGTTAAATAATAACTTGCTAAAGAATAGCACCAAAAAGTCTGACTAAGGGACAAAAATCCAAGAAACTTCCTCATTTAATGAACCACTGAACCTCACTGTGAAGAGAGGAGGTTGAAGCTGGCTCTTGCCACCTTATCACCTATTCCCAAGTACCCAGTTAGCAGATCTGCACACAGTGGTGGCTATCACTAGAATTGCCAGGACAGCAAATTGTGTGGGAAATGTCAACATCTCGGGGCCTGCATTCCCAGGAACCAAAATTTCTCAAGAATAGCAGTTCTGGAAGGTTTTTTTTGCTATAAATGTGTATAGAATTACAGGCTGTTAAAACACATAATAAAATATTACTTGTAGAGATGTATAGAAAAAAATCTAGACAAAAAATATAGAAAATAATTTTTAAATGAATAATTTGTTAAACGTGATATTTTTCAATGAACTTTTCTTCTTTAGAACCAACCATAAAAATTGCTCTGCAATGAAAATTTCCCAACTAGCTTATTTCCTCCTGACAAATCTTGTCAAAATGAGTGTGGTGTGGAGGAAAAAGCCTTGGGTTTATAACAAGAAATAAAACCAGATAAACATTAAATAATACTTAGTGTTTGGCTCCATTCAAGCTGCTGGGAGACACGCTGCTGTTTATTATGGACACACACGGATCTGCAGAGCTGGGATCCCACGTTCCCCCCGTGCACTGAGCCCTTTTGCAACCACAGAGAGCATCTTAAACCAGCCAATATCCTCCTGCTTTCATTTTACATATGTATAACTTAATACCTGATTACATCGGCGTTTAAACTAATGACTTGTGGACCCACAAGACCTTGGATGGTGGCTGGCAAGCATCCAGGCAGGAAACATGGAAACAGAGGGCTCCTAAACCTGTGAGGGTGGGTGCCTGTGTGGTGGAAACACTCCCAGCTCTCCCGCCCCCATCTGCTCAGGATCTCATCACAAAGACTGTCGTTATAATAACTTTATTATGGACCTCTGGGGAAAGCCAGCTCCCAGCAAGGGGTTTGCTGCAGCAGACAGGAAACTCGTTTGCTCCCCGCTAGAGTAAAGCCCTTTATAATTAATGCTGGGTAAATAAAGCGCTCATCTGTAAACACTTTTAATTAGAAATTGGTTAAAGCTAAACCCCCGTGACCACACTGGCCAGGGGGATTAGACACACGTCAAGCTTTGCCCGATCAGCAAATAAGAGGCCCTTTAGTATCCTCAATTCCTGTGCTGTGGGACCTCTTTCAGCTCCAATCACACATCACTGAGCTGCTCCAGCCTGCTCTCCAGGCTCAATAGAGGATCAATATTTGTCTGTACTTTCTGAGAAAAAAGCCTCCTTGACACAGGCAGCATCTGTGTTTGAACAGTCACTTGCTAACACATAGCAGATTTTAGCCAAAGACATCTCGAGCCGCCGGGTCAAGCACAGCCAGGGTCACCCAGCAGTGCTGGTGGTTTCTGGGTTTGCTCAGGGCACTGCTCGCAGCACAGCCATCAGAAAGGGCTGCTGTGAACACTGCTCAGTGCTCCCAGGGCAGAACAGCCATTGCAGAAAACCAGTACATAGATAAAGAAAAATAAAGAAAACCCCCGAACCACCTGTATTTCCATTTTTTAATCCCTGTAGGTGACCTGTGCCTGATGTCTCTACTCTTGTGGTAATATTGAAGGTTTTCCATCAGTGGGGCTGGTAATATGTTATCAGATTTCAGGGAGAAGGGACTTTCTCTTCTGATTGCTGCCACCCCTCCTAGTTCCAGGTGTCACCTGTGCATAAGGAGAACAGCAAAAGCATTCAGGGATGAGGGAAGTGCTTCCAGCAGAGATGGTTCTTGCTTTGGCCAGAGCGTGCCAGCCTGGCAAAACGTGTGCATTGCAATGGTTTGTCTCCCTTACAGAAAAGCAACAAGCTGGCTCTGCTGGAAATGGCACCAATTTGCCTCCCCCAAGACAGCCAGCACAGCACTGACCAGCGGACATGTGTCCTCTCCCTTCCACCTGCAGGAATGCTGATCACTTCTGGAGCACCCCCTCCTCTCCATGCTCTGTCTCCTAGCCCAAAGTCATTCCTCACGGAGAAAAACTCCCAAAAACCTCATCTTCATTCACCTGTGTTGCTGCCAATGTCTATCTGACAAGTGAACCAATGAGTGTCAGCCAACAACACCACCAAGATTTATGAGATTCTCCTCTGCCTCTGCTGCCCAGGGCCAACAGGGGGACTGCTGGGGAGCTGAGGGGTCCTGAGTGACATAAAATGTGAGGTCCTGGCACAGCGTGAGTGAATACGAACACACCTGGGTGGTACTTTCAGAAATGGGGAAACTGAGGCACAGGAGGTCAAGGCAATGTAACCATGCCTGGCCAGAGTCAGAACCACTTCTGCTAAGCCCAGCCAGCGCTGCTCCAGACAATGTACTCCCATGTCTCCATCGTCTTTGTTCAATCTTGTCAGCCTCTTTCTAAAGAAAAGAAGGAATCTTCTGGAGCACAAGATGGGATTTCTCCAGCCTTGGAAGGCCTCCCTCTTCCTTGGAAGCCCACTGACTGAAGCCACCAAGCTGTGTGTTGAAATGCAGCTGGGCATGTGCAGGCTGATCATCAGGGCAGGGCTCAGGCAGAACACCATGGCCAGAACATGCCACACTGCAGAGGCAACCTTGCCAACTGTAATTGTATTCCTGGCCCATAACTCCAAACCACTGTTTTTTTTGTATTCCCAGCTCTCTTGTGGATTTTGTGCACGTTAACTTGACTTCTTTTTTCCTCTTCCATATTTTCTGTCTGTGTGGGAGCCCCTGGAGGGCATTGTGCTCAGTTATTCCCTTCCAGCTGCATCTGCTCCAGCCCAGTGACCTCACAGATGCACAGCCATGCTGCTGGACAGTGCAGGGCCTGGCCAGCCCTGCCACGCCTTAGTGCACTCCCAAAGCCATTTTTCTCCAAGTCCCTGGAGCCAGCACACATCCACAGCTCACTTGGCCTGTGAGGAACTCAGACACTCCTGGGAGTACACAGAGGGGTTGTAACTTCAAAGCTGTCCCAGTCTCACTAACAGACTGGACTACAAACCTCTGGAAATGCCTTCCAAGCTGGGATGCAGAGGGGATTTCCACCTTTGTCTTACAAATGGATCATCTCCAGCCAGCCTGGCTGCAGCCTGAGCGAGACTTCCAGCCCAAGCCTCTGCTGCAACAGTAGCTGACAAGCAGCTCTTCTCCCCTGACACATTTCAGGGAGACAAGTTGATCCAAGACAAATCTGTCCTGAAGTAACTTCTGTCTTGCCACCATCATCACCTGTGTTTTTCCTTTCTCCCACGTCCAGCTGGAGGCAAGGTCCAGCTCTAGCACTAGGCAGACCTTTTGTTAATGATGCCTTAAAAAAGAAAGCCAAAACTACTCTATAGATCCCCAGCTGGCTCCTGATCAGAAGGTACTTGGTGGCAGCACATCAAATACACCCACATGCAGCATAGCTGTCTGGACAGACATCTCTCCCACCCAGGGATCCATCAGGAGTCAGGAAGTGGTGTTGGCTAAGGGCATCTTGTGGGATGGAAAGATTTTTGGAGACGTGGAATATGCCAGTCTTCCATCAGATACTCCATCACAGTTCCCAAGAAATTTTTGGAAGACAAGAAGCCTGGCTACCAGTGCAAAGGAGCCTGAAATGTCAGTCTCACCCCACTCCCCCCATCCACACTGAGGTGAGGTCTCCTCCACTGTTTAAGCCCTGTCTTTGAAACAACTGAATTTCCTGAAGCATTAATTTCAGACATTTCCAAATTCAGCCTAACGTCATCTGTCCTCTCCAAGTGGCCTGAATGTAAATGGGCACATGTGATGTGTGGCTGCTGGGGTGACCTTCATCTGGGAGGTGAAGCCCATCACCATGTGCAGGAATAACAAACGATCCAAGAACAACACCCCCAGCTTCTTACGGACCTCCAGTAATGCAGGATTTGGGTCTTCATTCAGAAATGCCCTCAAGCAGCCTCCTAAGTGGGGGTGGTAGCATGGATGTGTCCTTCTCCAGGGATGGCTTTAAGTCCTCCTCCCAGCCCCAAAAGAGATTTGAGGTTTTAAGAGACAACCACCCATTGCTGCAGTGAAGGGAAGGATGAGTTGCTGGGATTCTTGTGGTTTCTGCACTCCTCTTTCCTAGCAGGAAGCATTTTAATTTGTATTTCAAATGCATAAACTATCCTTCAAAAAAAGAAAGGCAACAGAGAAATTTTCACATGGCCAAAGAGTCCCACTCAAAAGGCATTCAGTCTCTTAAATCATGACATAGTGTCCAGATGTATTATTAGTATATCTATTATTAGTTCTTTTTAAAACATGTCCAGTAAAATAATTGAGCTTTGGACCCCTCTGGCCTATTGGTGAACAAAAGGGAATGGTGCCCATTTGGATTACCTACACCTGGAGAGAAAGCTTTGATTCCACATCCCAGGCCTGAAGCTCCCAGCTGCCACTCTGCTGCCCTGGGATACGGTGTCACCACTGCTCCCTGCTAGAGGGATCAGGGGCTTAATAGGATTTAGGGTGGAAAATCCAAGCTCAGCCAGAGGTGTCTGCAACATAGGATTTTGCAGAGAAAGGGGAAGAGAGCCAGGTCTGTTCTTTCCCTCCTCTCTCACCCAGGACTTGCCTCATTTCTCTCAACCAGGCATGGAAGGGGAGATGGCAGTGTTGTAGTATCTGTTATTAATGTCATTACTATCCTAATTGCATAATTATATGTCACACATGCTTAAATGATAAAAATAACAACTTCAATAGCCATTATGAAAAAAAAATTAAGTCTGATGGCTGAAGAAAGCAGGAGTCTGAATGCAGTGATGGAGCAAATCTCTGTCAGTCCTGGATGCCATGGTCCTGTCCCAGAAGGAGGGACATGGAACAGGAGGCAAAACTTCCTTCAGAAAGAGGGAGGAAGGAGGGAAGGGAGGGAAGGGAGGGAGGNCCATTCATTCCCCATCCTTGGTTCATGAGCACAAGTGAAACCATTCCATATAAAGGGGAGTAAAATTTGGAGGGGAGAAGCTGTTCTTTTTACTCCTCATTATTCTGATGTGTTTTATTCAAGGAGCATATATTGCACAGAGCACACCCCACATGTGCTGTCTTCAGTGTTTGTCCAAAGGCAAATGCTTTTGATCTGACCATATTTTTACAGCTTTGCAAATACACAGGGGTGCTTGTATTAAAATTAATTACCATGAAAGCCCCACAAATTCACAGGATTATTCCCAGGCAAACCTCCCTTATAAAACAGAGGTTCAGGATGTCAGGCATCCTTCCCAAAGACACAGAAGAGAGATCTGGGTGGTAGAAAGCTGAAGCTTTAAGACCTCTGCTGGCAACACTTCCAAAACTCAGTGATTGCCCCACATTGCAAAATTCTGTTCCCATTTGTGTTATCCAAAGTAGAAACTCCATGTACATGACAGGCACAAAAGCCAGGCCAAACTTTTCACAGGAGTGATTTTGGGTTATGCCAGTTAAAGACAGGATGACTCATGGACTATACAGACGAACACTTTCGGAGAAAATGTCTCAAGTCTGCATTATTCATGAAACATGCAGCTAATCTGAATGGTCAGGGAGTTACTGTCTTGTATATTTAATATCAAAAAAACAAATCTGGGAGCAGGCACCTTCTCAAGAAAGCACATGTTAAACCATCTCCAGTGCATGGGGCTGGATGATCATCATGGCCCCCCTTGCAAATGAGCGTCCCTGTTTTCCTTTTCACCTTTCATGGGGCTGAGGAGAATGCGGTTATTTGGACTTTGACATACTCTCTCTTAATCCTGAACCCGATTGCAGGGAATGGAAATAATAAACTCTTCTGTTTCAGGACTTCAGATGTGTTCAGGATGAGGAAGAATTTCCTCTCCTATGCACATACACCCAAAGGTTTAGAGGTTATTTTCACTCCAGACTTCCTGCAGCAACACCAAAAGCTGTAACAGTGGCAGAAAAGAGTTTGAGCAGCCTAGATCAGTGCTGCAGGCTGAGTATAGAAAATCTGTGTCTGACTGGTGTGCACAGTGTAAGTGTGTGGGTAGAGTGACCTCCCTCCACCCCATCCCAGAGAAACCCTCCAGGATGGCAGAGAATGGCCCCTCAGGATTATTTAGGAATGTACCACCTGAACAGTCTCCTGCTGTTGTGGGAGCCATGCCCACGATTTGTACTGGCAGCTGAGAGTTTACTCTCCTGGGATCTGTAATGCAGAGGTATCTTTACCTCTAATGTGGAAACACAGAAAGAAGCCAGTTCTTGACAGATGCCTGCCTAACCTCCCCTGAAAAATTCTCTCATGGTGGAAGCACCACATCTTGCCCAATCTATTCCCACCTGAATGCTAGAAAAGACCTCGCCAAGGTCAAACCTGGCTCTCCTTGCCTGTGCTTAAGGCATAGCCCTTCAAGTCCTGTACAAAGGACAATTTGCCTCCTGTCTTGGTTTTATTTGGAGTTTTTGTTTGTTTGTTTGGGGTTTTTGGAGAAACTTCCACATTTGAAAATGGATATACCTGGAATGAGGTCTATAAAGAGGTTTATCTAGGCAAAACACTCCATGAAGTGACTGCTGACTTCTCCCTGCTCTGTGCCTCTCTCTCCAGCTCAGGGCATGAATTGGAGGCTTGAAGGAGCTCATCTGTACACCACACCTACATGTCTCCATCTTCCCTCATGGCATGCTGCTCCTGACCTGAAGCTTTTTTTGGTTTTCCCAAATTCCCATCCTCTTTTGCGCTTTCCTCCCCGGCCAGACCTGTGCTGCAGTATTACAGGAACAGTGTGATGAGCTGCCAAGAGCAGTAACAAAGGACTCATAAACTTTCCCTCTCAGCCAGGAATAATACCCGAGGACTAGGAGTCCTAAATTGCAGACAGGAGGAGGGAAGGAGTGGGGAACCTATTCGCTTGTTTTGCTGTTTAAACAAAAACGTGTTCTCCAAGCTATATCCACGCACTGCTTGGCAAGCACAGGAATATTAACTGGCTTTGTTGGAAATGCTGACAGCACGACCCTGAAAGACATTCCTAAACGCGTGAAGCATGCAAGACAGGGATCTGGAAATCTGCATGTGTGTCTATGTGTCTGTAACTGAAGAGATGACCTTTGGGAAATTTTGGGAAGACACAAGCACAGCTTTGGATTCCCTCCCATTTCCTCCTGAGAACAGCTCAAGGTGAAAGGGGTGGCTCAGCAGCATCCAGAAAGCAAAAGAGGTTCATGCCTCTCTTTCAGCCTTATGATATTTCCATCTTGCTTTCCCTGTTTGTGTTCACTTTCCTCCTTTGCCTGTCCCTCTCTCCAGGACGGAGCATTTTGGAGGCTCTGTTCCAGCTGGAACAACGTTCATCTGAGCTCCGCGGTTTCTCAACCAGGCAGAAGCCAGGTCCAAGAGGACTTAGGGCTTTCCTCTAAGCCATTACCCAAGTGTTAATATTACCACCCAGAAGCTCTTAGATCCGTGTTCTGCTGCTGGATGCTTGTTAGGCCTGTAACCTTCTCTCTGTGGGGAAGCAATGGCTTCACACCAGCACACCAGCTGGCTGCCCCATTAACTTCAGCTTCCCCAGAGGAGAAGATGGAGGGCATCAGCATCTTGCTCAGGCAGTTTAATGTATCAACATTTCATGGTGGTCACGAGAGCAGGGAATCTGCAGGATCATTACTATTCCATAGACAGACACATGTGGAAACAGAGAACCACATAAATATGTACAAACAAATATATACACGCTCAAACCCCAAATCTCAAGTGTCCTAGAATCTTGGCATTCCTTTAAAGAGATTTATTTCATCCATAAAATTCCCTGCAAGCTTGTGTTCTTGTAAATCTGTACTACAGACTGTCAAATCCCTTCTACATGATTAAGGGAAGGAAATCTGCCAATGTCATCTGAGGGCAGTCATTAGAGGCAGGCTGAACCTCACCAGTCCACCTGGCTTTCTCCAAGAGGAAAAGCCTCTGGTGTGGCTCAGGCTGCAATGATGTTCCTCCTGGCCATGGCACAACCTGTCAGGACATGAAGCTGGGAGAGGAAGAGGCATGTTTCCTTCCTTGCAAGAAACCAAGGAAATCACAATATGCCACCCTTCGAGGAAAGTCCCAATGTAACCAACTTCAGAAGGTTTCAACTAGAGATCTCAATTTAGTGAGTAACAGAAAGGAAAAACTATCAGGCTTTTTATTAGGTGGGGAAACTGAGGCAGAAATTTGCACAAAGCTTAGAATCATAAAATCACAGAATGGTTTGAGATTGTTTGAGTTGGTTGAGTTTAAAGATCATCCAGATCCAAAACCCCATACCATGGGCAGGGATACCTTCCACTAAACCAGGTTGCTCAAAGCCCCATCCAACCTGGCTTTGAACACTCCCAGGGATGGGGCCATCCACAACTTGTCTTGGCAAATCACAAGCAATAGGAAATCCTCACTCTGGCTTCATGGTCCTGGGAATTTGTGCACTGGAACACACATTGCACCATTCATCTGCTACCCATGCAAACCCCTCTGGGATGCTCTCATTAAAACCACTTTGGGTGTGTGTGTGACAGAAAGCTGGTCTTGGTTCCCCTGCCCATGACTGGGTAGGGCTGCTGGGTTCTTAATTCCGGCTGTACCAAACATTTCCTGTGTGACCAACTCTTGCTACAACTGCCTGCACAGCCAAGAATGAAAATCATCAGTGCCAGTCACGTAGGCTTAGTTTCACAAGGCAGAAACACAGAGTGGTAAGCACAACATTCAGGAGTGGAAAAGCCTCCTGTTCTTGATCATAGCAGGATTTGGTCCAGTAGGGTTATTGTCCTGCTTCCAGCAGCTGCTGCTTCCAGATGCTAGAGGAGAAGGTGTCAGAGCATCCATCTGCTGTGAGTGGTGTGATTCCTTCCTGACCTCAGCTCTTGTGAACTTAAGCCTGGAGCAGGGGAACTGATGGGCCATGTGATTTTATTTTCCCCGGCGTAACTGCAGATGGTATTCGCCTTGCTAAAAAATAATTGACCACAATATGAGAGATGTGTTGAAAACTAAAGGTTAGCATGGCTAAAATGTGTCAAATTCAATTACTTGGGACAGAAAGAACTATTGCTACAGGAAGAAGAGGTGAGGTATTTATGAAAGCTATGCATAGTGGTTTTCTGCTCTCTCTCCATTCTCTCCTTTCAGGTTTCATTGCTTTCAGGCGGTGTAATTTTGCTAGCAGCTGCTGGGAAAGCCGACCTGGACTACTCAGAGACTCTTCAGGATGAAGTTGTCTACTTTTTGTACTGTTGGGAGTGGCCTGACCTATCTGTTGCAGATGTAGCCTCCAACTCAGGAAGTTCTCACAACGCCTGTCTGCCCCGAACCAGCCAGAAACACGTGGGAAAAGGTCACTGCACTTGCACACTGAATATTCACCACCAACCCTGTCTGATGGCTGGGTGGGATCTGAACCAGTTCTTATGGACTAACACCATGACAGTGGCAACATTCCCACTTCTGGGAAGCAGCTGTGGGTTAATGAGGGGTGTGGTTTGCCCATGGGGAAGGGTGGGTGCAGGAGGACCCAGGGCTAGAGAAGATTGAGGCTGAGGAGTGAATGGTTGGGACATAGCACTTGTGTTTTGTGGCAGTCTCACCTGCTTCTCTCCTAGAATGTCAGAAAGGTGCTCTGAGACAGGAACACAACAGGAAAACCATCACACTCCCTGGGACAGGCTGTCCCATCATTCAGGACCTACTTCTCAGTGTGATGAATGTTTAAAGAGGAGAATGGGAATGTTTCAGGAGCTCACCAAGGAAACAAAGGAATTTAAGAGGGGAAAAAAGATCAAATAGAAAAACACAGTCCATGCAAACTTCAGATTCTATAATGCACTATCTAAGCCAAATTCAGCCTGAGCTGGCTCACTGGCATTGAGGATTTGTATGGCCCAATAACAGCACCTGTAATCAATCCATCTCACCATAAAATTCATCCCAAATGCTGCAAAATACCTGGTGTCATTCCCTTTGAGTTCCTTTGTCTGCCACTTCATCATTTCCCCTGCTCATAGAGGAGCAGGGTTCCCCTTCAAGCCCATTAGCTGTGTGCTCAGGGTGGCTGGCTGGGTCTGTGCTGCAGCATTTGTATATATATATATTGGCTGATGTGGAGGGGCTGAATTTCTGTTTCTTCAGCTACATGAACCGTACCCTGAATCAAATGCTCCATCAAAATCTTAAATTCACTTCAGACCATGAGGAATTTCTTTCCTGGCCTTGTTAGTGGTGGCCTTGTTTCAACCCAAAAAAGCAGATTCTTGATGGAAACAAAGACAGCACTTATGCAACTTCAGCATTGTGGGGAGCATTCCTCAGCAAATACTAGCACTTTCTTTTTTTTTGTTTTGTTTTGTTTTTATTTCAAACATGTCTTTCTCCTTCTTTCCCACTTCATACAGGAGAGACTCACGAGGTCTGCAGAGATGTAGCACGCTGGAAACCACTGCAGCCCTCCTGGTTACAAAACAACAATAATAATAAAAATAAAACATAGTAAAATAAACCCTGGAATGGATGTGGGTAACCAGCTGTTGAAACCTGAGGTTGTGCTTGACTGAGCCATGATAGGAGAGAGAGCCCCAGCTACTGAGCATGCTAAACAGCTCCATATCCACCCCGCCTTTCCCCAGCATCCTTGTCCCACATCCCCATTCACAAAACAGGAGCAGCAGATCATTAGCCCCAGGGCTGTTTGTTTTCACTGGGGTTTTATTTTGCTTGTAAAGCCCCAGCCCACAGCATTAAGAAGATCTCTGCAGTGCTGTGGTTACTCCCTCACAGCCATCTGGGGATGAAGGAGCCATGCTTTCCCAGCCTGCACGCACATGCACACAGAGATCACGAGCACGCTCCCATCCTGGCTGTGGACTGATGTTCATACACCCTGGCTCTTGATGATGTTCATATTCCACTGGTTTCAAGCTGAAAGAAAAGTGCTCCCTGAATATCTGAAGGATGCACTGGATATGGACATGCCTTGTGCAAACCTTCAAAGGGTCACCCCAGTGAGTCTGTACCTGCAGGGATAAAACCTCTATAAACAGCTTTGTCCCCAGCACTTTTTCTTGTGGAGTGAAGTAACAACTCCTTCACTCCAGTTAAACTGCATAATTAAAGAACAATTATGTGTGGCTGAAAGCACCTCTGTGTCAGGAGAGGAAATGTCTTTAGATTTCCAGGCTGAAGTCTGGGCTTAGGAAGGTGCTGAACATCCTCACCTCCTGAAGACTCACTGCACCAGTGAACTCTAAGTGCACAGAACAAGGTCCAGGGAAAGCTAACAAATCAGACCTTTCTTTGTTGGGTATGTATGGCCAGGATCTCACAGGTGTAGGATGGGTTGGGGCTTTATTAGAGTCACTAGCATGTGTGAGGAGAAAATCTGTCCCCAGCAGCAGCCACGCTGCCCCGGCACAACTTGACTGCCCATTTCACTTGGGTTTCATGAGCTTTTGCACCATTTCCATGGACTATGAACATGCACAGTTATCCTGGAGAGACTTCAGCACTCCAGACTTCCCTGGCTTTAACATTTACTACCAAAGACAGCAAAGCACTGATGTGACAGTCATGAGATTCATCTTGAGACTCAGTGCAATTCCCACAGCACAATTCAGTGCAATTCCTCAGCACCTTTCAGTCCTCCAGACAAGTTCACCTTTACCAAGTCTGTGTTTCCACACAAGGGCCTGCAGACCCCATGGTGACCTGTTTCAGGATGGATTTCCAGCCATACTCACTCTTGCCCATGTCACTGTAACTGGGAAAAAGACCACAGCAACAGCCTCTCCCTCTCTACCCAAGATGGATTTCATTAAAGCCCTTCTACTGGCCATGGGTCTTGTAAGTCCCCTTAAATTACAAAAAAGAGATGTTTCAGCAGACAGTAAATGAAAGTGAACCAGATTTGGAGAGGAAAATGCATTCTTTGAGAGTGTAATAAAACACATATTGACTGGGGATTTCATTTATAAGGGGAACCATTGTGCCTTGGGTTGGAAGCCTTGTGAACACTCACCATGGCCTGCAGGGCATTGCTGACATGTCATAAACCTCAGCTCTCCTCCATAAACAGCACATGCACACGTGTAGCCATGTAAATAACTGCACATGGAGCTGCACAGAGTGTGGGTCACACACTTCAACGTGGCCTTGGAAGCCCTGGAACAATAGGCTGAGCCAGATGGTGGAGCAGTCCCACAGGAGATCCTCATGCACTAATGCAGAACTTCTGGCAGAATCAGCACAGTTCTAAGAGAAGGATAAATCTCTTACATTTAGGCATGATGCCTAGGCATTAACTTTCCTTTCTTAAGTCAATAGCCTAAGTAATATTTATTTTCTGAGGTAATCTTCTTGTTTCCTCTCACAAACGTAGGACCAGGGCTGCTGTTGTCATCACATTTTCCCAGACTGCTTTCTCCAGTGTGTTGTCCTCCTTCATTCAGAGGCCCTGGACCTGGCAGTGCCCTGCACAGCTCTGTAGTCATCTGTAAAATTTGCACTGCTTGACCTCACAGAGGCTGAAGTTGCCCCTTCCTAACATGGATTTGTCATCTTCTTGCTAACTCCTGTTGAGAACTTGTGAGAAGAAACTCGGGTCCCTTTCCAGCCAGCTTCAGATATCTCAGGAACATCTCCTTTTGCAATCATAATTTCAGCTTATTTATGCCTTTCCCTTGATCACTTGTATGAGGGGAAAGACCTCAGTGTGCTCCAACCACCTCAGCTGCAATAAGGGTGTACAATACATAGACAGTGTGGCTGGCTTCCACTTCATAGTCTCTGGGCTTTCAGAGGTACATGGACTTTATTAAAGTCTCTTTTATGTCACGTCCTGCCCAAATCTACTCAATGAATTTTGTCATCCTTTCATACAGTTTCTAGTAAATATTTTGTGTTTCCTTGTCTGCTGACTAGAAATTTGAGTAACTGTGAACATGGTGTATGTTGTATGGATCTACTTATATGATCTTTGTTTAAATTATGAATACCTAAAAGATGAATAAATTCAGAATGACTAAATTAGATGAATAAATAAAAAGAATGAATAAAAATATGAATAAATTTGCTGAGGTGTTTCAATGGAAAATGTAAATTATTTAAAACATTTTAATAAAAATGTTCCAGAATAAATCATTATAGATTTTTCTTTCTTAAAATGACACAACCTAAGAACATGTTGAATTTTCAATGAAGATAATTTTGATTAAATTTATCCACAAAATAAAAAATTTTCCTTTGGAGTTCACTTCTAAATGACTTAATCTTCAGCACTGGTAGCGATACCACAAGAAATTACTTGCTTTAATTCCAGCTAATTCAACCCCTGGGAAGGAGTACTAAAGAGATCAAATTCAAGTTCTAAGTTTGGGGCTGATAATAACTTTCTCCAGAACTTCAGAGATCCTAAGGAAAAAACTATGCATTTTAAATACAAAGATTTCCCAAGACAGTGAAATAATCAAGCATTATATCTGCCATCAACCCTGTTTGTGCAGCTAACCAGACTCAGAGATGCTTAGAGAATCTCAGCATCTGTTTAAGAGTCATAAAGCTAAAGTAAATGAAAATATCACTTTTTTTTAACGTCTCATGCGTATCTGCAGCCAGGCTCTGACCTTCAAGGCTTTTATGGCCAACACTATCCACACGGGATGCTGGTAGATCACAGACCAGCAAGACACACAGTACAGTGAAGGTGTTGCACACATATTAAAATTGCTAAACCTTTTCCCCAAAGCATTTCATGAAGCATATCCTATGACATAATTGGTGAGCTAATAATAAAACCTGTGGCAAGTTCTGGACAGTGTTTTAGACAACAAGATGTGTTTTCTCCTGATGGCCCCACGGAGGGGAGCCCTGGGCTGTGATAGCAGCCTCACCCAGCTCACTTTGGTAAGGACCAAAATGTTATTTTACTGGGGTTTAGTGATCCCTTGTGCAGATCTGGGATCAGATTGAACTCCATAAACTTCCTTTCTGGTGCAGCTCAGTGCTACACCATGCTATGCTCAGGAAAATTACTGCCTTATTCCTTGATACGTGGCTACTGGGAGGTATTTTGGCACTGGTAACGTTGGGAAGCGCATGTGCCCTAACAGACTCTCTGCGGCCCCGTTCAGCAGCCATAAAGCTGCTGAATTTCACATCCCATTATTTGCAAACATGGAAAAAGGGGATCCTGCCAACCTTCCCAGTGTTCCCTGTAAAACATGTCTGATTTTCACTCTCGGCATTGCAGCCTGCTGACAATAATCAACACCTCTGCCACAGTGCAAGGGAGCACTTGTGGGAATGTGCATCAGGCCCCCAGGCTTTGCTAAACCCAACCATGGCGCTGTTCTGTCCTTCCAGACATGGTATTGTCATAACTTCTCTCCCAGAAGCAAACTGTGCCTGGACTTATTCCAGCCCTGCCGAACAGCACAAGGGCCTTAGCTCATTCTTTGCTGCTTAAAACATCTAAATCCATTGCAATTCCTTAACCAAAATTAATTGTAGGTTTCCAGTTCTTAAAAGCTTGGAACCCCCAGACTGTCCCACACCTTTTCCCAGTGCTATACTGAAGTATGTAATAAACTAAGCACATCTATGCAGAAAGAAACTGGAGGGGGAAAAAAGCTCACAATGCAGTTGAGCTCTGGGATTTTCACTGTTCAGACTGCTTTCCCAGCACTGGGTATACCAGTAACTCCTGATGACTCCTGGAAGTGATTCCCAACATTTGAGAAGAATAGATAGATGCTACCTCTCTCACTTGCTCCTGGTACCACTTATCTCCTCCTCCTTGGAACATCTCAGTCACTGATGGCTCCTACTCTGGGCCAAGTTTCCAGCCAGTGTCCTCAGGGCTAGCAAAAATAAGGCTGGGGAGTTATGCCAACCAACAGAGCATCTGTCTCTTCTTTGCATTTTATTTCAATTGTATTTTGGAAGTACAAAGTGATTTAAAAGAAAATGAAAGATTACAGGGTGAGCTTTGGAAGGGGCTGGTACATAAGCCATGCCAAATACCATGTAGTCACCTAAATGGCATCTTTTCACAGACAAATTTAACAAGCTCTCTGTCCTCAGTCTGTCCCTGAAAGCAAGTGCAATTCATAATGCCCATGCACACTTCAGGCCTTGTTTAGGCCTTGACATCTGCTTGCTCAAAAATAGCTTTGGCACAGACTTACTCAACAGCAAATCTACTTACACTAGGAAAACATGTTGTTTGCTGTTATGCTGCATTACAAGTATAATTCAGAAATATTCACAGGGAAAAAAGAGAATGATTTAGGTCTGGTTTTCTGGCATCAGTCTCTCTTTCCTCCTTTTTTTTTTTTTTTTGAAACCACAACATTTTTCTAAGCAGGTTTTATCTTGATGGAAAACCATATATACACATACAGAGCCTGCAGACCACAGACATGCAAAAGTAGTTAATAACTGCAGCATCTTTTTAAGTTCTTTTTTCCTGTAACCAACCCCTGCACAAAAAGCATACATCAGCAAACAACAAACATTAACATCAAGGAGTAAGACAAGAAAGGCCAGACAAACTCTGCAGTAATTTTCTTTTGACATTTATGCTTTAATAGATTCCAGAACCTCATAATTTCTAGGAAGTCTGAAATGGCCATTAGACAGATTTTCACCCTGATGAAAAAATCATATACTTCAGAGTAAAAATGCAAAATAAAAACAAACAACCTTCCCCACACACAACAGAGTGTCCCTGAAGCTTGCACAATGAAGACTGAATACCCCAAATCCAATTCACCACCACTTACAGCTCTCCCCAGGCCTGTTATGTGAAGAGGAAAATGTGGGTAATAGGCTGGATGCTCTGCTCTTAAGAGCATGAATTCCTTGACTCCCTGTGGGTGTGTAGTGCTGCCCATGCACCACACCCATATCCACACAGGTGCAAAGACATCACTCTGGACATCCATCCATTTCTATTTCATTGAATTGGTGACTTAAATGACTTCTTAATAAGCATAAACCTTCCTGTTTTGGCCTTCTCCCCCTCTCCCTTACTCCCTGCTCCCCTCGGCAGGGTGGCTTGGCAGTGAGAGTGGCACAGAGAAATGCAAACACACCACTGAGCTCTGAGCACTCCAGCTCTGGCCAGAACTTGTGCTCTGTGAAATCCCCTTGGTTGAGGGCTGGGGCAGAGAGCCTGTCCCTGCCAAACTACTTGCAATGATTCCTTCGGATCTCAGGGAGGCATTCCGCATTAATCCTGACTGTGCCACATCTGCACGCTGGATTAAGAGAGGCTTTCATTTTCCAGAGCTGTCAATCTGGTATTTTTCCATGCTCAATAAATTCACTTTTTCTATAAACAAAAGAAATAACAAAGGAAGAAGATGAACTACAAGGCAATTTAATCCTGAAATTTCTGGCCGCTTTTCCTTTCCTAGTGAGGGATCAAGACAAACTGCTACAGCTTCATTCAGAAAAGTCTTATGGAAATCTCATTTTGATACTAAAATGACATTTCCAAATGTATGTTTTACTCATTGAAAAATCCACCCTTATTTATCTCTCCTATTGGACAGAAAAGGAACAATAAATTATTCCAGCTCAGAAAGCAAATAGCCATTGACAAAAAAAAAAAAAAAAGAGAAGTTTGCCACTTGCTTTTCACTTATCTGCCTAAACATTTCAAAATATCTTCGTATTATGTAAAATATGTCTGGCTCAGCTTTGGATGGGGCTTACTGTGGCTGCATCTCCATGGCAGTAGTAATTAGAGATGGCAGCCAGACCTGTACGGCCCCAAATCTTCCTTCTTTTCTTGTGATTTCACTGGTCTTCTTGCCACACAACTTGATAACAGCATGGTATTAGGTAACTTGTTCTGTTTTTCAAGTATTGGTTAAAGCTGGAGTTGCCTTTCTTTTGGATGAAGCTGGTAACCAAGGATTCACATGAAAATCTAGAGGTACTTCAAGACTTCACCGAAAGTGAAGCTGGCACAAGCAATGCAACTGGAGGCTAAAAAAGCTTTTTCAGGCTATTGGCCAGAAAATGCACTTGCAGAAGGTGATGTAATCACCACAAAAAGCAAACCCATGCCTTTTGTTTTGCAAATATTTCTTCACCAAGATACTCTTCAGGTCAGTGCACCGGCTGACAAACCCTGCCAGGGAGTATGATGTGATTTGGCAGTGCAGATGAAAAAAGACACCAGCAGAAGGGAAATCAGGACAAGGGATTTGTAATGGAGACTGGCAAGTTTCAGGAACTCAATTTTTTAATGACATAATTTTAAGGAAATTCCACACTGGATATCATAAGATCACAGAAATGCTGGTTGGAAGCGATATCTGAAAGTCTCCAGTCCAACCTTCCACTCATAGCAGGACTATTGCTGACAGCAGGTCAGGTCAGCCAAGGCTCTGTCTAGCCAAGCCTTGAAAGCCTCCAAGGACAGAGATACCATGGCAGCCTGGGTAAGCAGAAGTGCTTCCAGTGCTGCTCCACCTTCCTCATGAAAAGTTTTTCCTCATCTAATTCAAGCCTCCCAAGCTGCAATTTGTTATTACTCACGGGTCACTGCTTTATTCTGTGGCTTTCCTCAGATTCATGCTGACATCTTTGTGATGCCCTTCAAACAGCCTTAGGAGGCTACTCCAGCACCCCTGCACCTCCTCCTCCCAGTGTGGGACAGCCTGCATCCCTCATCCCTCTCCAAAAATCGTGCTCAGTGCTCTTGAGTGCCCTGGCTGCAAATGCAGAGGGCTCTGAGAGCAGCACAGCGTGACAGCCTGGTGTGGCCACCCTGATCTCTGCAACCCCCTGGCCACCCAGCTCATGTCATGTCCCAGCTGCCCTCCTACAGCAATGGGCTCTGCTGCTTAATGATGACATTCTACATACAAAGGTAGCTCTCCATTATTTTTCATTCCAGTCTTGCTTTGCCTGATTATTCCTAGGGCTCAGAGTAAAGAGACTGAGCAGACCTCCAGCAGCCCTCACCCCAGCATACATATTTCACTGTATTTCCTCATGGCTTCCCTTGCTCATCTAAGATACCTATCAGTAAACCAAACATTTATTTAAGGCTGAGGTCTGCTTTTTGGTTTTGTTTTTTGTTTTGGTTTTAATTCACTGCATCCTTTTGATATTAAGCAGAAACAGCAGATTACTCATGGCTGCAGAGAGAATGTGCCACCCCCAAAAACAAGGCTGACTTAGCGGCTCTGCACTGACTCAGAGGGAGAAAACCCTTCTGGGGAGCCTCACCATTCCATCCTCTGGCACCATGTGTCCTTCCTGGCAATTCCCAGTGCAAGGGCTGATCCTGCCTGAGCCTGATCAGCTGGTGAGATAAGGTGAGCACACACCCCAGCAGTGATGCCTCTAAGCCAGGGAGAAGTCACACAAGCTGGCAAGACCAATTCAAGGGATTTCAGGAGAACAGTGGAAAAATGTGTTACTCCTTACCAAAAACACAAATAATGTCTGCTGCAAAAAACAAGTCTAAGTTGCTCCTCAAAGTTGTGTAATTATTTCAAGTAATTATTTCAGTTTGGGTTGAAATCTGTATTCTTGACTTGTCCCATAAGTAGGAGAAGAGAACAGCAACAATGAGAACAGAGTTCAGGTCCTGGTCTGGGCTCTCTCACTCACTAACACAGCAAACTTCTGCAAGTCCCTAACTTTGGTTTCTCCTAATACTAGCTCTTTATTTATCAGTGTTCAAATCCCTGAGAGGACATTGCTTACTGTGCCCTCTGCACCCTGATCTCATTTCAAACTTGATACTGCTGCTAATCAAAGTAATTCCTGGGCTAGCAGTACTTCCAGACTATTTATAAATGCTTAAGATTTGTCTGTGTCCTGTCCTCCTCCTTATGTGTGTGGGGCTAGTTGCTTTTTGGATGAATAGAGGAAGTACTGCAATAATGATTTTTTTCTATTATACTTGAAATTATTTAAACTAAAGTTCTGGTTTTGATTCCCTATAATACTCTCAATGCCCTTCAAGTGCCAAGTAGTTAATCTGAGTCTTTCATGCACTGAGAATACAGTAAGATAGCTGCACAGGGATCAAAAGAGGTAGGACTGATTTGATCTGAATTTAGCTGATAGTTGGCTGTCTCATCTCTCCAGCTCAGCTCCTTCTATCCTACTGAGCCAAAGGAGATGGGAGCTGCTCTCCAAAGGTGTCCCTGCTAGCCTCTGATAAAAAAGTGATCCTAGATGATATGATACCAACCCTGAGATTGTTAACATAGGATGAGTATCACCACATCAGTCTGATTCAAAGCCTAGAGAAATAAATTGGGAAATTCCTGCTGAATGCCAGGAATCAGGTTCCACCCTGTAGCAGGATTATTAACTAGTACATGAAACTGTCTCTGGGTCTGCTCCAAAGCCCACTGGAGTCAACAGAGTCTCACTAACCCATGTTAACAGGCACTGGATTAGGGCTTTTCTGGCAGATAAATGGCATATTAGTGCAGTATCTTTTACATTAGACATGTCTGGGTTTGTTTGTTCTAAGCTCAAGATTTGAACAAAATAACTTTGCCCTTTAGAAAATTAACCCAAATGCCCAGAGCCTGAGCAGGGTTTGGCTCTTTTTTCTTTTTTTTTTTCCCCTTTTACCAAATAGTCGTTACCAGCACTGTGGAACAGATTTTATTTGGAGGACAATTGATCAAAATCAAATTAATTATTCTTTCTCTCTTTACTTACAAATGCAAAAGCTTAAATGTAACTCCAAGCAGTTTGGATTTCAGTAGTGATGGAGAGCCACTGGAAAGTGAGGACTCTTTTCTGGTATATTGTTACATATGAAATGTGATTGATTCCTTTGCCATCATATTTTAATATAATAGTGTTTTTTCTTGTGGAGGCATCTTCTACTGTTCAGTAACAGATAATAAAGCATAAACCTCTATCTTTAATGTGGTGTAGAATTGTTTCACTTAAACAATAGACTCTTTTCCTGGTTCTACAGTCAGGAAATACTTATTGGGAAAATGACAGTAACTTATAGAGGCCATAGCTGAGCTGAAGATGAGCAGATAGCTTTTCCTACTGGCTAAAACCAAGAGGATCATGTCACTTTTGTCATGCTGCTTTCCCAGTCACCATGTTTATCTTACACATGATCCCACATTGGGAACAGAACGGGCTTTCACCACTAAAGCAATTGTGGGCTGTCAGCTGAGCTGCCATAGCAGACTTGTGCATGCTCTCAGCACATTGGGAAGGGCCCTGTGCTGGTTCCAAACCATTTCTGGTGCTCAGACCTCCCTGGTGGTAACAAGGGTACCACAGTTCAGAGTACTGGTGGCTCAGGGGTCCTTTTCAGCTGCATCCAGTGTTCTGCTGGGCTTCCCCAGCAGAGCTCTGTAAACCTGGAGGACAAGTCTTAGGAGAAGCAGTTGAGGGACCTGTTCATCCTGGAGAAAAGGAGGCTTGGGGGACCTTATAGTTTTCTACAATTACCCAAAAGGAGGTGGTAGAGAGGTGTGGGTTGGTCTCTTCACCCAGGTAACAAGCCATAGGACAAGAGGAAATGGCCTCAAGGTGCACCAGGGAGGTTTAGATTCGATATTAGGAAAAAATTCTTCACCAAAAGAGTGGAAGAGGCTGTGCAGGGAAGTGGCAGTCACCGTCCCTGGAAATGTTAAAAAAACTTGTTGATGTGGTGCTTAGAGACACGCTTAAGTGGTGGGCCTGGCAGTATTAGGTTAACTGGTGGATTCAGTGATCTTGGAGGTCTTTTCAGACCTGTAATCAGGTCTGAAATTTTCTGATTCTGTAATCAGGCTTCAGCAGATATCCCAGTGACTCCCACTCCTTTGTGTAACATGCCCACCTATGTTCCAAGACTTCCATGACTTCCCAGCAGTTAGAAGAACCTGTTAGGCCCAGCAACACAAACCTGCCCTGATCCTGCCAGGCAGCAGGAACCAGGGCAGTCTGCACTGGGGGAGAGGACACCAACAAGCTCCAGTTCCTGCAGTGCCAGCCAGCCACCCACACCCTCCCAAAATTTCAACGAAAACTGTCACCTCTCCCACCCAGAGGGACGTAGGAGAATTTAGTGGCTGTTACTGCCTGATCAAAGGCCCTCAGTGAGACTGACTCAGTGCCCTGCAAAGCCCTCCCATGGACTTCAGTGGGTTCTGGATGAGACACTGTGTTCATAGACTATTATGGCTATAATTGATTTATATGAATGCCATGTGTGCTGAAACAATACAAAAGAGCAGAGCATTCAGAAAATAAATAAATCTTAATTAAGTCTCTCCCAAGTAGCATGTCACAAATTTCTGTTAATCTGAAAAAATGACAGTCCAGATGTCCTCTCCATCTCCCTCATGTCAGTCTCATTCCATACAATATATGGGGTGCAACTAGAGGGAAATTACTGCATTATTCACCATCCCTCTCCACAAATGTATCTTTCTCCCTTTACTTCCCTTTTCTCTCAGTGCTATTTTTTTTTCCTGAATTGCTGGAATAATTTAAGCAAAGAAGCCAGATGTTTCTGTTGTAAAGACAAGCTCAGTACCTGTAAGTCATGGAGGGGGTTTAATGAACATGAAGTGCCTATTCTTTAAAACATTCCAGAGTTTTGCATTCAATTTTCATTTCCAAATCCACCAGAGCTCTTCAAAGCTTTTGCTACTTTTCAACATCATGATGTTCCTATCAAAAAAGGAACTCATCAAATCTATTCAGTAACAAAGCTACTAATCCCAGTTTTTCCTTCCAAGACTTTTTTTTTCCATGTAATTTCATAGCATCAGGATGTCCTGCCACAGTTAAAGAAAGCAAGCCAAAAATTCCACGGAATATAGCTTTTTCTAAGTATGCTTTACCCCAGCTTGCCAGTTACAGAAAGATCAATTGATTCCCAGCCATTGAAAAATAGAATAAAATTAAAATAAAAAAAAAGAGAGACCAGAAACAACACATAATTCTAAAAAATCACCTTTTGAGGGATCTGTAAGAACTTTGCCAGACCAGCACATTCATAGAATAGCAAAAACACATGGAACTTTATATAATAAAGATGAATAAATAGCAGTTTCATGACAGATACTGCTGAATGGCTCGAACCTTCTCCTGCATTACTGGCCAACCAGCAAATATTGAGAATATTTTGCTGTCTGTGCTGCTTTGGATGTGCATTGCCCAATTAAAGAACCCAACTTACTGCTTCCTAATCAAGTTGAATTTCTTAGGTTAAATATCTATATTCTCATTACAGGCACTGCAAGGCGTCTATATCCACCCTGATCCCACATCCTTACACACAAGATGAAGGAAAGGTGCAAAGTGACAAAACCTTCACATTTACCTTCACACCTGCACATTATGCACAAGTCAGCCTCAAACTGAGCAGTGCCTGGGAGGACATCACCAGCTTCAGTTTTCTGACATTTGTAACAAAATTGTACCATCACCCTCTCCGAATTCTCACACAACAGCCTGAACTCTCCCTTAATCATTGAGATACCTCTAAGTGATGTTATTCAACACCTTTTTTCTCTACCTCCCTGCCCCTCCTCCTATTTCCTTCCACCTCTCTAGCTCGCATTTACTGTTCAATAAAATCTGTACTCTTGACTTCAGCATATGGTCTTGTTTGCAGCTTAGTTCAGGCAGAGTCATCTCCTATAATGGGATCATAACAGGCATCAAAGGGTTAATTCACATTTCCAGCTGTCCCACCATGCCTTCCACACCCCTGGCTGCATTTTCAAAGAAAGTCACTCTCTCAGTCTCTCCTCTCCTTCACCTCATTACCTTCAGTGACTCTGTCTTAAACTCCCCTTCACCTAAAATAGAACTGGACAGAGGTTTGGCTGACAGGGCACCAAGGGCACTACAGTGGTGGCAAAATCCATTTTCCTTATCCTTTTCTGCATGGACTCATCATCCCAGCAGATGATCTGGAAGGCCTCTGGGGCAAGGACTGCCCTTCTCATTTACAAATGCTTCTATGCACTTGTGATGGATGCTGCTGCACTACAAATCTGAATTTACAACTCATTATTCTTCTATTCATCACACTTCTGTTGTCCAATCAAAAAAATCCCAGAGTCAACATCAGATGATTCAAGCAATAAATTGCAAATTAATCAATAATGAAAAGCATGTCCTAGTAGTTTATAAATTAACCTGTGGCATGGCCTACAGTGGCATAAATTGTCCACTGAACAGGTATGAGGAGAATTAATGTTATTACAAAGCAGTATTTTTGAAATTAATAATTTAACCAGCTGAAGTCAACAGTTACATCTGGGCATTTATTACATCAAATACACTCATTTAGAAAGCAGACATCCAAAACCACTTCATAATTTGCAATATGGCAGAGAAGAGCTGGTGGTTATCTATCCAAACAAATAATTTTCTTTAACAAAGGAGGCAATTTCTCAGAAAGGAGAACTTGGAGAGCTCTTATGCACTGATAACATATATTGGCTTCATATCTCCTAACAACATAAAGTGAAAAAATATGACCATATACTAAAAAAAAACAAACAAAAAAAAAATCAGTCCTATGCAATGTATTTCAGAAAATGAGGTATCTGGTTTTTAAAGACACATTCCGGATATTTGAGGATTTTGTTAACTTAGACTGTCAACTCCAATACTTGATTATGGACAAGACAAGTTTTGCATGACCACTGCCTATCTGTAGATTTCAATATGTATCTTAAATTCTTTTTTGATGTACATAAAAAAAAAATCTTCACACATATTACAATGGTTTTAAGTTGATTTGAACAATAAAACAAGAATGTTTACTGCCTGTCTGCCAACCCCACCATTGTGTCTTCAAAAGAAAAGACCCAAAAAAGCAAAAAGCAGTAAGAAAATACTACCAGAGAGTGATAAACTGCCAAGTATTTTAACTTGGTTGTCTGTGAAGGGGTGACTGAACACAGCAGGATAAAAGCAAGAGGGTACCAGCTGGAAGGAAGTACTGAAGTGGCAGTAGAATGAAACTGAATGAGTTAGAATAGAAACAGATTTTTTGGACTTGGTCTGAGAAACACCACATGGGCGATAAGATAACTATGCAAAAAGGCTGCCAATTTTCTAGGAAGCAGAACTAGCAAAAATGTTTAAAATATTAACATCCTGCATGTTGTTGCATTTTTTAAAACAGGTGTTATCAGTTCTAAGAAACCAGGGTAAATATTTCTGCTGCAAAAAATGTTTGTTTAATCACTTCTAGGAATTTTTAAAAAACAAAATCTTGAAGAAATCTGCTAGGGAGGAAGGAAAGAGGCCATTCAACAACTGTTCTGTCAGTTTTTCAGGAACTCACCCTTCGGTATTCCCAGATTGCCATAAAATGTTATGAGAAATGTGTCCTGAATTTTTGGGTGGATCTTGATAGTAACATGAAGCTCCATCAGTGGGAATACTTGCTTAGGATCCCAAGAGTGTTCATATTTTAATTACTAACCCGAATTTTCCCTGCAAGTGTCATCCAGGAGGTGTTCCCAACCTCACAGTAACTTCAGTGAAACACCACGAAGGGTAAGACAGCGCTCATGGGCAACAAGGGTGGACAAATCTTGCCCAGAGACTGTGCACTTCACAGGCAGGGCTTATTTTTGGGGTTTTAGTTTGGATGGCATCTAAGCCATTTGGATCCTGGCCCATGATTGCCTCAGGAATTTGTTAGCACAAATAAATGGCAGTAGTCAGGCAACACAGTCATGGCTTCAGTCAGCACCCTGTGAGCTTGGTAGCTGAAACCTGGTCACCACACCAGATTTTAGAAATGGTGATGCCACTTCCTACACGATGTAGCTTCCCCAAGCACAGTAACTTGCCCTTCCATTCTTTCAAACCCACCATTTAGCCCTTCACCCTTGCACAGGTCTAGGAGAGTTTTTTCCCTTTATCTTGCTTTGCCTGGATCAGGCCTCAACTTGGCAAGGAAAACACTCTGAGCACACACAAAAAATGTACATTTGGGAAGAATCCTGAGTTGTTTTCCTAAAGAAGAAAATTCTGCAGAGCACAGAACAGGAAATAATGTGCTCATGGGTGGTTTCCTCCTCCAGAGCAGCTCATACACTGCAGCTGAGACAACACATGTGGTGGCACTGGAGTGGAGTTTGCCCAAAGCCCTCAAATGGGGTTTCACAGAACTATAAGAAAGCTATAGATGGAGATAAAGATGGTTTTCCAACATGTGTCTACAGAAGGTGGAAGAACTCAGTCGTCTTCTTCATAAGCCGGAGCTGTTTTTCTCAATGGGATGTGCTAGTGCTTGCTCTCTGCTTTGAGCAGTGATAAGTCTGCCTTTCAGTAAACCCTTTGACACATTCCCATTCTCTGTGGTTTCCTCACAGAAACCAAGATGGATAGGCCACACCAGAAGGACATTTCAGCAGTGATGCCATACAGAGAGGAGGATGCTTGGCCCATGAAGACAAACACAGCACTGAAGACTGATCTCTTCTGGAGTTCCTGTCTGACGCACTGACCATTATGTTATGCAAACATGCTAATTTGTAACGCAAAGTAAAGCAACTGCCTCCTGCCTTCCCATGAATGTTTCATTTGGGGCCCAGCAGGGAGAAGACATTCTGTTAAAATGAACATTTTGTTAGTTTTAGCAACAGGGAATGTAAACTACAATGGAGAAGTAATGAATGAGTATTGCGAAAGAAGCTCAAGGTTAAAATTTGTGTCCTCCAATAAATTACAATATGTGTAAGGGGTTAGAAATGCAGGCACATAGCCTTTTAGAATTATTTTTTTATTTTTAAAAACTATGATATGCTTTAAGAGTGTTTTTTGTGGACCACTGTACGCTAAGCCAAAACTCTGAAGTAAGCAGGAGCTCCTCCTGTACAGAAATTTGGCACCGAGGTATCTTCTAAGATCAGAGCCTCTACTCACAACTTGCTGTGCCATTGTACCTATTGGCAGGTACTCTACAAACTCATATAGAAAACAATACGTGCTCAGAAGACTTCACCATTCAAATAAAGAGTGGATGAAAGGAAGGATTAGCACGTCTTTGGGGCTGCACTCAGACCACGAAGGTGGGCCAAGATGATGCAGGAATTTCCAGAGGTCATACGGAGAGTCTGTGGCAGACCTTGGCAAAACTCCTAGATGTTTAATTACCATTTTCCTTGCACTCATTCCTTTCCCTGACTCAGTATCTGTAGTGCTCTGTCCATTTATAAAGGTCTTATTCCTAAAACTATTGGCCATATTGTATGACCACAGCTTTTATCCTGGAACCTAATCTGAGCTCCAAGAGAAACAGGCAGAGGGAACACAGAAAGAGAAGGGACAGTGGTGTCCACATAACACAGCTACAGGACATCCATCACACCTTCAGGTTTCATTGAGAACAACTCACTCCCCTGCCCCTGACCTCCTCCAATCTACTCTGCCATGAACTCTCCAGCCACACAATGATTTGCCAGCATGTCTCCAGTGCCCCTCAAATCCTTTTCCCAGAACCAGACTGCAGCCTAGAGCTCATCCTTCACACTCCCTGGATTAGCACCCCACCTTTTTCTCCATCTGCAGAGGCCAAATGCTGACCCATGCCTGAGAAGATGGACTCAGACCTGTTCTGTGCCTCCCTCTGCCCGCACCAGCAGCATGATGCCAGCACAGCCCATGGCACTCTGCTTACACAACACAGCCCAGCTGAGAGGGGTTTTCCTGTCTTCCCTCTTCCAAAAGTGTCAAGTGCTTTCTGCTAGATCAAAGGAGAGGCAAATTAGTCAATCACAGCCCTAATGCAGCAGTGGCATGTCAGCTTCCCAGAACGGCCGGGTGCACGCTGCCAGCAAACCGCAGGTGTAGCCTACTCCTACAAGCACAGCTATCCATCATCCCTGGCATAAAACACCCCGCTCTAGGCCAGCCCTGGAGTCTCCAAGCAGAAAAACTGCAGCAGAAGTGACACCCCAAGACCACGTTTGTTGGCTCAGTCCTGTCTGGGGCCTGGAGCACAGGGTGGAGCACACAGCAGGTGCCCAGCGCAGTTTGGATACCTTGGATAGAAAGCACAGCAGCCCCGCAGCATGATGTTATCACTAAACACCTTGGCATCCCTGCCCCTTTCCCATCATATCTGGACTTCTGGCTTCACTGGGAGTGCTGGGAGCCCTCAGGGGCAGCTGCTCTAGGAAGTGGTGCAGCTCATGAGTCCAGGCACTGCTGCTGCTGCCCAAGCCCCATGACCGCATCATCAGCCAGGATACAGATTCCACACACCTGTATACACCTCTCCAGCCAAAAATACCTTCCTCCCTCTCCCCTTGTCTCCCTCTAAAGCTTCATGGGCTTGATGATTTGGTTTTGGTCAAACTTTGTAAATAATTTTGTTATTTCTCTAGCGTGTGTGTGAAATAAGGTGATGTGAGGAGCAGGAAATTCTTTTGGTTTACATCTTTGGTGTTCAGCTGGATGTGCAAAGTGGGTGAGAAGGAACTTAATCATGGTGGTTTTGAGGTTTTGAGACTATGGGGAACTGAGTAAACTGCTTCCTGGCCCTGATTTACATTAAGAGTTGAATCTAATGGAACAAGTATTTCTTTAATGATGAACCCCCTCTGAAGCTACACCAACAATCAGTTCGGCATCATCTCCTCTCCTTTCCCCAACTGCTTTTATAGCAAGGAATCAGTAACAAAACAGACATCTTTTTTTAATAAACAGCCCTTGTTACTACATGACAACCAGCCCCAGGATGTTAGCAAAACAGACAACACGTCCTGCTAGCAGCAGGCACACAGCTCCAGCCCTGTGCTTCAGCCCTCCCAAACTCCCTTCTTCAGAGGTAGCAAAGAGCATGAAATCACTCCTGACCAGCCCATGTCCCCAGCTCACACTAGCAAGCCTAAAAATAAACAAGTTGCAGCCTGAGGAGTAATTCCATCTCACTGGCACCCAGCACTGTTCTCACAGGGAGGGGAGGCAGGAAGCCAAGGCGAGGGGATCAGCTACCAGTCCATCTTCCTGCAGCTCCCAGTGCAGAGATGGAAGCAGCAGTGAGGAGGGGAATCCACGTTCTGCCAATGTCAAGCATGAATTCTTAGCTCTCTACTTATTCAAAATGAGTTTAAACAACTCTTTGTCATCTTCAAGATGGAAGAGATCGCTGAGGCCAAATGAGCCCCTGAAATTGCACTCTGGTGCTTAAAATAGGTATGCAAGAAAACTAAATCCCCCATGGCCCCTGGTTTCCTTACAAGCAGTTCAGGACACTGCTCCTGCATGGATGCTCAGGTGGTGGAGTTCGTGCCTCCAGAGCACAGCAGAATAAAAAATGTGAAGTCTCCTACAAACAGGCCTCTGCTGCATGACACCAGTTGCTGTTGGCCAAGAGTTATTGCGAGTGGAAAGCTCAAGTGAAGTTTGGTTCAGACTTAATGAATTATGTTCATTTTCCAGCACATTATTTTGGCTGATAAATCACAGCTTCATGCACTATTAGCATGTCATGATAGGAATATTTAATCAAAGGCCAGCTTTTTATATCATTTACCTTTGAGAAACCAGATTTGCTCGCTGGAACAGTTTTGAACCATTACGCATGCTTATCAGCAAAAATCTTTGCTTTATGTCAAGTGTTGCAATATTTAAAGCCCTTGCAGGCAAGGAAGGATTGGGAAAAATGAGTGGCTCACTTAGCTTGACAAATGAAAATGGTTCTGTGATGTTATTTGAAAGAATTGCAGGAAAAGAAAAGAAAAATTAGAAGGAGAACAAACAACTCTGCATTTATAATCCATTATTATAAACGCTCCTTTGTTATGGGTTTGGATCTCCAAGCAAAATGAGGACCCTTTTGTTCTGGATGATGTAAGACATTGTTTGGAAGACATAACATTGCTGGTTTTGCTGTTTGTTTTTCTTTCTCAGAGGATGCCTCTCTGAGAGCAGCCGCCTCTCCACCCAAGAGTCACCCCTGAAGTCCACACAAGGCTGCCCTTGATGCAAGTAAGAGCTCCCTAGGGAACATGTTTTGGTGCCAGATGAGAAATCCAGTCCTTGCCTGAGTGATCAGCATGGTCCATCAGCAGGGACCCTATACCCAGCCCTGCCTGAGACTGGCAGAGGACAGAGAGCATCTTTTCATGCCCTCTTGACCTCACCACAGAGCTGCCATGAAACAGCTGGAGAGAAGGTTTTCTGCACTTCAACATACTTTCTTCCTCTACCTATATACACTTGAAAAGGGGGGAGACAAAAATCTCACTTGTTTCTGTGGAAAACTGTTGGGAAATGGTTTGTCCAAAAAACTATAGAGCTATCAAATGCTTAAAATTAAAAACACCTCCTTCAGAAGGGTGAATCAAAGGTATGCAAAACTGAATACAAATCTGAGCTTAAAGAGGGTTTCACAACTCCCTCCTGAGTACAATTTGTGCTCCTGGATGGGAATGAAGTCTTGTGTTTCCAGAGCAGTGGGTGCTTTTGTTTGCTTCTTGAAATGCTTGGTTGAACAGCAGTGCAGAGCAGTAAAAATAGGTTTATTTTTATGTGCTTTATGGGTCTGATTGTTAACAGAAAAGGCCCGAGGGCAGTGTGAGTCTGTGCTTGTGCACTTCTGCACTAGACTTTTATGTGTGTGATCTCCCACACTGTGTAAGTGGTGTCTGTGGCCACATGAACCACTTGTTCTGCCCCAAACAAGCTTCTGTTCAGGCACAGTGACAGCAGCCACAGTGTTAGTATGGTGGCCACCAGCTCCCATGTGCTAATGATCTCCACCTCCCAAATCCCAAGAACTAGGGACTGGGATCAAGGCAGAGCTTGTACCTGTGTGGGATATACAGGGACAACTGGAACAACACTGTGCAAAGAAGGAGTCTGAGTCTTTCTACCTGTCATTCTCCTTCTAAGTTGTATTTTCCTTGATCTTGTCTTCCCCCAGTCACTGAGCAGGCCCTTCTTTTCAATTCTTCCATAGTTTCCAACCTATGCTGAGAACTCCAAATGTGAATTCCCAAACTTTTGGGGTTTCCAAATCCATGTGCAGACCCAGTCTGGATCCAATTAAGTCAGATCTGCTGTGAGTCAGAACAAGAACGACAGTACTCAGCTTTCTGATGACAACAGTGCTGTTAATCTGGCCCTGGACCTGATTTCTCTGCTTCAGTCCACTCTGCTTATAAACATTTGCCTTCCAAGGCAGATGCAAAGAGATTTCTTCCCAAATGAAGAAAAGGAGGTGAAGCCCAACTTGAAACTGCAGAAATTGCCACAGCAGACCACAGACCTTTAGCCAACAGCTGTATGTTGCAAATGTGCCACTAAAAGGCCTTTGTCACCATTGGGCTTGTAGGTCTCCAAAGTGCCACTTGCGGCTCCAGAGATATCAAGACAATAGCCAAAAACCAGCATCCATCTCATGCTTTCTTGATCCTTTCCATCAGCCAAACTGTGCTCAGAACAGTAAACAGATTTGTTTGAAATGAATGGTGCTTGGCACACAGAGAGAAATAAAAATATAATTAATTTCATTTTTTCCATGGTGACAGTTCTCCAGCTCACCCAAGTTGCATTTTCCAGAAGGCTCAGTACTTTCCACCATAACTGCTCTTGTTGGACTACAAGATGGCAATGCCTTTCTTTTCTTATTCAAAGAAAAAGGAATGGAATTAGTTTGCTAAAGCCTTCCAGTTCCTAAAGGGCAGGCATGCTGATATGCTTTCCAGATCTTGGCTCTGTTTCCTCATACTTTCCTTGGAAAACATTTTCCCCCTGACAAAATCTTCTGGTTTTGCACCCTTGCAGCAAGGTTTGACCAGAACCCAGAAGCCACCTACAGACCAGAGACCTCTGTGACAATGACCTGACTTGTCACCTGACCAGACTCAAAGAGCTGTGGGAATACACAAACGTCCATGTCCTATGTCTCCACGGTTTCTGATCACAGATCTAGGAGTCACTCTCCAAACTGTCCTCCCTGTCCTCTTGAGGGGCCAGCCACCACTTCTGCCTATCTAATCAGTTTGTCCTTTCTTCCAAATCCCCTATCAAGGACACCACAGGCAGAAGCTCAGGCAGAAAGCCAATGGTGACACAGCTTTACATGTGAGATAGTCAATGACAGGTAACACGAGGGTCACATTTTACTGACTCTGGCAATCTCTCTCGTTTTTTGTTTTGACAACAGTTTATTGAGAAGGTTCCTCAGGGCCAGGGTTTTCTTCACAGTCAGAGATAGGGGAACTTGTTCTTCAGGATCACCAGCAAATCAGGCACCTTAGTTTAAATCTGTGTGGCTCACAGGAGGTGTCAAAGAGCCCCACAAGTTTTGTGTTCCCCTTTGATCTTGTGCAGGGTGGTCAAGTCTCTCCTTCCAACTCATCAAAAATTCTATCCTGAACCAGAGTAGTTTTTCCCAGAGTTTTATCAAAACCAACATATTTCTCCCAAAAGCTTCTCTGTCAAAGAATGAGCAATTTCCAGAAACATCACTGAAAACATTTTTCAGTGAGCTCCCTCCCATCCCTCATGTTGAGTGCATTTCTCCCATATTCCTATGAGAGAAGCAAAGAGGTTTGTGTCTCATTTTGTGGGACGACTGGCGAGCTCAGGCAGATTGCTCTGTGACCCACTTGGTGGCAGTGGCCAAGAACTTGTGTCCTCACCTCACATTACTCGCTCTGAGTCCTTAAATGTACTCATCCCCTAGGGAATTTTAGCTTGAAATGTCTAACCACAGACCTGGAAATGATTTCAAATACACTATAACGACTCTTGTTAATCACACCCACTCTCTTATAGCATGGCCTGTAAAATAAGAATAGTGAGGAGGTCTTCCTGCTCCCCATACCCTGGCAGCAGATGCATTTCCTGTGCTCCAGAGCTATACATTTCACTGGGAAGGGATGCTCTCTAGTGGTTAGATTATGAGACGGGAAAATTAGATCCTAAAAGTTTCACTTCCTGTCTCTCCCCTCGGTATCCTGTGTATGATGAGGCAACTCATCCCATCCCACTGTGCCCTGGTGTGTCCCTTCATGCCTGTGGGTGATAACAATCCCTCTGCTATGTGGGAAGGCTTAAATGACACATCCAAATGTTTGGAAGGGAGGTTTTAGGGTAGAGACAAACACTGTGGCCAAGTTGCATTAGGTTGGAGTGAAGATAGGAAAATGTGAAAAGTGGTACAAAGAAAGGCAGAAGGGTCTGAAATGCCCCTGTCAGATCTTCTCCTCCTTTAAGTCACGGAAACTACTCTTTAACTTGACTGCTCCTTATCTTTACCTAAGGCATCACAGAATTTTATATAATTAAAATTTCCTTGACAATTGCCAAGGATTTACAATGAGAAATGTTTCAATTTTTCTTACATTATATCTTGGCATCAAAGAATCTGCACTCATTTCCTAAGTATGGGATAAAGATGATTTCTAGTGGGAGACAAATGAATCAAGACCTTGACACCCCCATTTTTTTTTCTTTCTCTCTCCTCTCCTTTTCTTTTCCTTTCCTTCTACTTTTTTTTTTAATACATCTGGTTATTATTGAACAGAGGCTTTCATGTTTTAATGATAAATTGTCTTCTCCCGCTGTAACAATGTCCCCAGACGGCTTGTCTTGGCTGAAATGTCTTCTAAGAGCATCTGCTTTTGATCTATAGGGGTTTTAAATCTTTGGATCTAATCTCTAGCCTGGCTGACTTGAAAGCTGATTTCCACAAAAGCAGAGTGTGAAACTTGTAGAAACCCTTTAGTGGAATCACTTGTAATTGTTTAAAAGACTGTATTGACAATAGTCAGTATGTGCTTGTGACTTTTTTTCTTCATATTTACATATATACACATGGATATAAAAATAAAAGAAAGAGACATAAGAAAGGAATTTTTTTTAACAAATGCTCCAGTGGTATTTCCATGTAATCTGCATGTGTTGTGGCTTAATACTCTAATAAAGAAGGACTGGAAGCTTTCCAGAGCACAATATTTATGCCATGTATATCAATTAAGATAATTGCCAATTATAATGATATGTCAATTAAAGTCAAGTGACTTTTTAAAGAGCTATGCCTGCTATTAATTTAGTTCTACACACACACTGTAAGTGTATTTATAAGGGTTGATCTTAAAATTTCTCAATGTTGTTCCCATCCAGTACATCCAGCACATAATCCCTGTGTTCATTTTGCTCTTTCTGGTCCACTTCAGGCTGCAGGATAAATACAGAGAAGACAAAACCCAGCAGAGAGCTGTCTCCCTTGGTGGCACGGTGCTGGCACGCTGCCTGCTGTCATTTGAAGCATGCCAAGTCGATTTTGATTTCACCCCAACACAAATGAAAATAGGAGCTGGCTTGTGAACTCATGGGATTTCTGTGGCTAAGGAGAAACCACTGTGGTCAAACTAAAGAGAACCTCGTGATGCTACAATATATATATGGACATATACACATTTGTGTGTATTTGTGTGATAAATACACTCTCAGAGTTCATTTGTCTATCAAACCCCACACAGAACATTGTAACACATTAACAACAGTGACAGACAGACCCTAAAGGAATAAGAGTTTAGGTTTTGCTGTGATTAAACTGAATTTAGAACAAATTCAGGAGAGTTTTGAGCACAAAAGCTCTTCTGCATGAAGTTTCTGGTTAGGATATAATGGAAGCCAGACCCCAGCCTCCCTGGTTGGAGGTTTGCAAAACCAAATCATAACAATTGATGAGGTTTTGCTAAACCAAAGCACCCTCTGTTTTCTCATCACAAAGATGAGATAAAAGAGGAATCTTTTTTCAACCATTTACTCCTTGCACCTTAGCAGCAGTGCTGAAATATAACCTATAAGATATTTTGCCATTATCTCCCATTATCTCCAAAGCAATAATTTTTGCTAGTCAGCTTTTAAAGCCTCAGAATGCAGCCTCTCCCAGGCCATCCATAGATTTCCCCCAAAGTTCATGGCTGAAGATTAATTTTCAAGGCTCCACCAAAACTTTAAACTATTTCTGTGGCTGACTGGGCCAGAGACACGACGGAAACAACCATTTCATAACCTTTCAGCACTGCTGCTTCTATCCAAACCCAAACTCCAAAGCTGAGATGGGATGTGAGAAGCAATCAAAAACAACACTGGAAAAGCACGAATCCATCCTAGGAGTAAGGCTCAACTTGGCTTTGGGTTGGATCCCAGGCATGAGGAAATATTCAGGGAAAGTGGAGTTATTTCCTTAGATTCATTTGCCCATTTCTCATTAGCAAAGCATTTTGATACTCTGCAAGAAAGAAAATAGAGTGAATTATTCCTAGTTTGTTATAAAACTGGACTGATAAAATAAATATCTGGGCAAGAAGCCTTAAACTGAGCCAAGAGGCTCATTCACCCCCAGAAATGAGCACTGTGCAGCACAGAATTCTTCTCTTTCTTGCAAGATGATCAGTGAACGATAAGATTCTCCCTGGATTTGAGTGTTAACTGAAGCATCTTGCCTTAAGTGAATGTTTTATGGGGAACTTACTACACTGAGCCATTATCTACAAGTCCTTCTGTTGTCACAATTGCTGTTGCTTTGACCTCAAAAATGTATTAGCTAACTGGGGAGCCAAGAGTTCAGTCCAGGCTCCCCTCCCCAGGCACACTTTCTATCAGTTTTGCTACAGCTACTGAAGGGTTTGGTTTGTGGGGTGATAAAGGAACCAGTGTGAAGAAACCCCAGCTGCCAACCAGAAATGATGACACAGCCCAGCGTTCCCAGGCTGGTTTCTGGCAGAGGCATTAGGAACTGTAACTTGCTGTTGCTTTGCTTCAGCCAACCCTTTTCAAAGGGGAAATGCAACTGCACGTGGTCCTAAACTTCCTCTAAATTCAATTTGAAGCACTGAGCTGTCAGTTTAATTGCCCTGCTGTGGATGCTGTTATTTTATCTGAGTGTAAATCTCTCTGTCACTCAGAGTATCACGTGAAGTATTTTTGATGAGGCATGCAGAGTGTCTGCTCTTAAATGCTACAGCAGGGAAGAGGCCCAAGTGTCTCAGATTACCCCAGGGACAGACAGCTCACACAGAGATAAAGAGGAAGGAGACAGGATGCAAAGGGGCTCCCTGGGATGTAGAGACAGTAGAGGATGAGACACTTGGTGTTTCCCCATTGCAAGGAAATGTCTGGAAAGCCTGTCCATGATGACAGGGAAGAGCCCAGCGCTTTCCTGACTCTGCCAGGTGAGTTTAGGACCCTCTTCCACCCTAAGGACAGGTCAGCTAGGGTGAGTGTCCACAGCCATGGGACACAAGATGTGTCTGGGTGCAGCACTGGGCACCAATGGCTTGGGCAGGAGCATGGAGCTGAACATCTGGCCACAGCTGGCAGCAGGCCTATCCCCTCTGTGCTGCAGTATCACTCTGCAGATTTGCTAACTCTCCTGTTGAGTGCAGTTACGCATTAGAACTGCTAATATGCAGTGATTTTGCCTTAAGCTTGAAAGCACCAGAGGTTAAACAGATTTTGATATAAGAGCCTACAAGGAACACTCTATTTAAAAAGCCTATGCATCACTGGCTCCGACTGAAAGGATGATGAGTGGTAGGAGGAGATGAAAGGTGGTTCAGACATGGGTATGATGACAACAGTAAAGGGAAATTAAATACACTGCAGGGAAATAGAAGTCATAATCATCTTGGGTTTGCAGCTCATGAACAGTGAAAAGCTTATGTGATGAAACAGCAGGTAGAAGTGCCTTGAGACTCAAGTTTTAAGGCCCCAAGAGTTTAAACTTGACATTCAAGCCTTTTAAAGTTTTATGAGGGCATCCAATAATTCCTCCTGCTCGGCCCCCACCCCCTGCCTGATGTGCTGGTTGTTTGATTTACACACCTTCCTGAATGTACAATGAATTCCAGGGAAAGCATGCAGAAACCATTGCAGGTCTGTAATTAAATAGCCTTCATGCAGCTTAACCTCTCCAATAACAAATGTCCAAACCAATGCAAAAGGTCACCACACCTTTGGCTGGTGAAAACTGACACAGTCCCAGCAAAGACTCCAGGATCCAGGACAGTTTTTACCCGGGGAAGTACAGCATGACCATTCCCAAAAGGGGCTTTCTGCTGGATGCAGGCAGGAAAATCTTGCTAATCCACACAGGGCTAATTTATACGCTTGAGCATCCTCCCATAAAAATTATTAGCCTGACAACACACTCTCCACCAGCAGAGAATTCCCAGCAGAGAACTCCAGCTGTATCAATTCCACTGCCAAGCTCTATCAATTCCTCTGCCATGCATCTGCATGAACCACCTACCAGAAATCACCTGAAATGCAGAGTGACAACAGCTGTACTGACCAGGCCAGGTTCATGGACAGTACAACCGACCCTACACTTAAAATATCTCTCTGCTAATTTTATACATGTTCTAATTATACTAATGATGTTTCTAACTAGAGCATGCTAATTATACTGAAATTAGACATGATTATGCTAATTATCTAGCTGTGCACTAATGCCACTTCTATTAGATATAAATCTCTTTTGTTAGTCTTAAATAAAACTGATGATTCCTTAAAAATTATCTAAAGCAATGAGTGCCCTTTCTTTCCTTTTTCCCAAGTTAACTGTTGTTTCCTTTGCTCTAACTTCAGGAAATGTCAGTGATTTCAGTTGTGGCCATTAATGTGAGATCCTCAGTCTGACAGAGAACTCTGGAGAGTGTGTCCATGATCACAAAAGACAAAATCCATTCTTCAGGGAAGACACAGGAGAGCTGCTGAGTGCCTCAAACTATGGACACAGCCCATATTGTGCTGGAGGCATTATGGAAGAGAGAAGCTGTCTATGTCAAGATCCCACTCCTTCAGCAAAAAATCAAGAGGAAGTTGCTTTGTTCCTGATATGCAAAAGGCTAGTTCAGGACTAACCATCCCTTGGTGTATGTTTGACATTTGGATGGACATGAGGACAGGCAGCACATCTCATCCATTACAGGTTAGGAGCACACGGGGTTAGGGAGAGAAACCTGAGCTGCAGAGGGGCGACAAAGAAGGAGCATTTTGTAACAGATCCTTTTTGAAAAATGGGAATGTTTGAAACGTTACACATGGATTATTAGGCAGAAGGAGAGATGAAGTGCATGTTGGGCCTGAATTCCTAACACACTTCCACAGATGTTGCATCAGCCTACAATCAACAGTCAACATTGTCAGACACGTCCCAGCATAAGACCTCAATCGTGTTTTGGCAACGCTCTGCCAGCTTTTAACAAATCATAATGCAATTTGTTTTGTGCAAGATTTTTTTTTCCCAGGCAACCTGAACTTCTCAGTCAATGATCTTTGTAGCCCAATTTCCTTAGCCCCATCTAACTGTGCTTCCTTTGGATCTACCTGTCACAGTAGCTCTCCATTACCTTTTAACTCCCTAGGCCCATTTCCATCAAAATGATGGGAGCATAAGGCCACTAACTCCTACATCTTTCATGAAGAGAAATAACCAAACACAGGACAAAAAAATCTGCTAAAAATCACTAAAGAAACAGCATGGCCGCAGCACAAAATCAACCTTTACTAGCACTGAGAATCCAGCCAAAAATAACTTCAGTAGAAATTTGGTTCCAGTGGGTCAAGCCTTCAAAGAATAACAACTTGATACAGAACGAAAAGAGTGATAAGGATTCTGTTCAGCATCTACAAACATAGTCCTGGATGGCTGTGTGTAGATACACCATGCCCAGGGGAGAAATCTTAACAACTTGTTATAGCCACATGGCTCTGAGTATCAGCTCTGATTCTGTACAATTCATTGAAAATACACTTTCCTGGGGGTTTCTTTGTTCGGTTGGGTTTTTTTTTCTTTTTTTAAGCGTGTATCCTTGTCATGGTTCCAGGTACTCAGGATGTCCCACTAAACCTATTTCTGACATATCAGCTGCCTACCAGGCTCATTGCACCCATGAGACACAGGTTGTGCCTTACAGTGTCAACACACCCTTAATGTGCCCATGAGCTTTCAAGCATACAAACTGGGAGAAAATCAACAAACAATACGGGCCACACTTGTGCTCTTCATTGTGTGAGCCAATGCTGCCTTTGATGCTACACACAAAGCTTCCTTGTTCTTGTTTTCCTAATTCCTGCACATCTGATTGCAACACATGGCCAGGTTCAGCAATTGACAAAGTATTTCCCTTCTATTCCATTTGTGTCACAGCTTTCTGGAGCCACGGATTGCGGTGACTTAGCAAATGACAACTGAGAAACAGTGACATGCCCTCTGTGTTTGAAAACAAACCACAACAGCAGCAGCAGCAGCAACTCAGCTTCTCTCACCCACAGACTCCTATCCCTTCATGCTGGATGGCTGCTGTGTTGTTTTATTCCAATTTTGATGATCCCCTTTTCACTCGTGATCTGTCCAAGATTTAGACAGATATTTAGAGTATCTGTGACCAAACACATTGTCTGCTGCTCTACAAGAGGATCCAGATAACTGACAGACAGGCCAGAGGAAGGGGGCTGAAAAGACACACCACTCATTAACAGCTTGAATATTCATATGTTTGTATATTTAAATCACATAGTGTTAAAATTTGGCATTCACTCCCCAACTGACCTATCCTAAAACTCCCCAATGAGAGGTCCAACCTAAACTCCTACTGCAATTATTATCATCACTTTCTAACTCTGATAATATATTTTCCTCAGTAGAACTCAGAAAGAAAGTTGGTTTTTTCCTCACTGCAGAGGGGAGGTGATTTGCCCAGGGCCAGCATGTGGCAGGACTGCAAACACAACCCAGATCTACTGGGACAGTACTAACATGACCTGGACATCTCACATAAGAATGAACTTCACCAGCTGGCTGGTGACCATAAATAGATGTTTTGTACACACACAGACACATTTCACATCAGTGGGATCACCGGCAGCATTCAGAGACTCCAGAAGGACAAACTGGAAATTTGAGGGGCAATTTGCAAGCACAGAATTGAAGACTCTCCCTGTTTAAAAACCAACAAGTCCCCATTGACTTTAATTTCATGTCCTTTCAAACAAAGGGCCAAACACAGCTGTAGTGGCCTGGGGATGAATCAGAGGAAGAGAATGTTAATTCCATATAGAGTTAATTGGAAATGAAAAACTCTTCCTGCAAAATTAACAATGAAAAATTAAAAAAAAAAAACCTAGTGAAATGATTGCTTGGGTGTGTTCTGTTCCCTTTTTCTTCAGAGACTAAATTGCCTCCTTAAATCTTTCCCAAAGCACCAGGGTGGTGGTTGTTTCCTGAGGCTCCCTGGCCAGCAAGCCTGAGGAGAGGTTTCTGTAGCCAGGAGCTCGACTCACAGAGGTTAACCAAACTACAGCTCCAGAGGGGATATTATACAAATGTACCCAAATTGAAACACAACCTTTTTTTTCCCCATCCTTTTTCCTGAAACATCTTCTTTTCCAGTATTTTGAAGACGAACAAACTTTTCCCCCTGCTCTCCAGAAGCAGACCCTTTCCCACAATAAAAAAAGAAAAAGAATGTGCCTTTAGTTGTGCCATTTTCAGGGTCTCTTGCTGGTTCTGGGGAGAGGGGGCAGCCCCCTTGGCTGGGTCCTGGCTCAGCCATCTCCAGAGAAGAGAGGAAAAAGAGCCCAGGCTGGGGAAGCCAAAGCTGCTGATCCTCTGAGCTTCCCTTCCTCTTCCCCTTCGCTTCCCTTCCCATCCAGGCTCGGTGAGGAATGCAGCAGCCCTGGACTCAGTGTGGGTTGCCCACGTTAATCTGGAAGAGTATTTGGGCAGCATACTTGCAAATGAATCCTTCTTTTTTTAACCTTTTTTCAATCAGGGAAAAATACAGAAAATTTTATTTGACAGAGCAGCAAGCCTCAACGCTGCAGAGGCTTTATTTTTCTTACTCCCATAATTTTCCCCTGCTGTGGCAGTATGTGGGGATAAAGGAAGAAGAAAAGTTACTTCTCAAAATTGCAGCAAGATCTGTCCAGATTCCATCACTCCATTTATTCCCTTGGCACCCTGAAAATGAGAAAGGGTTTGCATTGCAGGAAGAACTTCAATTGGATTTCCTAATGAAAGCCATGGAAGTTTCTTAGATGGGGGGGGGGAAGTGATTTTTCAATTGTCCTTGACTTTTTGTTTTCCTCTTCAGGCTGGAATACAAAAACTTACTCATTCTCAAGACATTCACTGGAACTTTTTGAGATATAAAAGACTATGACAAGCACTAGGCCTCTGTTCATAAAGTAGAAAAAGAAATGAGTGGCAATTTGCTGGAGAAATGTACTGGAATAATCTCATTCCAAAATCCTGGGGACTCTTCTCCCCAAGCGACAGCACCTGTGGTTTTGTTTTCTGTTTGGAGAGCACCATGTCCAGGCATTTTCCAGATGCAGTTCCAGGGAAGCAGACTTCATCAGGGAAGTCTAGAATTCAGTGGAGTTTTAGGAGCTGCCAATGATTTCTTGCCAGAATCTTTTAAATTTTTTTGTGATTTTTTTTTCTTGCTTTTCTACCAGATGGAATTTCCTACTTTTTCCTCCCACTGTTTTTTCCTTTCCACTTAAAACACAGATGTATTTTTTCACAATATCTTATTTGAAATGCACTTCTCTCTTCCAAAGAAGCACTAATAGTCTGTTTTTTCCTACCAGCTGTAATAAGGACAGACCACATCAAACTTTCAGAGTTCAAATATCAGCTGACATTGTTGAAATCCAAAGCCATTTTTCAACTGGATAAATCCCTCTGATTTTTGATATGAAGCCATATCATGAAACTTGCTGCCTTTAAGGTCCTGCTGCTCAGAATAGTAGTTCTGCATCACTAAAAATCAAAGAAACTACTTGATCTGTGTTTTGGGGTGCTTTTGTTTTTAATTTTCATGGTCAGCTCATAACACGGTATTACATAAACTCACTGTTCCCTTCACCTGGGATGACTTTATGTTTTGGCTGAGGCTTGTTCCAGGTAACCATTGCTGCTGAGTACTTGGGTATTAAATCTTAGGGGGACATCTGTGCTCTTCCCAGGTTCAGTGGAGAGACACAGACCTTGCCAGAAATAATTCAGACCAAGGGTGGTCTCAGCCTCTCATCTTTGAATGAAAGGAACTCCACCAGGACTTGTATTTTTCTCCTTCGATTACAGGAGGAAGAAAAAATTCTGTGACTGGAAAGACTCCACCTTTCTGCTGCTCAAGATGGGTGTTCTACATGTGTCAGTCTCTCTGAAGCTGCTGGAAATTCCCCATGGAGGAAAGGACAGAGCAGTGGCCAAGTTTCTGCCCCTGGAGATTTTCAGAGCTGAACTGAGCAAGCCCCTTGCACAATCTGACTGACTTTGAAGCCAGCCCTGCCTGGAGTGGGGTGTTGGACTGAGATCTGCAGAGTGCCCTGCCAACCTAAATCATTCCATGCAGTTATGAAAGAGGCTTTACAGGAGCTGGCATTACAGAGACAAGTGCCCCAGCAGAACGCTTTCCAAACCACATAAAACAGGTATCATTACAGAATTCGCAGAAGAGCACACGAGCTCCCAAATCAATCAAATTCATCATCCTCTTCCTGCAGTGTCCAGTGACAGAGGCTTCAGGGAGGAGTGTGTGGAGCCCACAATAAATGGCTTTAGAACAACACAGAGGAGAAATTCCTCCCTAATCCCATGCAGCCAGTAATGGGTTGGTGCCCTGGAGCACACGGGTTATTATCCTCATTAGATTTGCACCTATGCAGCGTCACCAGGGATGTTCTCATTGCTCATGCCAAGAACATGTTTTCTTGGCACACATCTGAGGTGATACAGAGCTTGCTCAGGCCTTTGCTACTCAAGCTCAGCTACTGCATGCCAATAAAATCTTTACACCACACCATCTTGCATTAGGCAATATATATTTACACAGTCTGTGTGGTAACAGTAAGGGTTGTTGGTTTTTTTTAAAGGCAGAAGTATGTAATAAATGACATCCCTTCAAACACACACAGACCTTACATTTCAGCACCTTCTGCCTTGCAGTCCTCCTACAACCTCAGCTCCTATATTTTGTTATGAAATTTATAGGTTTATGCATACCAAAATTGTGTGTGTGTGTGTGCACTGTTACTGCCAGGGTGGTCTTTGAGAAAAGAAGCAAGTAAGATGCTCAAATTTGATTACAGGATATAATAAAAGTCAAAGACTTCTTCCTGCTCATTCTCATATAGTCCCTTGAAAGAAGAAGAAGAAAAAAAAAAGTCTTTCCTTTTTTCCCCTTTTTCTATAAAGGAACTTTTTTCTCCCCACCCAACAGAGCCAGCAGTGATAGCCAATTTTCTTGTGTTTGAACCTTTGAGTATGCACTTCAGAACCTCACGTGGTGAAAACTAACCCCAAAATACTCAGGAGACAGCTGAAAAACCCATTTCAAGGGCAATGCTTTGATTTCTTCACATACACAAAATTGGACTTCTTTTTTTATTTTTTTCTTTTTTCTTTTTTTCAGTCAGGAAAAATCTCCAGTCTCTGAGTGAAGGGAAAACTGCAGTGATTACTCCTGCCTTTAGATGGCTGGATAAATATTTACCCTATAAGACCGTATATTAAGGAATGAGTTTTTCTTTTTTTTTTTTCCTCCCCAAAATACTGTTTCACTGTCTCAGCAACTATGAATGGTGCTGGTGTCTCTCCCAGTGTGGGCAGCCATTTTGCTGATGCATCATCTCACCTTTGCTGGAAAAGGATTAGAGACCAACACCATTAGCATCAGTGGCAGAATTCCCAGGCGTTGCTCCACCGTGCCCCACATCTTGTGTTGTTGCTCATGTCAGAGCAAAGTAAACACACGGTGGTCTAAATGCACCACCAGAACAAAATCAGATCTTTCTGCAGCCACCTTGCATTTATTTTTCACAGTAATAAATGACTAACCAAGGGGCCAGGCTAAGAACTGTCCAATTTTGGCTGTGTAGGACCACCACTCTCCCTCCTGCATCAGCCTCGGAGTTAGTCCAGGAAACTCCACTCCCCATTCAAAACAACCACATTTATATAGGAAAAAAGCATTTTAAAGTTGTTATTTAGCAGATTCTCTAATTTTCAGAGTCCCTAGAGGAGTGGGATTTTAACATCTCTTTGCACAGGGAGAGCCAGATAGACTGTAATAACGTCACTGATGTTATGCGGAATTTTACCCCACAAAAAGTCCCACTGGAAGGAGTGAGTAAGAAACCCATCTGGTATAGGGAGAACAAAAGCAAGAAGAATGGAGCTGCCAAATCACACTGGTTGGCTTCCCCCGAAATTTTTCCCAAACCCCAAAAAAAGTCCTCCATAATGACAAAATTCCTTTACAACAGTATTGTCTGGCTATTGCTGAAATAAATATTGTGATAAATACAAGCATTGTTGCCTTGGGGAAGATTGCTATGTGCAACAAAAAAATCCAATATGCTTATGTATTCATGACAGCTTAAACTAATTTAGATAAAAATTAAAAGTTTTGAAAAGCAAAATCCAAAGAGGAAATAAAAATTCGCAAGAGAAAATATAAAGTAGATGTTGCCATTTCTGCAAGCTGTTGAAAAAAACCCAAAACAACAAACTGAAGTTTAATTGAAATGTTGTACGACTAATTTTGTGGTATTTGCTTCTTCCATAAAAAGTTCCCTGGCACTAGTGGATACACCATCACACAGCACTGATCTGAGAGGGCATTTCCACAGCAACCTTTACTGGTAAGATCCATGGCTAGAGCATAATATATGATTAATCATAGAAATAATGAAAACTTTAAATAAATAACACATTGTTTCATCACGGAACTGCCACTACAATGCTAAAGTAGCGCCAACAACAGCATTTACTGATGATGAAATTATTATTTGTATTACAAGAGAAGTTATATATTGTGCATGAAAAAGCAAATTCTTCCATTTCTGGGGGTTTTATCCTGAGATTTAAATTATGTTTTCCTGTATTACAAGCCTTATTTAGAAAGCACTATGGATTTCAGCAGAGTGTCCTCTTCTTGCATCCATTCAAGCAGCAGTGATGCCACATGACAGAATGGCACTATCCAGGTTACTGGAATGACAGAGAGGGAGTTTTACCTAAGCATGCTTTCAGTTTTCTCCAATACATTTTGCATTCAGCAGAAAGTCACTGTGAGACAGAAAGAGCATTCTTCCTTCTTTCAGCCAACAAAGTCCCTGCAAAATGTGTTGTTCCCAGCATAACACCTTTCACTCGTTAAGGAAACCTGGGTTTTCTCAAGGTGAATTTTCCTCCTCTCCTTACTTCCACTCCCGCTGCCTGCCTCAACCCCAGCTTCATTCATCAAGTGAGGGAAAAATGAGGCAACTTTGGTTCACCATTAAGTGCCACAGGTCTCCAGCAGGAACATAGTGTAGCTACTATGTTCAGCAGGAGGGAGCGAGAGAGAGAGACGGCAGAGAGATCCAGTTCCTTCCAAGCACAACAAACATGACGTTGAGAAATGCGGTCGGAATAACTCTGGATAAGCCTCACCTCAGCTTGGCAGCCAGCTCTCCAGAATTTCTGGATAACAAATACAGCACTGGATGAATAGATAAGGCAGGAGGTTTCTCATCCCTTTCGTCCGAACTCTTCCCTCAAGCAGCTAAGCCAGCATTTTGGCCTCTAGACCTTGCATCAGATATAGTCATCCATTAGCTCAAAACAACATCCAAAAAGAATTAAATTAAACACACAGATCGTGCCCATCTTGAAAATGGGCTGTCGCTCACAATGTGCTGAGAACACATCTCCAAACTGAAGGAATTTAAGTTTAATTTTTTTTTTGCTATCAATCATCTTGGACTTCTACGTGTTTGGGACTGATGGCGAGACAAAACTGCTGAGTGAAACAAGAATTGCAGAGGACCATTAACCTGCACTCTCCTATGCCAGCAGAGATGCAATTCCCATAAACTGGCCATGTGTAAGCTGGTTCTGAACCACTCACACCTTGCCTGATGCCAGTTCCCAGCATGTTCACTACAACTGAACAAAGAGAAGGTTATGTCTGTACCACAGGACCCTTCCCCATTTGCTATTAGCACCCTTACACGTAATACCATGCTTCTCACTGCACTCTATGGCATTTTAAAGTAAAATAAAATTATTAGGTGGCTACAGTTATACCACAGAATTGGTTTTTAGGGAAGACATCTAAAGCCCCATGCAGCATAATGTAGGAAACACAGAACAGCTTTATAGGCCTTCCCCTGCCCCCACAGGGCTGAGGATCTTGGAGCGTCCCTGCATCTGTCAAGTGTGATGTTTATTTCCTCCGTGGAACAAGCTATCTTTATGGAATGAAATGACTGCCCTTCATATATTAAAATAACACCTCCTTAGGAGATGCTTCCATGGGCACTGGCTATAGCCCACTCCATAAAGGGAACATTTACACTGCAGAAAACTTAAAAGTAGCTCAGGATTGGAGCAAGACCAATTGGGAAGCATTGGGACGTGGACATTTCGTCTTCGCCATGAAATTATGGACCAGGCAAAGGTTGGGGTTTGGTTGTTTATTGTTGGGGATTTTTTAACTGACTTTTCCACCTTTCAAAGCTTCATTGCTAGAAACAAAGAAAGCTTAAATGTGGATTTTTAATAGTACTGTTAAATTTAATAGACATTTTGTGCAGCTTTGCGCTGAAATTGTTTAATGGTTTATATACATGGCTGGCTTCATACCCTAGTGCTTTTACTTCATGCTAAACTATGTAAACCTTCTGCTGGGAACACAACTACTTTTGTATCCAGGAAGCAGGGCTTTGAAGCATAATGTGTAAAAATGAGTGGGATTTCAACACACGATACTTAAATGCCATTCTTCGCCCCATATGGACAACGTATTTCTTGTCAGTGCAACCAGGTTTGCAGAGAAAACAACCAGACAGTGTCTTTAGGTATCAGTCAGCTAGTAAAACCTGACATTTTGGAGCTCTGCATTAGGTAATCAGCTGTATAAAACAAAAGCATTTGGGTGCCTTTCTTAAACCTTCAGTTATGCATCACAAACTTTTTCCCCGAAAGCATTCAGAGTGAAATGCCCATTTTTCCATACAACCTTTCCAGCACTTGGTCTTTAAACTTTGGTTTCCTACCACAGAATGCTGCTTTTGTCCATGTACAGATGATGTTACCAACTCATAAACTACATTAGACTGGCCTCTTTTTCGAACCTTTTTTTAAACTACTTACAAAACATGAGTTAGAGGTGTAACTGTATCCTAGTTCCCCACTAGGATACAAGAAATTGGTTTTATTCTTGGTTTTGCCAAAATGACTCCTTTGTAACCTGAGCAACATTATCTTCAATGTTGAACTTGACTTTGAAGCTGTAATTTGAGTGACAATCTGGAGCAGAGGACCTCCAGAGATGCTTCCAACCTGAATTATTCTATCTTTTTATTATTAGATGGTGCCTATTGGTCTATAATGAGGATTACACCTTCCTGCTGCCGTGAACATTGCTGAGGAGAAATCATAAACTGACTGAGAAGAGGTTGTGCTTCATGATGACTGAAGCCATAGAAATAGATGTTCAAATTTCTCACTCTTCTCTTCTTGATTTTCAGTATGCATTCAACTGAAATTACAAACACCACACAGCTTTTGTTGAAGATTTTTTTTGCCTCAATAAAGCAACAAAACCTGAGCAGTATATGCTGAAAGCAAGTAGTACCCTCTGAGTATCTGGACAGTGTCAAAATATGACCTAAAAGCACTTGACAATTCTGAAAATGCTTGACTGACAAAAGAAAATAGGTTCCTCAAAATTCTGCCATTCTCTTTTGCAGATTCAATGATCTTTGATATAACAGGGCTGAGTTCTGGTCCCACAGATGTTCCTGTTTGTAGCCTGTGAGTATTTGCTAGGACAGAATTGTGGAGTTTTGGAATACAAGAATACAAGAATACAGGACAGAATATGGAATTTCTGCAGTTCAGCACTAGTAATCAGTGTATCAGTACAAGAGCACTTTCTCATGGTAACCATCCATTCAAGAACTATTACCCAATACATGGCACACAATCTCTTCAAAAATCTTCTTCTTTAGTGAAAAACCAGAGATTGGCAGATTCTTACACAGCTACCAGAACGTATGAAGTTGAGTTAAGGAGTCACAAGCCCCCTCAATTGAAGTTGTTTACTCAAAGGTTATGTACACCTACAAACACAACAAAAACCAATGCAATAAGATGAGATTTCACATGGGTGGTAAAAATCCTTCTTTCTCACACCAAACACCCACTCTTGATGTGAGATTTGTGCCCCACACACACTGCTGGGACTGCCCACACTATTTCTAAAAGACCTGCTATTAAGTCACTCTCAATACTCTCAGTACCATGACAACAACTCAGAAATCTTCCTCCACTTCCACTAAGTGACAAGACAAACACTTAGCCCTGGTAAGCCACACATTCTTTTCTTACTGAATGGGTCAGTCATCTAAGAATTTTATTTTCCTTTCTCATCTGTGGAGATACTAACAAATACACATTTATCAAGTGAATATATGCTCTTCTTAAGTATTCCTTGAGAGACTGAGAGATTAAAATCCATATGGGAGAGCAGTTACCATGTTTGGGCTCCTCCACATGGAAGGGAAATGCAGGCCAAGAGTTCTGCTTCCCAACCATTCCATTAAAATCACATAAACGTGCCTACCTACCTATGTACACTATATTCTTTCCCTTATAACCATGGGATCACTTCCACACTATCAATACAAGCCAAGGATTAGGACTTGTAAAATAATTCTTCATTTCCTAGTATGAAACATGGGGAAAACTAGCATTATAATGCTATGGTTTATAGAGAGCACTGCATCTAAGAGGTTCAGAGAGCGTGGAACTTGCACACCCATAAATCAGGACTTTTTACTTCATGAATTCCTAAAAATTCCAAAAGCAAGCATAAAATAAAAAGTATATATCCAAGAAGGGGCTTTCAGGGAAGAAGGGGCTTTCAGGGAAATTCACTTTGTCAGAATATAAACATCTCTTAGGAAATAGAGATGCAGAACAAGTCCACATACTTCTTCTCAGGTCTCCCACTCATGATGCTCACTCTACATCTCACCTGGCCCATGATGCCAGCATGCACTCCTTTTGTATTTCACTTAATGTGTAAATTTAAGCCAAGACTCTCCTTTTCACTGAATACTGTGAAACTTGTGTCTTGCCTAGAAACTTCTGCATTCCCATGCCTGAAAGAATTAACCAATTCCCTTGTGATTCCTATCTTACATTCCTATCATACACCTAGATGTCTGCCTGTTTCCATCCATTGCACAGAATACACCATTCTTCTCCTAAATCATTGCTGGAAATCTGATTTCTTTCTGAAATCCATTACAGGCACTTTGGCAAGGAGAATCGAAGCTAGATTTCACAGACTGCCCATATGCATTCAAGGGTTTCAAAGCTTCAGTTTCCTGCTCACAGAAGAAACATTTTCTTTTTAACTCCTCCTCAAGAATGCTGGAGAAAGCCAGGGGTATCTGACATATTTTGGCTTGCTGTAACTAATACTTCATGGTCTGATGATGAACATAATAGGCCGTAAGTTGGGTATTGTGCCGAAATTGTGTGTCAGGCATTAATTGTTGGGAGCTGGAATCTAAATCAGATGGTCCATTTTGGACTGACATAACACAATGGGTTGTTCTTCACACCTGAGTGACAAATAAATCAGTGTTGGCCTGAGAGCACGTGACATTGCACTGTTTATTACAGCACCGGCGCAAATGGACTGGGGGAGAAAGACACACACATGTGAGCACGCACATCCATAAATACATGGAAATTATTCAGGCTCCGTGTTGCTGCAGCTAATACACGGAAATTATTCAGGCTCTGTGTTGCTGCAGCTGCTAAGGTTTTACATTAGGGACTATTTTAAAGCTCTTTAAAAAGAAATATTTTGTCTCAGCTTTAATGTGACCGAGCAATTGCACTTTCCTTGTGTGCCAATTCTCTTCTCCTTTCTCAAGATGTCTCCCTGAGTCAAGAAGAGCATTTCCAAGCCCTGTTGTACAACTCAGAAGCTTTACTAACACAACCAGAACAATCCCACCCTGTCAAATGCTGGAGTCTTTATGTGAGCACTTCACCAGGACAGCTGAGGAAATTAGTCCTGGCTGGAGCCAACTGGTCTGTGTACAGCTTGGGGAGGAAGGGAGCAAAAGTTACAGGACTCAAAGGGAGCAGGGGGAAAGAGAATTGTTGCTGGAAAACTATTTTTGGTAGAAACAGCATTGCTACAACAGAGTTCCAGTGTTAGAAAAGGCATCATGAAGAGGAACATACTTTTGAAAGCGAAGAAACTCAGGCAATTAAGATGGTTGTATTAGCTCAAATGTCGTGTGGGAGGAGGTACCACTTGATTGACATTAATTGCTTCTATTAGGGCTGTGTGTACTATATTTCAGCCAGGCACCAATAGAGATACAATCCATGGATTAAGCAGAGGACAGTGGCTCTTTTGTAGCTCCTGGAGTGCATTTGGAGCTGAATGACAGTCCCTGAAGCACGGAGCTGGACTGCCAAGAAATCCCAGCGGAGCTTAACATCACAGGTGGAAATAGCCTCCTGAAAGGTCTTGTCACCTGCTCCAATTGCTGAGTTTAAATGTTTCAAGGCTTTTGCATCTGTAAGCAACCTCTCTCCTTGATGTGCCCATAGGGAAAGGCCCATCTGAGCCTCTCTGGCCTACTGGTCACCTTAGCAAACATCTCCCAGCCAAAAAGATTCCCAAAGACTGTAACATGAGGCTGGCTTCCCTTCCAGCACTCATGGCTCCCCAGCTTCATCAACCACACATCCACTGAAAGCAGATGGCCAGAGGAGCAGCATTTCTCACAGCTGCCACATGAAGTCCAAATTCACATCTCAGAAGGCACTTGGAGCACTACACTACCATACTAGAAACAAATCAATTCCTTTGTTTTCTTCCTCCCCTGATAATATGGCTCAGAAAGCTCCTAAAGGCAGAAAGAGCCTCCCTGCCCACATTCCACAGTCCTGATGAGAAGATCTAACAGTGGGAGAAAATCAACTACAATGTGGCTTTAGACAAGCAGCTTAGCTGAGATGTTTCATTTTTAGATAACCAGAATTATGAGATAAATCAGTCTCTCATCATTTTCCCATTGAAAAAATAGAGCTATTAGCACTTCCCTGTGAGCACACTCTGATGAAAACATTGTGAAATGCTTAGATGCTTTGTCATAGTAAGACATGAAAGGATTTTCAGAGATGTTCTTCAGGGAACAGATCTGTAATTGCAGTTGAAGAAAGAGCTTGACAAAGATACACAACATCTCATCTCATCTCAAGGTGGGTGAATAGCTGACTTTTTTTTTAACTCATTGTCAGCAGTAATGAGAAATATTGCTTTAGGTTGCCTTGAGTAGACTTTAATTTTTCCCTTCTGGTTTTCTTAATTTTAGTCGAGTAAAAGTTTTTGTCTCAAAATTCTCAAACTCACGTCTCACTTCATCTCTCAGAGATTTTCTATCCCCCTAAATAAAGACCTTTTAAAGACAAGTATGTATACACAACTTCAACAAATTTCAAAATTAATTTTGTGTTGAAATAAGAAATCTAAATGTTTCTTTCAGAAATTATCAAAACAGACCTTTGCCCAGGAATGGAGTATGTGAGGGGAGGGCAGGGACATCACCACTCAGCACAGATTTCCAAACACTCTCAACTAACTCAAAAATTACTTTTCCCAGGAAAGAATCCATTTGTTCCCATACATCTGACCTCTCTTGGTGGGTAGGGGGAACCCAGGCCTGATCCTGCTCTTCTCTGGGACAAGAGCCCCGTGCTGGACCTATCATCAAACCATCACAGAGGTGGTTTTAACCTCCTGTTCTGTAATGCTTACAGACAGTCATAAAAACAGAACTGTAATTCTTGCAATTACATTTTAGGAGTAGTTTTAATGAATATTAAACAGCTTTAAACATCAAAGTATTGACTGAAGTGGAAAAATGGTATCTTTACTAGCAGCCCTTTCCCCTTGCCCAAAGAAGATGCAGGGAGGAAGGGAGAGCAAGGGTTTTATCAGGGATGTCAGGAACAATTTATAGTAGCTCAGTGACCTGCACTTTGAACTGGGCTCTTCACCTACAATCTGTATCATCCTATAAAAAGATAGGCTGTTATCTCCTTTGCTGCAGCCAGCCATCCCAACAGGAAGGGCAGGCTGCCTGCAATGCCTGAGGAAACACTCAGACTATTAAAGGCAGACAAAGGTCCTCCTTTTTATTTTTTATTTTATGTGCACTGTTTGCTGCACAGGACTTCTTTACAGTATCTCAAGAATAGCAATTTGAGCCTTTTGAAAGTCAACTCTGGCCATAAAAGCTAACTAGGAGAATATCTGAACAGCAATGTCAGCACTGATGCTGCTCTATTCTGAATTTTGTGGATGGGAGCAGAAAGAAGCCACAGTTTAGTCTCCACAGCTGTACCCTGCCTGAGGCTGGGGGATGCCCAGAGAAACGCTGCCTCTCCTGCTGCTGAGCCAGCCCAGCAGCCACTCCTTCCTTCCCTCAGCCCTCTCAGATACCAATCCATCCTGTGGCTCATGGAGAAAATGTGGGGACCCTGCAGGACTGACCACTGGTATCTCTAACCCCTTCTAAGCCATGTGCACACTGGCAATCAGTGACAGGGTCAGCAGTTCAGCTGGCAGCACATCATCATCGTGGCTAAACTGTGACACACCCCTGTGAGATCAAGGCTCCTTCTGCACATGATTATTATTTACATATAGCATGTGATAAAAATTTACAGTATCACAGGGAGGCTAAAGCTGAGACCAGGATAGGAACTGTAAAAAGATTTTTATCACTGAGAATATTCAGTTTTGCATAAGGAACAGTTTTATATGAGAAAATACCAATACAAGAGAGTTTCTCAGAAGTATGCTGATATTGGCAAAATTTCTAGCAGGGAAAATTACCAAAATCTTTGATTTCAGCAAAGCTAAAGTGCTTCATTTCAACTGTCTTACAAGAAGACAAGGACAAGAAGAGAGTGGGACACTGCAAGAAGTGAGTCAGTCTTGAACAACTTGATGCCACAGAAACAGACCTGACAAGTTCACTTCTCAACTTCCTGAATACGTTCTCCCTTATTTTTTATTTTTCATTGAAAATTTAGCCATTTTTTTTTCCCTGTGAGTAGTGAGGAAAAGCCTGGCTCCATGGTGCTTCCAGTGGGAACGTGGGCAGAGCCCTTGAACAAGTTTCATCTACAATGCCCATGTATGAATGAGACTGACAGCAGGGAGCAGATCAAACCACTTCACCCACTCAAGTCCAGCCTTTCCACCCACACCAGCCTCTCTCCAGGGCTTGATGGCAACCTCCAGACAAAGAGAATGTGCCAGGTGAGCTCAGCAACCAGGCTGCACCTCTCTGCACAGTGATGGCAGGAGGGGAAGCACTGGCCATGGGCTGGATGCCCTAAACTGCAGATGTCCTCTCACCAGCATCTCCTTGCCTGCAGTAAATGTATGTTTGGCTCAAGGATGCAATCATTCAGCATGTTTCATATGGTTTCTGCTGTTTAGTTCCCCAGTCCCACTATAAAATCCATGATAAAAGGACATAAATAACCAAGCTGGAAACAGCTTCTCTAGGAATCATCCAGAATATTTCTGAGCCATAAATATTCTGTCACTGCTGATTTAATTTCTAGTACTCAGGAAAATGCAATTACAAGAGACAAATGGTGATGACTGGTGAAACCAAGGGTATGTTTTTGACAATGGGTGGCAGGACTGGCTCTCTGTGAGCTGCAGTCAGAGGAATGCCAATAGCCATCCATGTTTTAGCACTGCCAGCTTTTGAAATGCCTCACTTGCACTGAATCCCCTACAAGACATAAATTTATGCAACTGTTTCACTCAGTCATTGCATTGCCCATTTGAAAGGGTAGATGTCAGAAGCCCAAATGCTGGGACAACATTTATAAAGAAACTTGTCAATTAAATTGGTAAGAATAAAAGTACACAGGGTAGTTCTGATTCACAAAAGCACCCGAGAGGGGTTTCCTTTGAACTCAGCACACCCTAAATACCACACTGAATGAAGACAACTATCTCACACCTCCTGAACAGCTCACAGGACCCAGACTGTCATTTACTCGCCCCAGCTGAGAGAAACTGATGGGTCCCATGACGTACCCAACTCTATCCTCCTCCCTGAGGCCCAGCTCCAGTGACAGGAGTGCTGTCATCCTTCATGGTGAAGGATGTGGAGCAGGAGCTTGAAGGCTTTGCTGAAGCCACAGCCATGGCACAGCACCCTCACTGCCCACCTTCTGCATGAACCATTCCATTTGCATGACACTATCTTTTGGTTTTTAGATCAGCAAAATGAGTCTCTAATGAAAATATGAAAGGATGGGTAATAAATGATGGTATCTCAAAGTGAGTCTTTAAGCTGAAAAGCTTTCTCTTAGCATTTCTCCCTGGGAGGTATCTCACTGAGTATTTATCATGTCATTTCTTTGCTGTAACTTCCACTTTTCAAAGTGAATTTAGTATTTAGGCCATGCAAAACACCTTGCTATGGTGAACACAATCCCAGGGCTCCAAGTTTGCCCAGACACTGCATTCCTCACCTCACTTGTGTAGCTCACTGAGAGCTTCCTGCACAGTAAATACTCCTTCATGGTGCATGGCACTGATAAAATCCCTCTTTCCCACAACACCTGGCTGCCGTGTGGTAGCTGCGGGGTAACGTCAGGCACTTTGGTTAGAGACTTATCCCAGAACTGATCCATCTCCCCTCAGGGGACAGTGCTGCTAATTATTGAGCAAATAACCAGACTCTGCTCTTTTATGTTCCTGTGTGCTGAAACACAATACAAATCCTTTACGGGGTCTGATCCAAACCAATCTGATTTTGTGGGCTGTGAATCAGGCTCACTGCAAGTAATTCCACACACACCTCCAATAAGACAACTGGATGAAAGGCAGGTAACCACAGGGAGAGCTTTCCTGCACAGCTTCAGAGAGCTGGGACCACAGAAAGAAAACCTCCACGTGCAGATTTCAAGCCTTGTGGGTGTCTTCTCTCCTGGGCCTGAGGCAGTGCCACGGCTTGCCCCCTGGCAGAGGATCTGCTTGATGTACTGCCAGGAGGGACAAGGAGGGACAAAGGCTGCTCTTGGAGAATGTGACTTTTGACTGTCTTTTTCTGAGTGGTGACCACCCAGAGGATGATCCTTCATCTCACCTCTTAATTCCAGTTTCTGGAGGAAAGGAGGCTGAGAAACCAGAGCTGTGTGAGAGCCATGGAGCTTCTGAGGGAGCTTGAGGTGGGAGAATGCTGGGAAGCATTGTGATCATGTCCAGCTTTAGGCAGAGGAGGTGGCTGAGCTCGCTGCACCAGGGCCACCCCAGGGGGATGGAGCCCATGCTGTGCTCCTTCAGGAGGACTCACTCACACTGCAGATGTCCTCGCTGTGCAGCAGAGATTGGACCAGCTACTCTGAGCTGTGCTGCAACATCTTGCAACAAGAACCCATAAACCCCCTTTTGTTCAGCCATCACTGACGACCCTCAGGCTGGTCCACAACAGAAACCCCAGGGAAGCCAGAAGACCCCAGGAAACTTGGGGGGAAATGTTCTGCCAAGACCCCACACACTCTGTTTTCTCCTAGATTAATTCAATCTGCCTCAGCTTCCAGCCAAATCAAGACATGGGCTCATCTTGCTTAATATAGCTCTCAAGTAATTTCCTGCATATTGGGACCGAGTCATTTGGCAACTGGCAGATGATGTGTAACACAAACACGGGGCAGTGGCAGACGCCTGTGGCTGCCCATAAACCATTAGCAGCAAGGTCAGCAGCCTCCGACCTGATTGTGTAACCCCGGGCATTACCATCCCTCTGTTTGTTTTCTCTTCCTCTCAGGAGGATGCTGGAAACTTTAGGAACAGGGAAAGGGTATCCAGGACTACTTGCCTGCCATTTCCCAGCAATCTTCTTAATCCTACTCCGTTCTGTAACACTGCTCTTTTCCCAAGCCCCTCCTCAAAAGGGAGATGGAGGTGTCCCTTGAACTTAGAACATATCGCCTTAAAGTATCATCTTAAAGTCTTACTGTAATGTCTTTACATTGCTTGCCATTCCCCAGTAACTTATTCCATATGCTTAAGTACTCCTTGAGCATAATATGTCTGCCTTTTTGCCATCTAGCTTCCCAGGGTTTTCAGACTATCCCCCAATTTCTGAACCCCTTGCCAATGTGATTCATCTGCCCTTCAGGAACTTCTAAGTCCTTTTAAGTAATAAAGATAAAACCGAAAGAAGAATCAGAGCTTACATCTGTCTAGTTAAATATTCTGTCTTCCAAGCTGACTGAAAAGGGAATAGTATAAAAGAAAAGGTCACGTGGAAAATGGTCGCTTTTCATGGCATGTCCTCCTGGTGTCTGGAAATCATCACTTCAAGGACTGTCCAGAGGTCACACCAGGACCAGGAGCTACTCACGGACTTACCTTCCACGAACGTGTCTATTCCCCTCTCAAATCCATCTGTACTCTTGGCCTTCACAATATCCTGTAGCAATGAGCTATTTAATTACATGGTATGTGCCACAGTCCTGCGGTCCCTCCTCACTAGGTGAGATTAACATCCTTTAAGCATTTCTCATGGAGACTGTCTGTCACCTCATTATCCCAGAAAAGCGCTTCCAAAAGCAATAATGTTTGTCTGTGGTCCAGCAGCCCCCACTCAGAACAATGTCCATGATGAGGACAGAACAAGAGCCAGACACCTTAAAAGCATCTCCCAGGGATACTGCAGCACCTCAGCAGGCAGCCTGTCCCCTGGCTCCTGGTGGTGCCAGCACTTCCAGAGAAACGCTGTGAGCAGTAAGCAGTTCCAGTATCCTTCTCAGAGGAACAGAATATTAACCCTGACGAGTCAGAGATGAATTTATGTACTGAAGCAGAACCGTTGACAAAGCTGGATATTCTTATTATCCATGGAAATATCTCAGGTTTGGGGTTTAGTGTTTGTTTATTTTTCATTTCTGCTAAGTTTCTGATCTCAAGGCATCTTGAAGCAACGAGCTCCCCTTTTTAATTATGTACCCTGTGAAGAAGTACTCTTTTATCAGCATTTCTTTCATCACCTTTCTATTTTAATCAGATGTCCCCTTCTCCTTTCATTATGAGGCAGAGCAAATGTAAGTTTTTGGTCTCCAAACCATGCATTTTCTTCTACTTACTCATTCCATCTCATACAATTTACCCTAGGAGGTCAGCAGCCATTTCTGTTCTGCAGCATTGCCCTGGGCTGTTTCAACAATAATTTCCAGATTCATTTCCTGAGGAGTGTTTGTTTTAGGCCACATTCCCTATGCTGGCTCCACCATAGCCTTAGCCCTGCTGCCATTACTCTGCACGTTTGCCACCTGCAGCTTCACTTATCTCAGTGATCTGTGACACCTTGAAGTTGGTCACACTGACCATGGGCTGTGTCTCCACTTGGAGATGGAGATGGGATTTTGTTCCATTCACAGATAATCCCACAGATATTATGCACAGGGCCAGAAGGGATCCAGTGATGCAACACAGCATAAATCTACAGTTACTGACTTCCACCATGGGCATGTCAGGTCTACCCACTCTCACCAGAATCCTGAGCTGGGGAACTCGACACGTGGGATCACCCATTCTTCTGATTTATCACTGCAACTTCCAAGGGAGTTTAACTCTGGTAAAATTCAGTCATGTTAATCAAATTGATTTGTACTAACTCAAATTGTATCAAATTATATCAAACTGAACCTCTGTTCTTCATTAAGACCACTAATTTACGCCATTAAGAGTTTTTACACCTCAACAGTGATGGATGAGCTTCAGGAAGCACTGGAAGGTGGTTTGGAGGAAACAGTTGCATCTTCAGGTGCTGATTTCAGATGCAACAATCCTGCTGGGATTAAGGCCCTATCTAGAGACATATGAAACCATCACACTTGGCATGGTTTCCAGCTGGAGACACTAACTCATTCCAGCGTTCATACATCCAGATGGATGCAGGTTTGCTGAGAGGTTCATGGGACCCTGAGGAACCTCACCTGAATTCATGTTAGCAAGAGAGAATTTCCCTGCTACAATGCACCTAAAATACTCTATTAACTTGTGAAATGAGGAATGATTGTCTCCTCATTTCCTGACCAAGCAGATTTTTCTTTTCCTACAGTTGTCTCTTGTCTAATTTTGGACTGGGAAGCCCTCTTTGTGCAACATAAGCACCTTTCCAGTAGAACTAAATAAAGACTACATCTGTCTCCCACCAAGTGCCAAAATAAAGTCCAGGGAAGCTGGTGTTTGTACTTCTCGAAGTCCACATTTTTCTCATTAATTTCACAGAACTTGAGTAACAAACTCCTCTAGCAGCTTTAAAAAAATCACATCCCACTTATCTATCAAAAAAAATCTTGTGATCATTAAATTACATATTAAATTAAATGGAACAAACATGGATGAGCCAAGAAGGAGCTAGGCAATGTATTTTTACTGAAGCATTTCTGTGAAAAGAGGCAGTTTCTCACCAAAAACTCATACATTGTAAAAAAGTTACTGTGACAATTAAAATCAGTAATGAAAAAATCTTCTAAAAATGAGGTTCAGCTTTTCATCATTGTAAATCAAACTATTTTAAAATAAAAGAAAGCAGAAGGTCCTTTTAAACTGAAAAGACAAACTGAAAACTAGAAGAATTTAAATAGCAACATTTCAGACTAAATAAAAATTATACAGTATTTTCCACAATAAGTAAATGAGCATGTTTTGGTCGTCTGTACTCCCACCAAAGATGGCATCAGCTTTGGCACTTCAAGATTAAGTAGAGAAGTTCTCCCTTCTGCTTCCCCTCTAACTGCTTCTTGACATGCACAAGATACATTTTCTCAAGTGCTGTATAATAATTTGGGCTTTTTCCGCAATATGGGATAAGATTTCACCCCTTCAACAGATTATGACGGTGTATTAAGGTACTTTGAGAATTTTAATAGATAATAAATATCTCTGAAACACCCTAACCTAAGACCAGGCTGTTTGCCATCTTCCTTTATGAGATGATGAGTTCAGTTCTCTGAGCATCCCTATCTGATCTCGGAGAGTTGCACTGCTGCAACAACACACTGCTGGTTTTTTACTGCACATAACTACAATGTGGGAGTTACCACGAGTAAAAACACAGCCCATAATGCAGTGAAAATGCAGTAAAAAATACTGTCATAGGGTGTTTTAGGGTGAGAAACTAGGAAGGGCCTGAGAAAACTGAGTTTGCAACCCCACCCTCAAACACTTGGAAAAAGTTCAGATACTACAAAGATGAGGCCAGACAGACTTTCCTTCGATATTTCAATAAACAAAATTCCCAAGCCAAATCCCTGGTCTTAAACAAATGAAAAGAGAATAAAACTTCCCCTTCAGTGTTTTGGTGGAACATTGTTTTTCAATGAACACTGTGTTTCAGTGAATGGCAAAACTCTTCAGTAACCTTGGAGGGATTCCTCTCCAGATACACAGCCCAGACCAGACCTCAGGCTTGGCTTGAAACTACTTCTTATACTCTTCCTGCTGGGAGGAATTTGGGAGTTGGACACTATTAATGCAGGACCACAAGGTCTGAGGAGCTTGAGGATGTGAAGACCACTTTAAGCAGAAAAGGACTCTGGAAAGGTATTGCTGAACAGTTCTGGGGTGCTATAAAACTTCCCATAGGAATTGAACAAAGATTATTCACAGGCTTTTCTGCTGAATTCCTCTTTGTTGCTTAAGTCAATGTGAAGATACCAGGCACTCTTTTCCACCTCCAGCAGTACTGCAAACCTCTTCTTCTTTGTGGCTAGTGGTAAGCTCACTCTTCAGGAGCTTCTGCCACTGCTGCATAGTGTCTGTTTAGCACTTTGAGAAAGGAGATTTCAAGATACGGCAGCAAAAGAAATAAAGGGCAAGGCAAGGCAACAGCTGCAAATTTTACACTGGCAACAAAGTCATGATGGCAGAGCAGATGAATGTCTTTCTCACAAAGAATGTCCAAAGAAAGGCTATGGATCTGAGAGCTGGTCCTCCAGGATTCCTTTGGGATGCCTAAAATTAATGCCCAGTTTGTGGAACTGCTGGTCCAAGTCCTACAGTGCAGGAATTACGTGACAGCCCGTCGATCCAGCCTGAATGACTGGCAGAGACCCATTGGAGGCAGCAGAAGTCAATTAAGTCTCTGCTTACACACAGCCTTTCTGAGCCAAGCTAAATTTTTATAACCCCAAACGTTCTGTTTCAAATTCTAAACTCACACTTTCACATCCCTTCCAGTAGAAAATATGTGAATTAAACACATGTGTAACAGTCAGACAGACACACTCAGAGCACCTTAGGAGACCCTGACAGTAACTGGAGGGGAAAAGAGGGGCTGATTTTTGGGCAGGGGGAGGAAGCATATTTTTTTACGATAAGGAAGCAGGACCTGGTGTGATAGGCTGTGGGGCAGCTGAAAGGCCAGTGAGAAAGGAAGAAGTCACTGTCCTTTAAAACAGCCAGAGGTGAAATCAATGCAAGGGCTCTTCATATCTCCAGGAGTTAGGCAGGGGTGGTGACTATCCCGTCACAGTTCTCCTGGGCCACATCCTGAAGCACTACCTTTATTCACGTTTCACCTTTTTTAGGCATTGCTTCACTTTGCTTCCAAATAACTGCTTGTGGCTGGCCCCAGCACAGAAATGGGGGGATCCACCTGGTAACAGCTACCCTCAAAAAAGTTCAGGCTCCAGGCTCTTTCCATAAGCAGGCAAATGTTCAAACACTTATCCAAAAATACAGGTACAATCTGGCAGTACAGCTCACAGGAAACATCCCTCACGTGGGAGTTTCAGCACTTGCTGCTTCTAGAGGTGCCAGAAATACTAGGGGCGGAGGGAGTGCTTTTCTAATAGTATTTGGAATATTTCTCACATCATTATGAATGTAGCTGGGAGAATAATTTATAATGAATCATTTTATTTTAATTAATTTCCCTGTTTATTCTCTGGGTGACTAACACACTCCCTCAACTGCCTTACAAGTACTTAAAATTTCTTCCTTAGTAACGAGGGCCAGGAATAATGAAGGATGGGGGGGGCTTGATTACATGTGATTTTGGGGTTCATTTTAACTTTGAGAGCTGAGATTTTTTGACGAGTACTTCCTGTGACTTATGTACTGTGATTCTGCACCATGATGTTTGTCAATTTTGGCTCAAATTTCAACACCAGCAGGTGCCACTTCAAATCTGGAAGTGGTTATCCACAAGCATATTTTAGCTGTCACAAACTTTGCTATTTTAACAAAGAGACTTGCTGGTAATCAGAGTGAACCCGAAAGTGGTTCACACATTCAGAAGAGTTCATCTTCAATTCTAACAAGAGGGCATATACTATTTACAGTCTCACAAAAACAGTGCATAAAAGAAAAAAAATTTCCTCGTAGATGTGGTTTATTTTGTTGCATGTGTTTATGAAGGAGGCACTTTCACACCATGAAACAGGGACACAATGACATCTGTGGCCAATTCTTCCCTCATGGAACTTGGAGAAAACAAGTATTTTTCAATAAGCTGAAATACCTGCCCCATATCTATGTGCTATTAGGACAAACACTTTATGGGTGAGGGGTCCAAAGCCTCTAATTACAATCTGTTTTCCTTAAAAAAAGAAATCAGCTCTGTCCATCTGTTGTCATCAGAGCTTGGCTCTGCTTTCTGCTCCAGGAGAACAGGCTCGGCCCTGCTGCAGCCTTCTGAATGTTTCACCAGGGTGGTGACAAGCCTTTGTGCTGCTTCCTCAGAAGAGGACCATGATACTTGAACCAGATGTCATCACTTGCAGCCCACATGAGTTGTAGGACTTCCTCTCTGTGTTAAGTGGAAGATATATTCTTTAGCAAAGTCTTTTATCTGCCTGAATCCAATTCAGCCAGCCTGAGTTTCCTTTAAATGCCTTCCATCTGCTTTTGATTTGACTCGAGCAGGCTTTCAAGGTAGGTACATTCCTCTGTTTTGTTTAATTACTCCATCACAGAGATACCTTGCTGCCCCAGGTTTCCTCTGCCTGCTCTTCATTTCAGATATACCCACTTTTCTGAGTTTCATTACTTCTGGGTAATCTCTACCCCTTTGTGTTCCACAGATGCTGATGTGCAGTGCATTCCCTGTCTCTGTAAAGCTGACTCCTGGAAGACAGCTTTTCAGCAAGATACAAAGAACAATGTGGAGGCACCACATTCTGCCAGAAGGTAATTATTTCTGAGTCTGCACACGCTGTAGGAGAGGACAGCAGTTTTTGGTTTTTCCTAACCTGTGGAATTGACAAGTATACCACAACAGTGGTGCATCTAAATCCAGTATCCTGTCACCAGCAGTATCAGCTGTTTCAGAGGAAAAAGCAGGGATTTCTATAGTGCTCAGCTAACAGAGAGTATAATCTGAATTAAAATTATAATTCTTCAACAGTCCACTGACTATCATGCTCCAAACCCAGGTCAGAGGTGTGATGCCGCAAAAGCCAAAGGGTATCTTAGTCAAGCAGAAGGAGGAGATTGAATTTTCTCCCAAAAATATTTTAAATTGAAGTTTGATGTCTTGATGTCAGCTTTAAAATCCTATCCTAGTACTGTGGATTTAAAGGTTTCCCATAAATTAGGACAATCTTTTTGTTCAAGTTATCTGCCCATTTCCCAAATGCAAACAAATCCATCCTCCTTTTCCTTCATTATCAGTCCTACCTATGACAGTTTGCTGTGCTGGGTATTCGGCTCAATTTCATGTTTTCACTCACTAAATGCAATCTGCCAGCTGGTATAAATGGAAAACACACTGGAACCTTTGGATTTGTGCCCACACATATTAGTGGTTTGGTTTTTTCCTTTTTAATTTGGGAGGAAAACTTGATGAGACCTTGACATCATAAAGGGTGCACTGTGTGAAAGAGTTCCTTGAAACAAAGTTTTTGCAGGAAAATAGATGAGATCACTTGATGTGGAAGAAAAGGGATCTTATGGTCAAGAGATGTCCTACATAACAGAAAGAGTCCTGTGAAGCTGAAACTCAAGAAAGATGGAGAGCCGTTGTTACAGATGAAGAGTGATTCTTAAAGAAAATATGCCTTTCTCATAGGTGTTTATGGGCAACATCTGCTCATAAGCATTTGAGGAGAAGACCTAGCCAAAATAGATGCCCCAAAGTCAAAGATTATCACTAAACAACACAGGCATCAGAAATCTAGCCTGTCAAGGGGGACTAAGAAAAAACCAAACCAATCTCAATCAACATTTTTTTTCCTGCCACAAAATGTAAGGCAACCTATTTAGTTAGAAAAACATGGCTTATTGCAATCTAAGTAATTTTTATTTCTTTAGATACCACAAGATGTAAACTACTCTAGTTAAGGAAACATGGTTTCACTGCATTCTGAGTAACAGCCCCTTTTCTACACTCTGATATGTTTTGTGCTGCTTTTACCACATCCTCTGCAGGCCTAATGAGTTTCACAACGCCTTGAAAACTCTTGGCCACTCCCTTCTGCAGTCCACTTGGATTTCAGAGCATATGTTGGGGGTGGCATGAAAAACCCTCAATGCACTGCAGTGGAAAAACAATTTGTAACAACATTTCCTGAAGCAATAGGTTCCAACCCATTGAAAGCCTATTTACCATACGCTTGAAAGACTCCAGGAACAACAGAAAGTCGTGCATGGATGCCTCTGTGCAAACACAAGGCAAGTAAAAATAGATCTTTCTGACCACCATCCAGCTGCACTTGAGGAAGCCATTTTTAGCTTCTCTGAGTACCTCAGCACTCCTCAATGCTTATTATTTTATACCTAGGAAACACTTGCTCTTACCCCATGGAAAGCCAGTGGAAGCACATTCGCAAGCAGAGGAACTGCTCCTGAGAGCACAGGGCAGCTGGGAAAAGTCTGCCTGGAGGAAAGACACACATGAAGGTGCAAACACACTGCAGTGCCACATGCCAGGAGGGTAAACATCCCCACCCAGCAACCTCCCACATCTGTGCTAGTGTCTGGCTGCCCTGGTTGGGTTCTCCTGGCTGGGGCAATCTCACGAGCACCAAGTGCCATACGTGTTTTCCATACACAGACCCAAATGTGTGTTTGGTTTCTGCAAGTTTGTCCCTAGAAAAGGGGAAGGTTGACCACCAAAAGCTCACATTTTGTTGTCATTTGTAAGGCAGCAAGTCAAGCAAGTTTCCCAAAACCAAAACTGTCCAACAGAGAATTGTGGCCAATGTCTGCATGGCAGCTGACCACTAACGTTTACCAACACCTCTCATCTCTGGTCAGACAGCTTTGTTTTGCAAATATTGACCTTAGAGGTCACAGCTTAAAGAGGTCAGAACTTCTGTTTGGTTAGGATGAGTATTAGGGAGCATTTAATCTTTTTTGGTTTGGAAAGTGCACTAAAAACATGAAGGAAAAGACTCATGAAAGGATTTACTATTGGGCTAACTCTGCTCTCCTGGAAACTACTGATAAAACTGCCAGCACTGTTTAATAAGTTGTGTTTGGTTTTTGTTTTTTGTTGGTTTTTGGTTTTTTTTTAAACCAACACAAAGTGCTTCAGTTGGATTTTTTAAACTATTTCTCAGTCAAGTACCCATGAGTAAAGGCAAAGGGAGAGAGCTAAACACTGTCTAGAAAGGAGCTACAGAGAAGATGGAATTGAGCTCTTTTCAGAGGTGCCTGGAAAAAAATTACAAAAGGCAACGGACACAAAGAGCACACGATAGGTTGAAACTGGGTATTATGAAACAAATTGTTCAGAGGGAGAGTGGTCCAGCACTGAAGCCAGGATCTAGAGAGGTCCTGTCAATTATCTTCTTACAGATTTCCAAACTTCAACTGGACCAGCTTGGAGCCACCAGATCTGACTTTGAGGACTTTTCTGAGGAAAAGCAAACCACAACACAATTGCACTCTGCATCATTACTTTCAAGGTGTTTGTCCAAGGCTCTTATATTCATGTTTATTTCAGCATATTGTGCCAGTGAAGAGTTTTCACTTAATCAGAAAACTGTTTCAATGTTTTAAAAGTAAATATAGCCAAACTACTTGAATACCTCACAGGATATGGACCCATGGGTTCTAGGCACCATGGACAAATGCAGGTCACATCACTACTGCTCCAAGGTTTTTCCACCTGATGCCTGCTCAAAGAATTCCAGGAAATAATCTGCTGTGCATACAAATGCCATGATTTTTACCAGTTAGCATTTTGTGCCTGGAGTCCTGACAGTAGAGACATCTGAAATATTTTTACACAAAATTCAGTATTATGAAAAGTTTCTTCTTTGTAAAGGTGATGAGGCACTGAACAGGCTGCCAAGGGAAGTGGTGGAGTCACCATCCCTGGAGGTATTTAAAGGACATGTAAATGTGGCATTCAGGGACAGGTTTTGTGGTGGACTTGGTAGTGCTGGACTAATGGCTGGACTCAATCTTAGAGGTCTTTTCAAACCTGAATCATTCTGTGGTTCTGCTTGATGAAAAGTGGGGGCAGGGGGGTTTGTCAAAATTTAACACTTTGTGGGAATAAAGTATTTTTTTAATCAGAATTATCCAATCCATCAAAAAAGGCGCTGAAACTGAAATATTTATTCTAAAGAAAAAGGCAGGAGGAGGGTGCAGAACGGAAGCCTCTTAGTACTTACAATATAATATGTATACACAGAACACATACAACATATTTTTTCCTTCTTAATAAATGAAACTATTTTTTTCCAAGAGTATAAATACTTTTATTTTAGTTTTAGGTGAAAAAAAAATCATGTTCTTGGCCCAGCTCTCCCTAACGGAAAGGCTGAGGGAAGAGATACATGGGAAAAGAAAGACTTCTTTTCAGAGGTGACCTTCCAGGTAAGAACTGAAGCTTCTTATAACGTTGCCAATGAGTTGCTTGACCCATTAATAAGGAATGAGAGAACACGAATGTCTAAGGCTGCCTGGTGAGTTAGCACCTCTGGACAGTCTGAATTCCCCATAAATATGAAGATTAAGGCAGTTTTTGAAAGAAAGTGCAGTAACATTTACTTGCATGTGCCCAAATAAATGGAGAATCCCTGGACTCAAAAACAAATCTCTGGTTCATCACATGCAGCCCCTTGCAGCCAATGTATAACAACATTTATTCAGAAAGGTCCACCAAACTTGACTCCACATAACTCGACACACCACAAGCCACAGAACACTTCCACATAATCTATAACAACTTAAAATCTCTAATTTGAAAAACCAAAAGCCACAAAAAAAAATTACAATGCACTACAGGCAGAAAGAAGAAACCCTGATCCTTGCAAAAACAGGTAATTTGTTAGGTGATAATGCCTACTGGTCAGAGAAGAGTGGCCCATACCCAATGCTGCTTAGCAAACACAAAAATGAAGGAAAAGAAGGCCTTCTGTCACTCCTAGGAATTTTTTCCCCAAGTTAAACACTGGTTTACCCTGAGTGCATGAGTGAGACACAGCTACAAGGCACCTGACCATTTTTAATACACCAAAGGGAGCAAAGGATGGGTCACATCTATTCTCTCCTCTCCAAGGAATCAAGAGAAAGAGAACAAATAAAAACCATTTAAATTTAGAAGGGAATAATAATCAACAAATAAACAAAATCCTGCCCTTTTTAGGCAGCTAATAGAATCATTTCACATCAAGTGAGGGCAAGTGATGACAGTGAGACCCCACAAGCCCTCCCCATTCTGGTGGAGTCAGGGAGCACTTCCCTTCACAAGAAGCTGCCCAGCACTCCTACCTGAATTTGTGGTTTCTCAGGTAGTGACTACAATGAGAAATGAATACATAATCAGACTAATTTCTGAAAAAGGAAGAAGAAACGTGTGGGAACCTAAAAGCCTAAGGTGTTTTACTTGTCTTCAAGTAGGTTCTTGCTCCTCTGCTGACAGTAGTGAAGAAAAAAGTGGGTGTAATCTCTGTTGCTAAGGGCAAAGTCATGTACAGTCAAGGTGGATAAATGTTGAAAGTTTTGGTTTGGGTAAGTGCTTGGGAGTTGAGGTGCTTATCTACATCTCAGCTTATCTGGAGCACTTCGATCAGCAGCACTGAGTCAGGAGTCATGCCACGTCTTTGGGCTCTTCCCAGAAGGTTCCCAGCACTGACTCTCATCATCCTGGTGAAGTTAGGGATGTCCAGAGATAGGTCACTCTGACAGCATCCCACAGCTACAGCATCTCCATCCCTGTGTGAAACTAGAAGGTAGCCAGTCGGCCAGAACCAGACTTACACATAGGTTGGAGAGTGAAGGGGATTTTCATCAAATCCAAAAGCAGATTCTGTTCAAGTTTGGGCAGGAAATTCAGAAATGCTCAGATTTTTATCTAATTGATTTGCATGCCCCTGTTTATAAGGAGATTCCAGACGTGGAACCATGCAGACTGTTTATTATTGCTTGCACAACTGTCATTTTCAGACAGCTTAAATTCCACCCCAAGTTCCCGGGGGTGAAATTCACCTCCCATACCATCGGCTGCCTAAAACTTAGGCGCCAAGTCTGAACTCCTTGGCTAAGCTCCACTGAGAGCCAGGAGAGGGGCTGGCACCTCCAGGGAGCGATTCCTGCCCCGTATCTCAGACATCTTTGCTCTGTGGAGATGAGTCACCCAGCAGAAGGGCCTGTCCCTCCCCAGCACTGCAAAGAGCAGCTGGGTGACTTGCCAAGACCAGCCCCGCTGTCTGGAGCCCCAGACAAATGCACTCCTGCTCCCACCAAAGAGGGCAAACGTTGTTCTCCATCTCCCAATAATCCAGGGGAAGAATGAGGTGGGAAGTGCTTTACCATAAAGACCTTTAGATGTGTAACTCCAAAGGGAACACAGGGCACCTAAGCAGCAATAAGAGGCTTAAATCAACTTGTGGATTTAGGCCTAAGTGACTTCCCCCAAGCTTTCACACTAATTTAAAACACTACTTTTCCAGTCATGCCTATGATTTTCCCCTGGCTGTGGTCCCCTTTGAAGATTCTCTCATGAATCTTTTACTGAAAACATCTCCAAACTCCTGGATAACCGGGGGGGGGAAAAAAAGAAAAGACAGAAATTAGCATGAAGGAAAGTCTCCAGCAGCACTCACAAGGCATCCTGCTGCATAACGTTTTGCCAACAAAGCAAACAAATGCTGTGAGGCCTTTTCTCAGCCCCAGGCTGGAGAACTGAATGCTCACACCAACTTTCTGTGCACTGTCCAGAGTCTGTGAGTCCCACCAAGTGACCCCAAAAACCACCCCTGCCCTCCACACTGACCCCCTGCCGTGCCCCTCCCCATCACATCCCATTTAACTCAGCACAGTAGCCCCTAAGAATTGCTGGGTTCATTCTTAAGTTCCTTGCTGAGAATGAAACATTTTTATTGACATGGAAAGATTGCACCATGTGCATAATTGCTGCATACAACAAGATGGAAACCACAAGCAATAAAACACTCCATGGGCGATGACTCGTGTTTACAGTAAATAGGAACGATGCTGCCAGATGTCAGCAGCACCAAATCATGTGTTGCCATCCCAGGTCTCCAGAAGAAGGAAATAAAACCCCACCACAGATATTTTTATTTTTGGCGAGGGGATGACTGCTGGGTTGATTGCATCTCTGAGGCTCTGGGTAAGTGGCAGAGACAGGATCTTATTTTTGTTTCAAGAATTCTTGTACACTGTAGTGGGAAAACAGACTGTAATAGTTTTTTGAGTCTCAAAATTTAGAAATACCATGTTCCCTTGTCTAGATGTGCTAGTGTGATGAGCCTGCATTGAAGCCCAGGGGAGCAATTGAATGCAGAACATTTGTTCCATATGCCACCCCTCCCCCAGGCCACAAAACAGATCCCAAAATCCTACAGTTGGAGCCTCTGGTGATAGACCAAATGTCACAATTGCAGCTTGCCAGGAGAAGGAAGTAGGGGAGATCAAATGCGTCACTGTCATCACTGGAAGCAGGGTACATCCTCCTTCTAGCAGAGTCTTTCAAATCAAGTCTTTCCAAACACTCTGCTAAATCTCAAGAAAAAAGCGATAAGCTAAATTCCTGAGTAAAGCACACCAGTTATGCAGAAGGCTGGACCAGAGAGTTCTTTGTGGATTATAAAACTATGTATTTGTGCAGCTCCAGCCACTCATTCAGGACCCATGGGATGGCTTTTAGGACTACTTTCCTGAAAAGAGTCTAGCCATTTTGAAGTGCTCCCTTTAGGATACCTCAGAAGTTCTGACCTGAAAGAAGTGCCAGGAATCAGCCATAAAAAAAAAGTAACTCAGGACTTCTCTAAAAAGGATTCAAGTTGTCTACTACAGCTGTAACAGTCAGTTCAACTGGCAGGTTTTGCTTCAACTGCATAGAGGTTGGGCATCCAATTTCAGTTTCCTTCCTCCCAATTGAAGAATAAATCCCAAGCCCTACTTTTCAGACTGCAGTGTCACAATCTAAAAACCACAATTGTCTCTGGGTATGTCCAGCTGGAACCTGCCACCAGATAGGGTCTCACACTTCACTTTATAGTCCCAATTGTCTAGAAATGAGCCAGCTCCAGAAGAAATGCTGGCTGTGAGGGTAGATCTAGGTGTACCACACCAAAAGCCACCACGTGCTGCCTTGAGATCACAGAGGAGCCTCTACAGTATCTGTTGGTGGATGCAGGCAGAGGACCAAGACTGTTTGTCTTAAATGAACAGCATCCAATTAAACCAGTTAGGTTTGATTCTTAATGTCAGTATCAGAGATAGCTGCATTTGGACATCAGGCCATTACGGGAAGAAAAAGATACAGGCAATATCCCAGAAATGGGATGCCTGTAGACTATCATTTTTAGCTAGACTGATAGCCCACTGACTGCAAAATCTCTGCCTGTCCATCACAGGGTTCAAACTGTCCTCTGAGCCCTCCCTGTCCATTCACATAACTCCTGGTAATGGTCTCTTGGCAGCTTCACCCTGGAAACTAATAAGCCAGCAAATTACACAGTCTTGGACTTATTTCAGAAATACAAGTACCTGATCTAATTCAATAATGCATGATGCTAACAGTCCTTCTTGCAGACGTGATTATCCTGGTAATGATGTATTGTGGAGACCACAATCTGGCATATGACCTCATCCTTATCTGCAGCTGCAAAGCACTACTGGATTCAAGGTTTAGGCTGCAAGTGGCCTCAATTCAAATAAGTCCAGTGCTCTGGGGCTCTCAGTCCTAAACGCCCCCATAAGAGCAGACATGACCTGTTGTCTGAGCCAAATTCTCACCTAGTGTAAGTAAGCAGGAAAAATGTACATTTCCAAATGGCTGGGGTTCTTTTTTCTGATTTATTTTTCCTATCCACAGTTCTGAAACTAAAACAGTTCCAAATCTGCTAGTCCTAGAAGACTGGCATGTTTCATTAGGAATTGTTGTCTGTGTAAGGATAATGTCCTGTCAAATCTAAGTGTTTTACTTAAGTTGAATACACTGAGCACAACTTTACTAACTCAAAACTCTCCTGAAATTTTCATTTCATTGCATCTTCCACCTCCTTGGCAACTATTCTGATTTCCTGTGCTTATTAGGTGAGTTACTTAGGAATACTGATATTCCCTATTCCCTATGCAAGGAAAAAAAAAACCCAGTTGTGAAGCTGAGCATAAAGCACCCAAAACTAGCCAAAATTCCGTGCGTAGGACACAGCACCCTAGAAGAGTCATGACCCTGATGTTCACACCCAGGGATGACCCTCTCAACTTTCTTGCTCTGCAGCTTTTCTCAGCTCAAGATCTGATCGGTGTCCATTTCACAACTCCTGCACATGTGTTCCCACTGCATGACCCCCGGATAAATACCCCACATCCTCTGGCTGAAACCCTTGGCTTATTCCAGTGCAGTAATCTGTTTTCCTGCTGCATCCTACAGACCTAGAAACTTGTTTGTCTTCTCTTAGTTCACAATGTGCAGATAAAAACATCCTCCCAGTTGTGGTTTTCTCTGCCCAGGTCTGAGGAGCACCTGTTAAGCATCACAAAAGCTTCTCATACCACTGGCAGCCTTTCCCTGTCTGGAAATGGCTCTCTTCATAAAAAAAACCACCCTGCTCTCGGTTTCATCCTGCCAGAAAACATGGATTTTTTTCCCCTAAGCACAATATTTGCCTTGTATTCCGCTGACCTTCACTGAGTGTCCTGTCTAACCGCGATTTTGGTACAATGGGGTTTTCTCCACATGTCTGTGGCTTCAGGGTGACGTTTCAGCCCACTTAGGAGCTCCAAGTTGGTTACAGAAAAACCTCAGTCACCCCAGATCTCAAATACCTACAGCACTCTGCTACTCTAAACGGGCTTGTGTTCTCTCAAGGTCAGCAAACAGCACTGAGCATTGCCTCAGTTAGCCCAGACCTTGGCAGAGCAGCGTTATTTATTGGTCCTAATCCACACAGCTGGAGTTCACAGGGATGGCAGCACCCGAGTTCACCTTTAGTCAAGGAACATTTCTCCTTGAAAGTCAGCTGCCTGTATTTTTCCACCTTCAAGAAAAGTCTCCATGCCATCAGCTGCTCTCAACCCGCCTCTATCTGCCTGAAGAAGCCACCCCATAGCTTCTAATGACTGTAAAATCCAAACAGGCATCAGAGGGGCAAATCTGAAAAGGAGATTGAAATTAACAATTCAATTCCCAAGAGAAAGGTGGATCATCTTTTTCTCTCTTCAGAGAGACATTGGCCAATCCTCTGGAAAGTATGCTTCAGCCACCCAGCCACTATGGGTTTCTCTGCTGGAAAAATAAATTGCCTCCTCTGTGACCTGTGATTAACAAGGGATTGCATTTGTTGATTAATGGACCTTTGAGCTGAATGTAGAAACCTTCCCACACACAAAGACCTGTAATCAGAGCTCCTCACACCTCCAAACATCCTTGCCAAGCGAGGAGTAGCAATCTTAGTGGCAAAGCCTTTCCTGCAAATTCCAGCTGGTGTACATCTCATTCACCTGCATCCCCATCAGCTCCTTTTAGCACTAATTAACACAGTCCTGAACACACAGCAAGTGCTTTCTCCATTTTCTCCTATTTATCTTGATTTCCTTAATGCCCCATTCTTCTGATCTCACACTATATTTTATGCCTGCTCATCCAGAATATCATCTTTTCCCTTCTTTCTGTCAGGATGTATGTGCATCTAGAGCCAAACCAGTCCAGTTTAGCCTTCCAACCATTCAGCAGGAGCCATTTACTTGAGGGAAATCCGTATGATAATGCAAGAACCAACTCCTTTAATGCTTTGATTTCCTTGCCTAAGAGAACCACAGTAAGATTTTCATACCCCTTCGTCAATCTGTAATGGTATGTTTATTGTTCATGATGGGGAAGACAAATTGCCAGGACACACAGGGTTCTTCTGGGGGGTTTTCCAAGAATAAAAATACAAATCCTCACCTAAATTACAATTAAATGAACAACAGCACTCTCTGGCTGTATTTCCAGGGCACAGCATGCACCAAGGACATGCTGCATTCATGGCTGGGGTCCCTGGAACAGGCTCAACCTGCACACCCAAGCAGCACATTATGGATGAGCCACTTTCTGCCTTGTGCCTGAGCTGAGCTTATCCATTCCCATCATTCCTAACCAGGAACAGCCAAGAGAAGGCAGCCTGGACACTCACACTGGCCATGGACATGGGCTTGAAGCTGGATGTGTCCCATAAGGTCAGTCCAGACAGACGTAACTCTTACTTTTGAGCACCAGAGCAGCTGGCTTTGAGGACAATTCAAAAGTGGGACCCTGGGGAAGATGCCCCTAATTTAATAGCTGTAGCCTTCCCAGAATGTCTGTCCCCTAAAGGCAGACTGTCAGCCAGAGGATCCTGCATTTCTATGCTCTCACCAGCTCCCCAAGGAGGATCCATCCCTCCACGAGGAGTCTGCACAAGATCCCAGTGAACAAGGGGACAGCCTGTTCTGGCCATCACTCGGAGCCGGCAGGGAAGCCCGGAGTCACCGCCGAGCCTTGTGTCAATAAGCACCGGCAGAAAGTCCTCTCTGTTTCCCCTTAGCACAATAAACTGTGCCTCCCCCTTCCCTCAGCTCCTTCCTCCGCATCCAGACATGCACCACAGGGATGGATTCCTGCTCCTTCTCATCACCTCCAATCCCTCCCCCATTTTCCTGTCTCCACTCCTGAGGAAGTGTCTCTTACAGACAAGCGCAGGACGCAAGTAGCTTTGAACTCATTTTGCATGGACTACAGATAACAGAGGGATAAAATTCCAGCAACATCCCAGAGGGCGAGCAAAGGACCCCTGCTGAAGTGGAAAAAGTTGTGAACCCTGTTTACAGACCCCAAAGCTAGCTAAAGAAATGCGGGAGGGACAGCACTTTAACCCAGAAATCCTGGTTTCACTTCCAGGAAAACATCTGATAAAAAAAGAATGAAAATGAAATATCTTAAGTCTAGGAGTAAGGATTTGTATAGCACTAGAAAGAAATCTGGTTTTAGACCAGGATGTGAAAAAGACATTACAGTCTTTCATCATGGAGGAAGTACTTGTGAGAAGAGATTGTGGAGCTGTCCCTTTGGCTTCCTCCTTGTCCTACACTCTAGATACAAAACCCCTTCCCTATTGGACTTTAAAGCTGGATGAAAGCTGGGGATGAAGTTTGCCAAGGCTGACATTTGCCTTGATCTCAAACCAAATGGAACTGGGATTTTCTTTTTTTATGGCAAACAAGCAGTTTGTTAGCATGTAACAAGCAGGGATGTTCAAGGCTTTCCCTGTCCAAGTGACACAGTTGCTGTACTTTCACTATTCCACCTCTTAACACTGAATCACACACAAATCCTTGCTCTCCATGTGCTTTCTTCTGAAAGGGAAATAATGGAGTGAGAAAGGGGCTTGATCCTTGGTCTTGAGTTTCTTTATACAAACCTGCAGAGTTGTTTCTTTTCCCCAGTACATTCAGCATACCCAGGCCCCTTTGTGTCCTTCCCAAATTAAAGGCACCTTGCAGCACAATGTTGACCCCCAGGCTGAGGAGCTGTGCCAGCACTGAAGAAGAGGTGAATAGGGAATTCCTGCTGCTGTGGCCACATCCCAGCAGGGAGGGAGACTACAGCACCTGTGGCTTCCTGAGTAATCCTTCCCTGCCTGACTCTTCTCCAGCACACCAGTGAGGCATCCCAGCAGTGCCTCAGCCTAGTCTGGTCAGGGCTGCTGGAACTCAGCCTGGCTCCAGACAGTCTCAGCTAGACCAAGACTGTTCCTCGCCAGCTCTGGGCTTGTCTGAGCACCACAGGCTCGCAGGGGGTGACCCTGTGGTGGCCCTGGGAGCCAGGCTGCTCTCCCCACTGAGCGACTCTGTTGTTTGGTCACACAAGAAAGCACTTGCTGCTAGTAAGGCATGCCTTGATGGAGAGCTTTGGCTGATGGAGCTGCAAATTAACACTATTGAGGACAAGGGCCTTGCTCACCACTACAGACCTGTGAGGCTCTTTAAATGGTGGCCCTTGTGGAAGCTACAGCCCTTCCTAGTAATCCCAGACAATCTATTCTTAAGGGTTTTTTTACATGGCTTAATACATTATATAAACCTTATACCTTTTATACAATAAAATGTCTCCTGAATAAAATCATATTCTGTTGCTGACCTCAGGTGTCAGACAGCTTGAGATCAGAAAGGAGTAATGAACTGAGCTTTACACCTTTCCTGTTTGGTGTCTTCCTTAAAGGATTTTCAGTGAGCTACTGAAACCTGTAACAAAAACAGACTTAAAAGAAAAAAAAAAGATCTGAAGTTTCTTCCAAATTTCAACTGAATAATGAGCACAGGAAGAGTTTAGTTCTCTAAAGCCAAGGGAGATGTAAAGTAAAACCTGAAATACCAAACATGGAAGCAAATGGTATTGGACAATGGACACCTAACAGTAACAAACTGAGAAGAGGATTTTGCCAGTAAATATAAAATAAAAATAACATGACAAATGTCAGTGGAAACTAGAATATAAATAAAGCTTAAATATGAAATTAGATTTTAGGTGGGCTGTCCAAAACTTGCATTTGCTTTCTGAAGTGCAACCTTTTGACCACTGGATGTTTTATAACACTCTACAGTAAAAAATAAAAGGAGATATTTTGATTTGTGGCACAGTGTCTGGAACTAAAATCTCAAGTAACAGCCCTGATCATTTACAGTGCATTTTTTTAAAATCCATGGATCACAAAGCATTTTAATGTTCCTAACTAACACCACGTGCATCAACATAGAGTAGCACAACTTGCCTCTGATGTAGGCAGTATTATTCCCATCAGACAGGTGAGTAAACAAAGTCACAAAGAATTAAGTGTTAGGGTCCGAAAGGAAGTCTGTGGCTGAGCTGGGAACAGAACTTGTCCCTTGATACCATCCTCTTCCTTAACCACAGGGTAATCCTTCCCTGACCTATGCACGCAACAGTAGATCACAACCAGGATATTTTTTCTTATCCAAAACATGAGGGTTTTTCAATTCTTCCTCCTCTCCCACATCTGCCCACAACGGCAAGCTGAGCTCTTCCTTCAACAAGCAACTGTCTGGTACCACATGGTTAAAGCCTGACAAGGTGAAAAGGGAAACCAAGCACAACTGTCCCAAGGTTACATGGCCTATTCAGGGCAGAGAGCAGCTGGATTTCTTGCCTCAGAAAAAATATTTCACCCACTGGTTTGCAGAGCAGTGACTGTCCCAAGACAGATGGATTTAGTGCCTCACTACAACAGGAATCTGAATTTTCTGTAATGGTATATAGCTCTGTAACATGCAAGGAAAAAAATCCCTCATGTCTAATCCTAGTGAAGAAATGCCTTTCAGGCTTTCTGAAACCTTAGGAACAGCAGCATGAGGTGTCCTTCAGCCTATGTGTGACACCTCATTTTAGCTGCCACAGCTTCATCTCTGCAAAGTGCAGGGAGCATCTGTGGCACTGATGCACGTGGAAATAGAGCTCAAAGCCCTTGAGCACTGATGAAGTTCATAGTCTCTGTTTTTACTGTAGATTACCCAGAATACAAGACCCTTTTGTTTTTGGCAGTTACTATGCATGTTTGTGATCCACACATCACTTTTCAGACCTTGTCTTTTTCTTTCCCATCACTCCAACCTCCAAAGAAACTGGACCCACGATAAGAAAAAACTCTATATCAAATTTTATGTCCTGCTTACCTGCCCAGAGAACAGCTTTTCAGTACAAAGCCTCTCTGAAGCCTACCTGCTTCCTCTGATCCTTTCCCAACCACGGGCAGCCTTGACAACACCAAGAAGGGGATGCCAACACCAGGCTGCCATGGTCAGAATGAGGGATGGGAGGATGGAGGCTTTGAGCCCTTCAGGACAGCCCTGCCTGCACCCAGCTCTACTACACAAGCTGATTCTCGAGCTGAGCCAAGTCATCACTGGCAGATAGAGGGTAGTGGATTTATAAGGATAAGTGATTTGATCCGTTACAACAAACCTTTATGTTCTTTGGCAAATCTTGTGAAAAGACTTCTTTAAAAAAAATTGTAATAAATGTGGGTATTAAAAATCAAACCCCAGTAAATTGTACTTAGCAATTCTCAGCTACGAAGCTCACTCATCCCTCAGATTACTGGGAGATTTAAGAAAGTGAAACAGTTGTTATCACTTGGCCTGTGGGATTTTGTTGGCTTTTGCAGGCTGATTGCTGTGTTTAAGGTAGAGCTGTTGTGTCAGACTCCCCAGGGGCCAAGAACAATACATTCCAATTATTGACAACCCGAATGTATCTTTTTTGAGGGACAGGCTATTTCAACAAGTTTCAAAGACAGAAGAGGCATGGTACTTTGAAGAGCTTAGCAAATCTGGCAGGCACAGCACCACAGAGGCTCTTGGATAGAAGTGATTTGGAGATGTGATCTCCTTGCCCACAGCCTCCTCACAGAGAGGGGATATAATTACCATCCATCACAATTCAGAGTGTCCCTCAATAAACAAAATCAGGAGGGGCTGAAGTGACTTGCCCAGGGTCAGCCAGCACACCAAGGACGATGACGAACCACTGCTGAAAAGCTGAAACCCCAAAGCAGCACTTGTTCCAAGCCAACTCATACTTCCATCCAAGACAGTTATGACATAGGAAGTGAGCTCCTCCATGTTTCAGTGTTGAGATCTCTGAAAAAACACTACGGCTATGTCACAAAAATCAAACTTATTTAATGGAGCTCATTTTCATTCTGCATTGAACCTCGAATCAGCAGAGATTTCTTTTTTATAAGGTTTGAGAAACTCTTTTTATTATGTTCTCTTCCCTTAGCATGGATTGTACTCATTCTGGTTTTTTTCCTAGAGATATTTTATCTTAGCTTGTACTGATGGCCAGCTTGTTCTCATTCCCCTCATTCCTCATTAAGCTTAAAATATGTACATTTATTAAGCTTACAGAAGGATTCTCAGATTCTTGGATGCAGATACATTCTGAGTTGTCTAACAGGATAATCAGCAGATCTTGTAGCTGTAACTCATTAGGTTTTGTATACTCTCCACCTCTTTGGAAGTTTTCTTTCCAAACTGGAGTATTATTCCTAATGGTTGCAGAAATCAGCTGTGATAACAAAACAGCTTCTAACTTTGTCCTCTTTTAGAAGCTACACTCCAACAACTGGTTTGCCTAAATAGGTTCCTTACAACCACTGCTCTTCTTCATTGCATAACAGCTGGCAGTGACCTTTCTTCCTAGTGCAAAAACATCAAGCACCAAAATAATTCAGAAAACAAACACCAGCCCCAAACTCATCCCAGCAATGCCCAGAAGCTCTTGAAATGCATCTCAGAACACGAAGCCAAGCCAAATATTGGGCTCCCCATCCCAGACATGCTTTCAAATTGTACAGAACAAAAGCCTTTAATTTATATTTGAGTTTAAAATTCTAAGAGCAACAATAAATTAGGCAAATAAACCTGTTGCCCAAGATCAAAAAAGCTCTGAGAGTGCCTAACTGGGAACATGACCAGCAGTTAATCTTCTAATGATCAGCGGAAAATAGACCACTGAAATATCCCCCGCTCAGAAGAAGCCTTGTTTAGTTTCTTTCCTTCTACCATTTTTTTCCTAGCCAAATCACTTACTGGGAGCCTCGTTTTCTCATGGTGTGAGGTCAGTGCAGCTCTGCTCCTCACACTGAGCTACCTCAGTGGAGGAGTTGTGCTCCCAAGCCCCAGCTCGGAGGGGGCTCTGCATGAGCCGCCTGCCCCTTGGAAAGGCCCAGCCGAGCACGAATCCCAGCTGTGCTCACACGCGGCAGGAGGAAAACACAGATCCACATAAATAACTCCTTTTGTGCAGCTTTGTTTTTCTGCTTTCCCCCGGCATGTGTGTTTCTGTGTGTACATATGCAATCAAGCTGTGACTGCTAGCAACTGACTTCTGAATTTCCTATCACCCAAAGCTGAAACCTGGCAGAGCCTGACTTACCTTAGGGATAGGAAATCAGGGATGCTGACAGAACCTGCACATTTGAAGCAACCCATCTAGGGTTGCCACAAATCTACCTCATAGGCTATTGCTTAAATACATCAGGAGCAAACCTCGAGTCAGGATTATACTTTTACTCACACTCCTATGATGACCTAACATCTTAAAAGTAGCTGCCACCCTGATATGGACAGCCAGTAGCTGAAATGCTGAGAAGCACCTGCTCAGTGTCACAACCAGCTGTGTTTCCCAAAGGCAACTTATCATAAAACGCATGGTAAGAAAAGTAGAGGAAAAGACAATATTGAGCTAAAAGCAAGTAGGTTTTCTGTGGAAAGACTTGGAGCAACTGTAACTGCATTTTCATGTTCAGATGCTGATCTGAGATTGATTCAGATGTTAAGAGAGTACCAATGACAGGGCACCCAAGAACAGCAATATTCCCCAGCCTACCTAACGGCGTAGTGGAAACACTCTTCAAGCACGCGCAAAAAAATATTTGTCATTCACTGTTGGTCTTTCTGTCCCTTTTTAAGAATGTCTCACTAAGCAGATTAAAGGTGTTGTCCCTGTGACTGCTTACCAATTATAATTATACAGCATTAATAACAGGAGAAATTAAACATTTCCTGAATGAGCTCCAATGCTGTGGATTATACATGGGAGTTTATACCTGCACTTGAGAAGAAACACAGAAATATGTGGCATTGCAAGCTCTTTGCCCCTGGTATGAGATGGACGAGGTGAGGTTAAGAGCATGCAACCCACAATGAGAACACACAAACCATTGTCCTGAAAACAACAGCTATGGCAGTCCATTTTGAAGATAAGTATTCTGTTTCCTTCACAACCTCTGTCCTGCCCCACTCAGAAGCTCCACATCAAGCAGAGAATGGGTTTCAATGCAGTTCTCCATAACGGCATAGATAAAAAGCAACATCATTAGAAAACAGCAGTTCATGTGCTCCATGAATGTATCTCTCTCTGTCAGGATCTGGTGGAACAGGACAAGCCAAAGGTCAACCAGTCAAGTGCAAGAAAGACAAAATCATCACCCTGCAGTGCTGGCTATTCTCTGCTTCAGGCCTGTGGTGAGCCTTGGGCAGTATCTAAATCAGAGCATCCCTGCAGGAGCTCCAAGCAGTAACAAGGACCCTCACAAGGACCCAGGCAGCTGCAGATTACAGAAATTACACTCTCTGCTCAACTAGAGAATTGGTCCTTGCTGTCCCAAGACCCAGTGTAAAGCCACCATTCTTTCTCCCTGATGTGCCTGCTCTCTAGCTAGCTGGAAAGAAGGGGATTTTTGTCCTGCACAACTCCAAGAAGCCCCTCGGAGCCCTTGCTCCACCTTCCCCATGTGTAGTCAATGTACTCAAGCCTTGCAGGTCGGCTCCTGAGTTTGGCCCTTTATGAATAGATCACTATGCTGGCTGCTCCCAGACGTACACAGCCAGTTGTATGTGGTGGAGAATCGTAAGCAAGGGTAGGAATGCTTATTTGGCAGCCTTTCCCAGCCTCTGAGTGTCTACTGACTTCTTTTTTTTTTTCTTTTTTTTATGTCTCTGTCACCTAATTTTTAAGCTGGGTTTTGATCTTCTCTGCCAACATAAATCAGAGAGAGAGTCACTCCAGACTGGGATCAAGTGGGCATGTGCAAGCTTCAGAGTGCTGTGTCCAACCATCTGCACATCTTGCAGCAGATGGGAGCTGGGGTAGGTGACCACACATTTCAACCTGCTGCCTCATCCCTTGGGATCAGCTGGGGCCTGTTCCTTGTCTGTTAAGTCAGCAGCCAGGTGAGAGAAGACAGGTCACTGGTGAAGAAAAGAAACAGCTAAGAAGCCCTGCTATTTATATACAACCTGCATGCTCTCACCCACTCTTTCCATATATATATATATATATATATATATGATCTTGCTTCGGCAATTAAAACACATTACTTAAGGAGAATATAATATTTCAAGCTGAAGAGTAAATTGGAAAGCTGTGGTTTTCATTTACATGAGTTAAACCCACAAGGGACAGCTGGAATGGCAGTTACAATTAGGCTACCCATTAGGATGCATTAGATGACATTAACCCAAGACCTCTCAGGTCCACCACAAAGCCATCAGGCTGCAAGGCAGTTTAAGAGCAACCTAGAGCTTTCTGGTGACACTCATGTTCAGTGCAAACATTGGAAGGGAGCTACTTTCCCTCTCTGTGACATGGCATATGATCAGTGTTGCTGCTTCCAGACAACAGGGGCTTGGCACTTCTTTTAAAGCCTTTATAAGGCTGAAATCAAATGCTGCAATAACCCTTTCCCTTCAACAGAAAAGTATTCCAGAAATGCTATGCAAAATGCACCAGCAAGCATAGCTGGACAAGGGTGTAACCAATCAGACTCCATTCCCAAATACTGCTTATTCATCCTTCCCATGCGTGGTCGTTAAGGCTGGAAATTCTCCATCTTCCTGGTAAAGAAAGAAATAAAAATATACTGAGGCATCAAGCCACTGAAGTGCTACACAAGCACTACTGCTTTTGCAGTATCTACCATGGCTGCTTATCTAGGCTGTGATTTTTCTCCTGGGATCCAGCTTCATGAGTCGTCAAAGACAGACCATGAAACACCATTCAAGTATTAAAAGACTCATAGGAAGCTTGAAATGAACTTAAACAGCGGAGTGCCTGCAACTCAGAGTACCTCCTGAGATTTCACTCACATAATAACTGAATTATTAACTAAAAAAAGAGTAGTGTGTGGAAAAATGAAGCCACTTGCTTGTATGTGGCTAGAGTTCTACAGGGATTAAGAAGATATTTTTAAATACCAGCTTTTTTCCAAATGTCTCCTTAGTTATGAGAGGAGACTTGCCAATTGGAGATCATGAATGCTTTAAGGGAAAACAATCACTCACAACTAGATGCACTGCTGTGACATGTTTGAAGTCCCAGAGACTCGACCCAGTCTCACTTGCATCACACTACCTGATCCTCTTGAAATCACCACCAAGCTCCTGTTTGTAAAGCTGCAGAAAATCAGTCATAGCTTTTCACAAAAATGCTGAGTTGTCCATGTCAAGAAAATTATAGAAAGCCAGGCTATGGGCAGGAGGGGGAGAGGGTTAGAAAAAGAGAGCATTGTTTATGGAACATGAAAAGCTCCAGCGACACAATATATGGAATTCGGAGGGAAACAGGCCCTCCTTTCTTTCTGTACAATTCATATAATTCTAATGGCAGACTGGATATTCCCCAAAACGAGTTTAAAAAGCACAGGGCTGTCAAAGCAATTTAGAAAGGGAAAGCTGAAGTAAACATGGTGACTTTTTTTAAGCCTTAATGCTCGGAAGACCTGAATGTTACCCTACCCAGTGTATGCTTTCCATAGAATAGAAAGAAGTAATAGCTGGATATGCAGCCCAGTGCAAGGAGACTGCTTGGGCATTCATGGAAAATGTGTGGAAGTACCCCTTGAATCATCTCAGCTCAAGCATGATAATACACACACCTAACTCTAACCCTACCTAGGTGGTTCTAGGTTCTGATTAAGGAAAAAGAAATCTTTATGAAGTCCTGCTACTGACTTGGAGTTGTTGTCTTCAGTAGTAAGACTCTGCTACTCAACCAGGATGTTTTAAAAATCAGCAAAGCAGACAAACAGTTTTTATTGCTTTCATGCTTCTGCATTCATGAAGATGGGGATTTATCATTAAAATCAAAACACTCTGAAGTCACACTTTCCATAACTCTATTCTTCTTGCTACTGTTTTACCTTCTTACTCCTGCTCTAAGTAGGAACTAACCCCTGGATTTGAGGGACTCTTTGGACCTTCTAATTTCAGGCAAAGCCTTGTGCAAAGCATATGTAGGACATTATTCTCCTTTGCTACGGAAAGATGGTTTCCAGCATTTTGCATGATTTGGTTTTCACTGAGAAAAGGAGAGGTAACACTATTTTCACCTCCCTACCTATCATTTTGATTTATAAGTATATACATGAAATTGTGATTAGATTATGGTAAGTATAATCTCAAATAATTGGATCTAAACACATAAGACTAATGTAATCACAAGACCTGTATTCAACTGGGTCTAGAGCAATTACATCCAGTAAAACTGCTTGGTTTATACATAAACTTTATTACTCTAAAGGCTTCTGTTCTTTAAAATATCATTTTCACAGAGTTTCTATCAAACACAAGAAAGGCTGCACACTTTGCTGATTCTGAGAGACAGTGAATTCTAGGTCTTGCTCACTTACCATTAGAAAGACTTATTGCCTGGTGAGCAATCTCACCAGGACTCAACTTGTTTAAATTTCTACATTAATGGATGACCTGAAACCTAAAAAAGTCAGTCTGTCTTCCTCTTGCACAAAGCTTATTGTCTAACTCACTCTGGACTCACGTGTTTGAAGGAATGGGGTTTGCTTTGTTACTTTTCCGAACTCACTAGTGTGGTGTTGACTGAGAAGATCCCAGCAACAAACTGCATCCATGTAGTCTGAGCTGCCTGCTGTACTTCTCACAGAATGGGAGTATAAACTGGAGTAGGAGAATCTAGGAACTAACCAACAACTCCTTTCATCTTGGAATAGAAAATTTCCTTCGATAGTTTTAATTATACTCAGGCAGACAACATGTTGCTGTTGGGTTTGGGGGGTAATTCCACTTTAGAACAGATTTGCTTAATTGTTTCCATCAGAGGAGAACATGAAAATATTTCTAGCTTTTAATTAGCAGGTTGGCAGCCTCACTCTTAACTCTTTCTCAAATAACTCTGGATGTTGAGGCTTAGAATAAATTAATTTGACATGAGCACAATGCGCTCTGTAGAGCTCCTGATGGCCACGAGGTGTCTCTAGGAACTGTCCCAGAAGGGGTGTGAATCCTGGTTAACCAACAGGACAAAACCTGAAATTCATTCTCTCCAGAAGCCTGGGTTTTGTCTGCAGTTGTAAAAACTTTCTTTAATAAATGACTCCTAAAAGAGAGAGCATGATCTTGTCTATCAAATAACTGTGCAGTACTAGAACCAGAGAAAATATATTTACAGAGTCGAAGAATGGTAAAACAAGGGTCTACATCTGGAAGTAGTAAAGGAAAACCTTAAATATGTTAGGAAAAAGTTCCAACAGTGGAAGTCACTTAGACAAAGGAATACGTTGCTAGTTGAGAATGCATGAGGCAACGCTAGAAAGAGGTGCTTCAGAGATGAATTTTGAATATTATCATAACAACACTATTTGGCTGTATCATCAAGAGCATTGAAACTCACGCTGATTCTCAGAACTTGAAATCCCATAATCCAAAACCTACATCTGCATTCGGGCAGCAGTAAAGCACACAGCAAATGGTCTCTGCACAGAGCAAGTGGTTAGGACCTAGAATACTGCTGAAATAGAGGAAACAGAGCCTTTATTAGGGAGAGGTCATTGTCCTGACAGTCACTGTGTCCAAAGAATTAGCAAACATGGACTTTACTGACTGCATCTCTTAAACATTACTCTGCACTGACCAGTCAAACAGAAATAGGCATAACAGAAGGGGAACAGATACAGAAATTGTTTCAAACCAAACAGCAAAGCCAAACAAGAATTGCAAGCAGGAGGTTAAACTTTTGACTCAAAAGCTGAACTAGGCAGCTCATCACCTTAGTGACAGAAAGAGGACATTTCTTAGGAGAAAAGAAAAAGATGAGGCCTCAAAGTCCAAACCATGACCACCTCTTCTGTCTGTCTCCTCAAGTGAAAAGGTAAGTTTGTCATCTGGTGAGATCTGAGCTACAAAGAATGAAGTCCTGAAGCTGCAAGAGATGCAAATGCAGTATTTATACAACAGCTTATGTGGCTTCCATGTACATGATTTTTATTTCTGAAATGAACTTCAAGCTAAGGCAATCCAAGAGAGATCTCCTTGATGAAATGTTGAGGTGAAACTGCCATGTCCTGCCTCCCATGTCATTCAACCATACTTCAAGTACTTCCATGACCATACACAGCATGACACTACTGATGTGAGCAGAGACCTGACCTGCTGCAAATCAGGTGCAATTACACAGTAAGTAAGCTATAAAGTGCTATTACTCTCCTGATGTCTGTAAAGAATTTTCTATATTCTGCAGAGGTAAAGTCACCCTATTTCAAACAACCTGCCAGTCAGGCATCCTGGAGCTGTGTTAGAGAGCTCCCACCAAGGAGGCACTGGAGGACTTTCTTCCCCCTTGGCAAGTTTATGCAAAGCTGCTACAAGATTTACATTTCTGTTGCTATCTACAGTTCAGTGAGGAAAAAACAGTAATAGCTCAATAAAAAGTTACAAATTCAGCCTTTTCTATCTTTAATGCGTTGTTACGCACTAATAGCACAAAAATTTCCAATTGGGTCACTCACCAGATTGTTCTTTTGCTGATGAGACTCATGGGTTTTTCTAGCTTCTGTTTAAATTTGAAATTGAGACATTTCAAGGAACGTTCAAATACAAAAAAATTACAAGAGTGCTGTTTCTGTTTAAAAAAAAAAAAAGCATTTTCCAAAAATAAATAGCTCTAATATCTTGCCCATCTTGCACACAGAAAACTGAAACACAAAAAACCACGTCAGGATTGTCTCTGAGGGCCCAGAAAACTCCTGCCTCCTCCTAACAGAGCTCTCCTGATAAGCTTGGAATAGTGCACATAGAGCTCATGGAGTCCAGCTGGCCTAGAATGCTTCATGGATCATGGACAGGTATACCCCACATATGGAGAATGAGCAGAAGAAATAGTGAGGGGCTACTGCTATTTCAGAGACTGATATACCCACCAAGGCTTTGTCCAATCCCACAACATTTTCAGACACTTCACGTTTATTCTCCCCAGACTCTGCATACTCCAGGCTGCATCCAGCTGCTGCTGAAGGGGCTCTGCAGTGTGTGCTGCACACCGGGCAGAGCAGCCACAGGAGGTGACAGGAGTCTGGCACAACTGTCCCTGTTTTCCACTCCCTCTGCCCTGCAGTGTTGTCATTGCACCCCACTCCTACATGAACTGCCACTCAATCCCTGCCTTGAGCTGGCCACTCTCCACTGCAGCAGATTCCAGTGGCAACGGTCCCGTTGTGCTGTGGATGGTTGGAGGCACCATGGGATGAGAGACACCAGCAGTGTGTAAGGCACAGCCCAAAAGGAACCACAGAGCCTCAGTGGGGCTCACTGGCCACACCGAATGCCAGAAGGCTCCCAAAAAAGGGCTAAATTTTGAGCAAACACAGTGGCACCTCTTACATTTGGACAAGCTGAGGTAGCCCAAGTCAGCTTAAAACACCTCTTTCACTTCAATCCTCTGTTTTACACTTGGACAACCCTGTGTTCTTCACAGACTCCTCATGAAATGAGTTACACATCAAATGCACAAGGCACATGGGGGTCAACATTACTGTTTTCTCTCAAACCAGGGGTCCTGTTCAGGGCTGCCTGCCAAACTGCTGGATGAACCTGATCACCCCTGAGGCATATATGCTCTTGTGAAGAGGAGAACTGGACAAAGACAACCAAGGACATACTCTTCCATAGATCCCAAATGAGGTGGGGAATTCAAAGGGCTTCAGAGAAGAGGAAAGTCACATTTGATGAACTAAAACCAGTATTTTCACTGTTTTGATAAGCAGGATGGATGATAAAAGATCTTGGAAGGCATTAACTCTACTTCACACTGGAGTGCTGTTAAAGCCAGCATGGCAAGAGACTATAACCCTGTAAACATATGTTGTGTATTAGATTTTGATCTGGCAGCTTGCCTTAATTTTGTTTTTTTAAGACTCCAGCTAGCTCCAAATACACTTCCATGTTTGTGTTCCAGCGAATGAGCAAAAGGCAGAATGCTTGAGCAATGGGGACAAAAGAATGCACTGGACTATATGTTCGTTTAAAAAAAAAGCCTCCATTGGTATTGGCACATTAGAAAGAGGATGACAAAAATATCAGCAAATTCTTTTTTCTATCCCTTTCTCCAAGCTTTTTGTTTTTTCCCATGTGCATTTCGCAGCTGCTGAGATTTTAGTCTCTTCTATCTGAACTATCAATATGGACAGAAGTGACAAAAGGACACCTTTCCAGACAATTTTGTGACTCCCAACTCCTCAGTAAAAAAAAAGCAGCCCACAGAGCATCCTCTGAATAGCAATTAGCCTGGGTCCCTGTAGGTGCAGACGAAGAAATTCTTTTGAGAGGCGTTTCAGACTGCTCAGGATTGAGAGTTCCGGCTCATATAAACAAACACTGTTACAAGAGGCAAAGTTGATATGGATTTATGCAAGGAATGCATAGACTGAATAAGCAATTTGATAATTAATGGAGTTGACAGGCACTTTCGAATAGTACTCAAGTATGTGCAGGCTGAATGGTTTCATATACAAGCTGAACCAAAGACAGTATTAATTTTTAACCCATTTTATACCTAATCACTCAGATGAAGGAAACACATGCATTTTTTTCCTCTTGGGTATTAGTTTTGACCTCCCAAAGTCTGACTATTGGGACATAAATCCTTTGCACTTAGTATTTTGCACACAACAAGCCCGCAGATGTCTTGTACAGGATGATTTTTTTCTTAAAGACTGTTTGAAGAATGAACTTTTGATTACTTTCTGGGTATTGATTACTTCTTTTATGTCCCACAGCTTAAATGCAACAGTTTTGCTCTTAACAAAGAGGTGAGAGCTTAGTTGCATGAGTTCTGGGAATTTCTGAAGAGTCCCTCATGACAAAAAGAAAATTTCTTTTATTACTGGCTTCCAAGCAAGCCAAACCACTGCTCCTACAAGCCCAGCTGCAGAAACTAAAGATGGTTAGTAAAGTCTTGTGCAAAGCACTGTCCCACCTGGCAGGAGATGATGGTAATTTATTGTGCGTGGAAAATATTGTGACATTTTGAACTGCACAGGGAGAATGGAGCAGTAATATAACTGCTCCCACACAGGAATGAGATACTCGATGTTTTCTCAGTCTGGAACAGGTTCAGAGATGATGCCTTGATCTGTTTCATAACTTCACCTCTCTTAGGATCAGGAAACAGGCTTCTAAGATATTTGGTTTACGTTCTCATACCCTAGACAACAGAATAATCTTCTAAAGGTTATGTCCACAGAAACCACCTATGGAAACAAGATTTGGTCAGTCCTTCCTTACCCCACACTCTCCTTCTCCTTTAGTGACAAAATCAAAAGCAAGACCAAGACAACCACTTTCTAGGGCCTCCATAAAGGCTTTGCAAGATCAGAAGGTACTGCTTGGAAACACATTGTCTCCAGTCATTGAAGCTGTAGGTAATTGGAAAATACCTATTGAACGACCCCAGTTTTCCAGAAAAAGGTAGATGAACTGTCAAATGGAGTTAGATTTGAGGTGCTTCAGGCCCATTATTCTGTCCAGCTCAACAGCAGACACCTAGGAAAGTATATATAAAATATATCCTCTGTTAAAAGCCTTGTAGATGGGGCAGTTCTGGCAGCCTGCTGGGAACCCAGCAGCAAGTCAACTTGCTACGACTGCCCAAACATCAAATGACACAGCGCTGCCTGCTAAGTGCCCCCCACTCCAACTTCAGCTGCAGCTGCCTTTGAAGAAAGGTGCAATGCCTTCTGCATAGACGTACACGCCGAATAAAGTCTTTTAAAGCACGTGAGAGAGAAAACTGTCATCAAAATGTACCGAGCAATTACGGGTTGAAGGTTGAACTATGATTACTTCATGCCCTCCCATTCCCCTCCCCTCCACGGTGGGAAGAAAGGGGGAGGATTATTCATTTGTATTCAAGCACTTCATTAATGTTTATAAGAGAATCCAAACATGCAAGCAAAACAAGGACGAAACACTCGCGCCAGACGTGTGATGCGATAAATGTCACTGGAGCAAATATTTAGATCTGTTTACAGAGAGGCCTATTAAGTCCTTTTTGAAAAGCTGTGCAGTGTTGTGGCTTGGTCTCTGCCTAGCAGCTCCAGCGTAAACACATGGAAGATGGCTAAGTCTCTCTCTCTCATTTTGTTATGACATCTGGAAACCTAAGGAGGTTGGGAGAAGCCAACTGGCTGCCCTGCTGCGATGTCTAGCTAGAGGGTCTGCCTGTTGAATGATGGCAGGACACGCAAAGTGGAACTGCTGAGTTCTCCAGCTTGTGCCAAAATCAGTGGATTTTCAACACAACAATCCCTCACCAAAGGTTCTTGCAACACACAAGCCCTTGGTTCATTGCTAATGATGCAAGTCTATGCTCTCTGCCATTTTTCAAGACCATTTGCATTGGAGTAAATCAATTCCTTTAGGGGATAAAATAGCAAAGAGGGATGGAGCCACTCTATTCACCAAGGGATGAAGATGTGTCCCATAGTGCATTGCCCAAAGAGCTGTAGGTTCTGGAGATCACAATCAGCATGGACTTCTCCAGATGTCCCCTTCACATCACCATCTCATCAAGTCCAGCCCCTCCGCATGCAAATATTTCTTTTTCTAAGAGTACCAAATAAGTTGAAAAGTGTAAGAGAAATTTATAGATGGAAAAATCATAGTCTTAGCCCCAGATGTGGTAATGTAATCGGGGTATTTCAGCCTCTGAAGTGATGCCTCAGTTTCCAAAACTTTATGTAAGGCCTACAGGTACAAAATTGTCTGTTTGTGTATACAAAGACTCAGGGTTCCTCATCCACATGCCCAGCTTGCTTCCCTTCTGTTTGGAAGGAATGGTGCTCAGGCCATACAGATGTACAGGACTCTGCAGAGTGACCTAAAGTGGTGTTGGCTGAATCAAAACTTTCAGTTTGAAACTCTTCTTCTGACTTAGTGAGCTTAGTTCACTTTTCTTCATGGCATCAAAAATTCAACATGAAATCACAAGTAACTCTACTCAGTCTGGTTTTTAAGCCTATCAAAATCACAAATAAATTAGAAGAATATTGACTAACATTTCTTTCCTCCCTTGTTCTCTTAATAAATTATTTGTCTACATGAAACTCCTTTCTGCATAAACCAGCAGGAAAAACACCTTGCCTGGTTTCAAGAGATACAGTTTTGGGTTCTCAGTACAAGGATTGCCAACTTGTTTGATTTGTTTTAATGGGAACTACACTGAGCTTTGCCCCAGAGAACAGAGGAACAGGTGCCAAGTCTTTTGGGATTCTCCCATAGTTACATTCCAAGCTATACCCTGAGGTCTAAGCACTCTTGGGAAAACACACCTCTTCCTTCCCTGACTGATAATGATGGATTATTGATGTGACAGTTGCTAATCTTGTTGTTCTCTTAAAAAGTGTAAGGAGGTTGTGATACTTTGTGTTTTAGAAGAACGAAAAATTCATGCGACCACTCAGCTGAACAGTAAATGAACATTGGTTGTCCCTACTGTGTAACAGGGATTAATCTTTTCAGACTTAAGCATCCAAGAGAATTTTTTTTACTGCTGAAGTTTTTCTTTCTAATTAGTGTCCCTGATTAATTCTTGCAGAAAATGCATGACAGCTTAGTGGCTTGGTCTCAAACCATGGTCCCTTCCATGATGCTACATTCAGCTGTTATTCTCTGCTTTTGCTGTGTTATACTGCTCTTAATATACCACAGTCATCAGGAGTGCCAGGCCTCAGAACACTGTCAGTAGCATGCCAAACAGCCACAGGGAAGAGAGAGGAATCCCTTCCCCTACTCTTGTTCAGCTACCTCCTGCTTTGGAGCTAACCCTTAGGTTATTTACGTTGCGTGACCTTGACATAAATGGCATTTGGCAGGCCACCGGATGAGTTTGTGTTTCAAATCAAACATTCTCAGTTTCTCCCACACCGACAATGGGAATAATTCCTGAATGCTTTTTTGGAGGTGGTTCTTCCCATCTCATTGCCTGCCATGGAGCTCTTTCGTAGCTACGTCAGGCTTGGTGAACTTTAGCTTGACTTTCTTGTTAGACTCAAGTACCAAGTGGTGTGTGTGGTTTTCTTCTGCAGTTTGGTGTGTGTGCATGTGTGTGTTTTCTCTTTGTCCCAGAGTGTCTGCACTGCTGGTATTAGAGCTACAATTGTTCTATATATAAAGCAAAGATCCCTTGAATGATCTGCCAAAGGCTTTATCTGTGAACAATCTTTGTCTGTACTTGCTTTGCTGTTAACCAGTTTTGACTCTACTCCATAATGGCTGGAGTTGCTTTGCCTTAACTGATATGTATCAAAGAGAACTGCTAAAATTAACTGCTCATGAACTGTGTCCAGGATGTTAGATTAACTCATGTGGAATCCTTCAGTGAAAAAACTGATTTATGATGTGTTATGACATTGTTATTTGATGTGTTGCACAACAACTCAATTTTAAAAAATGAAGAGTGCTCCATTAATAAGAGATAAATCTTTCCAGTGTAATTCAAATGAATCTGCAACAACTTTAGAGAGAGTGTGATAAGGGATCTTGTGTGGGTTTAGTGATTGTGTTTTGCATTCTTAGGAATATCTTCCACTGGGATCTCTTTGTCAGTAATGACAAAATCCATCCAAAATATGCCAAAATACAACACCTTTTGGGAGATTTTAGCTCTTTGTACTTTCTAAAATACAAAAAGGTACTACTACAAGTGATTCCCAACAACTAATACTTTCAACTTTGAGAATGTACAAGTGCATCAATTCTTTCCACTTCAGATATGCTGAAGTCCCTACAGGGTACATCCATTCCAAGCTTATCCTACCACAGTTAACACACAGCAAGTGCTCAGAGCAGTCAGTTTCATTTTCAGGAAAAAAGCCCATCTTTATACATCTAGATACAAATTGAATATGTTTTTAAAGCAAGCACTATTCCATTACTGGAACATGAACCAGTGCAAATGCTGACCTTAAATTACAAAGTTTCTAGAGTGTGTTTCAGATAACTGCATGTTAAAGGCTCAGATCACTCTGGATACCCAGCTTCAACAAAAATTCCTTTGAAAGCGAGCTTGAGTTCTACACTGTACAGTATGTCTCATTTCACAGCCAAGCCAATCAAGTTAATAAAGAAAATCCTCTCTGGCCTCACACAATTAGCTGGGTAAAAAAGCTGGCCAGTGCCAGCCTGCAGACAGGGACAAGCTGATCCATAAAGCTGGACAGTGTTTCACGCCTGCAAAGGCCTCTTGCCTTGATCCTCTGAACTTCATCTTGCCACCAAAACACCTGGATTATTTCAGGATGGTATAACCTGGTCTCATGGACTGACAAGGTATTTTCTCATTGGTATTCTGGTACTGGAAAGGAGAAATGCTGAAGGAGCTGAACTGCATCCCAGCTGTTTGAAGGCTAAGCCATATAAGAATTGATTTGGCCATAACTTTGTACTAGAAACTTGACTTTGCTCACTTCTGGGTGTTAGTGAGTGATCTTCTCCAGCAGGCAGATAATGAGCTTTTTTGAGAATGTTCTTTCTAGCTTTTTCCTGTCTTAATCAGGAAATTCATTATGAAAAAGAAGGGCTTTTTGTATTATTAACTCTTATGAAAACAACATTTTTAGGCCCTTTTTGCACACTTGCATCTCTCCTGCCTCTGCGATATCCCAAAAATAAAGAATTGCCTCAGCTTGAAAGCAAACTGCAAGTCAGCATCCCATCTGACTCTCAGTATGTCAGGACCATTTCCTCTCATGGTGTAGGGCTTAGCATTTTCACAATTAATAGTGCTGTGATGATTTTACCAGTGCCTTAGAACCAATGAGACACATTGGGACATTCCATCACACTTCCTTCTGGCATAACATTTATCTCAGTGATCATTTCTAAAACTGTAAATCAATAACATACCAGGAATACAAAGACCATCAAAAATTTGGCCAGGTTTCTCAAATCACCCTTTTGCCCTCTCCCTCTCAGCTGACTCTGCAAACTCCTGCACTGTGAGCATTTGGTCTCACATTTAAATAAATATTCCCCATCACTATTATGCTGTCACCTGTAATAGGAAAAGGCTGCAAGAAATCAAAGGAGAGCTAAATTTGTGCAGTGGCAGAAAGCGTACAGAGAATAATCAGTCTTCATTGTGATTGTTAACAAAAGTGAGGGAGCCTAATGGAGACCTTGGATTTAGTACAGTCTCTAAAATATTGAGGGGATACTTTCAAGACATAGAACTGCCTACTTGAAAGAAATACTTTTCCTGTATTCCTCATAACTTGACTTTTATTAAAATGGAAAGAGGTTAGAAAATAACTGTAAGATTTTTTCCTTTTTCCCATTCCTTGGCTCACTAAGGGACTCTGATGACTACTGCTTTGCTCTATGAAGGCAGCTTCTTCTCTGTTTTATGCATTGGAGATATCTGTGTCTCCCAAGTGCCCCAATGGAAGAGTTAGGGTAGAAGCAGCAAGCAAGTTTAATGAAATCTAGGGGAAACATAAAGCATTTGTTGCTATTTCCTTAATTATGTTGATACAGCTAACAGCTGCCTATGACTGAATTCCTAGCTTTTTGCCCCATCTTAGCTAACTCCTATTTTGCAGGCGTACCCAAGCACGAAGAACCTCTGGACTGGAATTCATGTGGAAGGCTTCATAACTTCCACACTAACTGAGCCTAGGAAAAGAAGAAATCAGATTAGTTTCTTTTTCTTTTTTTACAATCCTTTCTCTACGTGCTATTAGGAGTTTCTGGGGATGGTTCAGTGTTTTCCCTGAATTCTCTCTGGAATGGCTACAACACACAGGATTCAGTCTGTCACTTCTAACACTGCTACCCGCTGGCATGGGCTGCAATCCTGACTTTGAGGAAGTCAGGAGTAAAACTCGCTTTTGACATCTGCAAGACTCTTCAACCCCTCAGCGTTGTTGCAGTGCCTGGACAGAGGTGATCAGCAGTGGTCAAATGATAATAAATCTAATTACAATATTTCAAGGATGATGATTTCTTCAGGCATAACTGGCCTATGGGAGTCTATGTATGATGAGAAATGGGGTGTCCAGGACTATGCTAAATCACCCTCAGAGTGGAAAATCTTGGGTCTTTGATCTCATTCAAACTAAAAATACTTTTTCTAATGAGCCTCCTCAAGTCATACAACATCCATTTCAAAATGCTGAGCACATGGTTTTAATTTAAAGTTTTTACCAACTTTCATTTATATTGTGCTAGAAGTCCTGAAATTATTTGCACCAGAAGCTCTAAAATATTGGAAATCCAAATGTGAAGGACTGCTGTTGGAATAACTAGTGATAAAAGCAGCAGACATGAGTGTGAATTCCTGCTTGAGCTTCTGACAGGTATTAACTGGGTCACTTTTCATTCTCTCTACCTTTAAATGACAATTAGATCCAATAAACAGTAACAGTAATACAAGGTAGCTGTATTGTTCTCTTGAGCACCAGAAAAAGCAAATTCATTGAGGTGTTGAGACACCATAACTACCAGCTGTTGTGATGGATACCACCAGTCTTACAGTTCAGTTGCATGTCTGTTCCCACTCTGCAGAGGGCATAGTCTTGCTCCAATTCCAGCCCAAGAACTGAGATATTAAGTTCAAACACTATATCTGAAGTTTTAAGCTCTGCAGGCACCAGTTTAACTTCTGGTATCTCAAGCAAGCTGGAAACTATGATGCTTTTGGGGTTGCAGAAGGAGTATTAAGTTCAAAAATTGTTGCAATGTTCAGAAAAAAAAGTCTTAGTAATTGCAACCTAGAAATAATTTGAGAGCTTCACAAAGATACTGAAATTTTGTCATCAACGCACAGTGCTTTCTGCAGATTTTAGGTACAGTGGCATAAAGCATCTGTACTAGTTGTCTACTTGGAAGAGGGATTTGGGAAAGTGTTAGAACACAAGGCAGATGTTTCCTTGCAAAATGGGGCTCTTCTAACACTGACTCTTGAAAGTTAAAAAGAATGAAGTTTCGAAAATACCAGTCATTGCTGAAAATCTCCATTTCTGTGCTACAACCTAAACACTGTCCTCTGAGGATGTCAGCTTACAGTCATTCATCCAAGCAGGCAGGGAACCTCACTAATAAGACCAAAAGATGAAAGAAATCACACCAAGTTCACATGGCTTAAGCAGTAACACTGTGATTTCTTCTGCCTTTTACCTGTCTCATCAACTCCTAATGACAGTGAAAAGATCAATAAGGGTTTGCAGGGTAAAGCACAGCACAGGGGAAACCTGTTATTTTACAGCATGTCCCTCTGAAGTCCCTAAAAATGCTTTGTCAGGAGCCCTGGCACTGATCTCCTCTCTGCAGGAGTGCAAGGTGAGTGAGTGCCCTTGCTTAAGATCATTTCTGGCCTTTGCAATCCAGGAACCTCTGACTTGCCTGAATGATGTGGGCTGGCTTTATAAGGTGGATTGCTACTCACTAGGGAGCTGAGGGGAGGCTGTTAAAGACTTTCTGAGGACTGTAGGTTGCACTATACTTGAAGTGGAGGTTTTTAAGGTCAATGGTTCATTCTGTTTATAAGCAAAGCACTCTGGCTTTGGACAAGGATCCTGACTGCTGCTGCAACAGCATCACAAAGTGACAGCAAATAACAAACAGATTGAAAATCACCACTGTGAAAATACCATTTACTAGACAGGGGCTTTTCTACCTACTGGGTTAGCAGCTCTAATGTGGCAAACACACACAGGAAAAAATGACATGATTCTTCTATTTGACTTCTATACACTGGTAAAGTTAAGTGTTAACTCAAGTAAGTTAAACCCTACTGCCTCAGGTACAGTAGGGACTCCCTTGAGTGTCTGTCAGACTGTTTTCCGGGGATTTTTCCCTTTCAAGGCCCATCTTACAAAGATGTAATTCCTACCTAATACCAATCACAGGCAGCACCCATAATTTTGCAAACAAACCAGCAGAATCCTCCAGACCTGCTCGTGGGAGGCAGGTACACCTGCCTTGGGCTTGGATGTTACCAAAGGAGGTGTGAAGGATCAGAGGGAAAGGAAGGGCTCATACCTGACCTGCTGTACAAACAGTTCTGGCAGTTATATACACAATAAATAAAACAGATTAATTGCCAGCTGCCCCTTGAGCCATCATTAGTGAGTGGCTGTTTTCTTAACAGGCATCAAATGCCTGGGTGAGCCTTCCCAGGGGCTGTGGGGCAGGAGCACACAGTCACTGGCTGCACAGAGCAACACCTACAGGTGGGTACAGCTATAAAACATCAGCTGCTGATCCTTCCAGGTGTTACTGCCACTACTGTAGTTTTAATACTTGCATAGTTTCATCCTCAACAGTTCCCCTGGTGAAGACATAAAGCAGCTCCCACTAGTATTTAAAGGGAATTAAATGGAAGGATTTCTATTTTTGCTGTATGAATTTCTACCCCGAGGTTAATTTTGCTGGGGGATTTTTTTTACCCTGGGGCATAAAGGGGGTGAAGGGAGTGATAGTTTAACAAAAGCCAGCAAGCTGAAAACTATGTACACTATGTACAGCTATGTGAAATCAAACCTTTTAACAACATTTCTTTCAAGAACATTCAGCAATCAAAACAGGTAATGCTGATTTTGATGACTCCTGCTCTCTTCACGAAGACTGAAATTCTATAAAAGCAAGAAGGTGCCATTTCTACTAGGCAAAAAGCACTTTTCTTTCAAAAATTAAAAAAAATCAGTAATACTCCCTCATATAAACTATACAGACTATCAAAAGTCAGCTAGCTCTGAAACTGAGCCCTTTAATACAGTTCAGAAAACTTTGAGCCCAGATCTTTCATTAGGACAAATAAGTAAATTTCTCTTGAAGTCAGTTACATTGGTCCTGTCAGCTTGGAGAATCCCAGCTTTATGATCACAGAAATGTTTAATTTTTCAAGGGGACAGGGTAGGTTGAATACAGAGTCCAGGATGTGGCCCTGCCTATATATTACTCTGTATATTACTGTTTTGCCACTGAAGGTCCAACTTTGAGGCTGCAGAGCTGTCAGTGACCAAACATGATGGACCACCCATCGGCCTTTTATTAACCAGCACTTGTTCCCCCCTCTAATCCTATCACCAGAGTAATCAAAGCTGCCATGTCCCAGGGTTTGATGGAACAGCAGGACCTGGGAAATGAAGACTGATTTTGTTAACAAAGTCATTCCTGCCCCATGAATGCTGTCTCATTGGTAGAAAGCGGGGAGATGAGGTCTATTTGTGCAGAGAATGAGGCGGCAAAGAAATGAAAGGGGGAGAATGGTGAAGTGTGAAGTTTAATCTGGCACAGTCTGAGGTTTCTTTCTTTGAGGCCGTCTCTGATCCAATCAACACTGGTTTGATATTTAACATCTCCCCCTAGAGTTGGAAATGATGCCAGCCAGAAGAGACCAGAGTCAGGGCTTCCCAAACAGCCAAAGGGGAGAGAAGGGGTAGCTGGCAGCTCCTCACCAGCCTGACAGCTTCCCCACCAACAGACTGGCAGGAAGCTGGACCCTGACACAAAATTTTCCCCAGGAACCTTGGGATTCAGGGCATCTGCTATGAGCTGAATGCAGACTGTCCCTGAGGAGAGCAAGCTCGGGATGGGATAGGAAAGGGGTTTTAGCTCTAATGTGGAGGAAGGGCTATGAACACTGCGGATCCTACTGAGAAACAGGATCTAACACAAGCAAGAGATGCCATCCACCTCCCCAGGGAATAGCAGTTTGGGTAGAGGAGCAAGACCTGCCCCTTGCTGACTGTACAGACCTTCAGTGGGGACACACTGCAATCACTCTGGGGTGATGGGGGTCCCATGACAGCCCTGGGCCATCAGGGAGGACCTGAGCAGCTGCAGGAGGCACCATCACAGTTCTCCTTACACCAATAACAGCCTGGGGAAAGCTTCCCATCATAGACCCACACGAGGGTCCTAAAGAAGAGAGAAAGCTTAGCCCTATTCTCAGCTGGCCCTCAGAGGACAGATGGATGAGTCCTCACAGCCAGTAGTGGCTGCAGTGCCTCTGCCAGGATTCCACAAGAAGGCCTGGAATGTCATCTGCCCCTCACCAGTTCTCCACCCTGGCCAACTTGATTTTGCCCTTTCCTGGCCACTCTCTACATAAAGATCAGTGCTGTCAGACAGACTTGTCTTCCTCCTCTTCACTTGCCTCAGCTCTTTCTGTCCCACTTCCCACAAAAACCCTGAAACTTCAAATAGCAAGGAGCCGTAAAATTTCAACCTGAGCCAAACCTGCCTTAAACTCCCCTGCATGCAGGCTCCCAACACTGCCTTCTGCTGGGATTCAGACACCTTGACACCAGCTCCACAATACCCAGAGCCCAGCCTTTGAGTGACCAGCAGCTGCCAGAGTCCCAGGAGGTGGGATAACACTTCCCCCCGGTCAGCAGGAGGCAGGAGGATGGGAGTGATGTGGAAAAGCAGCAGGAAACACTGTGCAAGGGTTTCACCGCGAGCAGAGCATCAAACTACAAAGTTTCGGGGTTTACAATAGAAAACAATGCTCCCTGCCCTACCTGCAGGAGCTGGCTCTCCAGGAAGCAGCTAAATATATGAACCACCTTAATCTTTTTATCCAGCTAAGACAATCAACATTTCAAAGCCACACACAGAACAGTTTCAAAGATCGTTCCTGGTCAAAAATCCAAGTGTATCCACTTTCTTTCAGAGCAGATCAAAACCAAGTACCACACCGGGACCACTCCTAGATTTCCTCCTCCTCACGGTATCAGATTAACAGATTTGGTGTATGTAGTCAGATTAAATATTTGCAGTAGCACAAAGCTGCCTTTGAGGAGAAGAAGTAGGGAAAAAAAAGCTTTTTTTGTCTTTTTTTTTTTTTTTTTAATTTGCTTAGGGCAAAAATACTGGACTTTGGGGATGTGGGAAACAAAAGCATTGACATGATTCAGCAAGGCACAGTCCTAAAACCTGAATTCTGAATGCAGAAATAATGTGCAGTGTTCCTGTAACAGTAATGCTGAAAACAGGTAAAAAAAGCTGATGCCCTTAGCAGATTTGGGACTATAATTTATCACAGATGTTCTCATCACACTGTGCAAACACCCTGCGAGACAAAAGCTGCTCAATTTCTGATTTCCATTTTAGTGGGTTTTAATTACGTGTTGCTTAAGGAAGGGCTCCAAGACCTGGAATTGGGAGGTGAAACCTTGCAATAGTAATCCACTCCACTAAATTAGCACAGTAATACACCAAGCAGTAGGACTGCCAGACAGTGTGATAACATTACAAATTACTATTGTTAAACAACTAGCCAGGTGTCAGGATGCATGGAAATCTAGAGGAAGCAAGAAAATAAATATCTGGTTTGTTTTGTTTAATTTTGTCTCCTGTTGTTCTGGTGGCCTTGTTCCCAGAAAAAGCTTCAATCTAGGAAAATTCCTCCCAAACACTGATCTATTTCAGCAACTTTGTCAATTCTCTCTAACACTTAAAATGGAATGTATTCTTTTAATCAGCACAAATGTTTTGCATAAATGACTGTCCTTTGCTTGCCAATAGCAGGAATACCTTTACTGTTCTTTTTTAGATTATTTTTGGAGCAAAATGAATGGGAAATTTTTGTTTCTATTTAAAAGTTGGACAGAGAAACAATTATGGTTAAGGGCAGCAGTGAGTTTTGTACTCTGTCCCTTTTCCTTTCTCTGTTGCTCACTCTCTCTTAAAAGAAAAAAATGCAGTATGATTCACATTTAAAAGGCTTCCAAGTGGTACATTTTTAACCAGGTGCTTTCATGTACTTGATTCTAACTGCTATTTTTGACCTAATACAACCAAACACTATAGGATGTCTGGAATTGTTAATTATTTTTACCTCACCTTAAAGAAAGGGGCTCAACAGAGAGGATAGGCACTTAAACCTTTCAGACAGAACAGCGTAAAACGAATTCCTTGATTTGGATGTGTGTTAAATAATGCAAAGGTCCTGAAGGGCTTTCTTTTAATTATTTTTGTTGATAAACAAGAAAATACATTCAAAGGTGTATGCAACAAATCTTCTCTGAAGAGTTCTGAAGGCTGTTATGCAGAGTTAAGACTCCTAGCTGAAATATCGGATGAACCAAATGTTAGTGAAAGCCAGACTTTTTCCCCTTCAAATAGTTCCTACTGGACTTCAGGCGAGCAGGGGGTGAAGGCACTCTAAGGACATTTTAATCACACCGAAGATTAGTCCTTTAATCCTTATTCCCCCACATCACCAAGAATTTTTTTGGTCAAAGTAGGAGAGTAAGATAAGGCTGGAAATAGACCGATCCAAAACTAATGATGAAAAGCAGGTTAAAAATGAAATATCATAGCCGTAACTGACACCATCTTAAATCTCCCCTGGATTATTTGTTTTCTTCCACACACATTCATTTCCTCAATTTCTAGTAAATCTCATTTCACATAAACAGTTCCACAAAGCAAAGTCAATAGCTGTTACTGTGTTCCTCATTAATCCACTGAAATGAAATAGATCTCATGGCTTAGTATTTGGTTGTTTAGAGCTAAATCCATTGAAAGAATTCCAGAGTCCAATTACACCAATAACTTTTGTTTCTTAACCTACATCCTTTTCTGTTTGCTGAAATTTACCTGCTCTGACATGAAATAAACCCATGCATATTGCACACTTAATTTCTCCCAGTACAAGGGCAACATGAGCCACTTTGTTTTGACCCAGTGACCGATAAAAAGTGACTGACAATTTGCATGTACTTAAATCAATTTGAACAATGCCAAAATTTCTATTTTCATTGTTCATGCTTCATCCTCTTCCTGACAAGTACCACAGAGCTGCTTTACTTCAAAACAAGCAAACAAACAAACAAATCGCTTTTTATCCAGCTCTGGGATGGGGTGGGAAGCATGGAAGTTTCCCTCACAAGTAGTAAGCAAGCAGGCACACACATTCACACCCCAGACATTTGGCTCTCAAATAAATTATACACGTGATACACACGCAGCGCTCGCCACGCACATCACGGGGATTCTGCAGGCAGCATGGACAGGGATGATGGAGAACAGGCAGCCCACCACAAAAGCTGCTGAGGCCCATGAGTGACCACCCCGCTGCACAGGCTTGGGGTTCACCCCCATCAAATGATGGAAATGCAAGGAGAACGGCCCCAATATCCTGGCATAAGACACGAGGCCCAGGACCCTCCTTACCTGGGAGAAGTTGAGCCCATTCAGCGGGTGACATTGCTCCTCCACCCGCTCCACCGCACCCGTCTTCTTCTTCATCCTCTCGGCCTCCTGGGCAAGGTAGAGATCGAGCACCGGCACTCCTCTGGAGCGGATGTCCGTCTCCGTCAAGGAGTTCACCATGAGCATCACCCAGACGGGCCTCTTGCGCTCCCAGTTCCCGGCGATGGCGTTGAAGAGGTAGTCGGCATAGAGCCCTTTGCCCCGCTGGTCCGGGGTCATCCAGTGGGGCAGCATCAGCTTGATGTAGTCCAGGTGGCGTTTGAGGCGGCGGTACAGCTCCCGGGGCAGCACGTCCTGCAGGTTCTCCCCGTGGGGCAGCATCTGGCAGCTGGCCAGCCCCGAGATGGTGTAGGGGTCCGTGAGGTCGAGCTCGAAGTAGACGCTGGAGCTGGCGTGGAAGGCGGCCTTGGAGTTGTCAGGGATGAAGTCCCAAACTCGCGTGTAAGGCACGTGGATGGTGCCGAAGAGATAAGCGGGGGGGTCACGGCGAATGGTCCAGAGGAAGGAGTTGAGCTCTCCTTGCTGCGGGGAAAACGGAGGGGCCGGTCAGTGATGGAGGGGCACAAAGGAAGGAGACGGTGATGCCACCCTCAGGGCTGCCCGCAGGGCAGGAGGAGCGGGCTTCCTCTCTCCTCGCATCAGCCCCACGCGGGCTCGCAGCAAGCAAAGCCCACGGGC
>VXAX01004703.1:940563-955817 GCA_013399835.1 Leptocoma aspasia
CAGCGGCGGCCGCGGCTGAGGGGCGGCGGCGCTTCCCCGGCGCCCGCCCGTCCCGCGGCACCTGCGCGGCGCGTCCCGCGCGTTGAACACCGGCACCGCGAAACCGAGAAGTTCCGACATCCCCAAACTCAGTCAATTGACAGAGTCAGTCCGACGGGGCTTGTGACGGGCAGGAACCGAGGGCAGCCGGCTCCCCGGGGGATGCCCTGGGGCGCCCCCGCTCAGCTCTCGCCGGCTGCGCTGACCCGCGCGGTCAGGACATGTCCGGCTTTCCCGGCCCCTCCGAGCGCGGCGGGGAGGGCAGCACCGTACCCCGTACCTCGGCTGTCCTCACCGGACCTCCGCCTCCTGAGCGTCACAGGAGGATGGAAAGAAGGAAACTCGTGTGGTTTTAAAACATGCACCATTAGCGATCCAGCTTCCACTTGGACCGAAACGCCTCGGCAACACGACCTGAGGTAATTCTGGGTGATGGGAGCACTTCCAGGATCCCTGGGCGTCTGGAGCCCTCTGTGGAGGTCGTTGCAGAAGGCGTTTGAGTTTAAAGAGTTTCAGAGCAGAGGACAGGCTGAAGTGCCTGTCACCGTCACACGCAGGAACTCCTGCCTCTCCAGATCCATTCTGGGCAGGGATGGGAGTCAGGGTGCTGGACATAGCCCATTCTCCCTGCAGGACACTGCCCAGCCCCGGGTATCCCCCTCATCCTGCTGTGTGCAGCAGAGCCAGTCTGTATCCTGGCTTGCCCATCACCTCCCCGACTGCAAACCCTGTCCAAAACTGGGAAGTTCCTCACTGTATTGACAATGATCAAAACTACCGAAATTTACGTGATGAAATGCAGGCATTACGTTATTATGATGCACAGAGCCAGCAGAGTTTTGCCAAGAACAGTGACAGACTCAGGCCCAGCTGGATGTAAACGTGTCTTCCAGAGAGCCCTGTGGAGACTGTGAGGGACCCTCGTTGCTGTGGTGACTGATGGACCAAAGCAGCCACACAGGCTGCTGAAAGGCACTTGGGAACCACTGTGTGTGCATCCCCTGCACGCTGCTCCTGGCAGGAGAGCGTCCTCCTCACCACAGTGTTGGAATCAGCAGCTCCTTTCTAAGTAATGCCACTTATCCTCTTCTCTCCTCCCAGATCTCCGAGACAGGTAAAAATCAGGCAGAGTAAGGCACTAGTTTTTCCTCATTGTGTGTCTAGTTCTTTAATATTTCAAATAAATATTCAATTTTCTGGTTCCACCCTGAGAGATATGGTTCAGATAAGGGAAAAATAGAGCAGAACAGAGAGGCAGAAGGTTTTTTATCACACCGGGTGTCCCATCGCTGCAGCACAGGATGGGCCAGTGAGACAACCAAGTCATGGCCACGCTGGGTGCTGGTGGCCTGGAGTCACCTGTGGCTCGGTGCTGTTGGGATATGGAGTGGCAGCAGCTCTGTGTGTGTTGCTTTGTAGGCAGTGAGTGCTCACGTGCCCTCCCGACCAACTCACTTCCCTGGCCTTGCTGGTGTCATGGCACAGTCCCACAAGGACAGGGAAGGCAGGGGCTGGCTTCATGTGCCCACAGCATCTTTCTCTCTGCAGCAGCCCCACCTTTCTCCCAAGTGTGCCTCAGCCCACCCACCCCAAATGTACAGGGTGCTGCCTGGGTGCTGTAGCTGGCTGTGCCCAGACCTGAAATGAGGGTCCAGAGCAGGAAAGTTGTGCAGTCCATGTCCCAGCAGATGTCACACAACAAGGGCTAAGTAGGGTCACAACACAGGATCCTGTTGCTTTTCCCTAAGCTGCCACAAACAATTTCAAAGCTACAGGGTTGATGGTGTCATGGCACTGTAACACGGAGCTGCATTTGCTCCACCTGCATCAAACTCTCCTTGCATTCAGCAAGTGCCACTTCCAAAGAGACTTGGCTGCACTTGCCTGGCTTAGTGGCTTTGACTTGATCTTCCCTTTCTCTACCTCGTTCCCAAATCTCTTCCAAAGCTGTGAAACAACTGAGGGGCCTCATCAGGAGGCTGGTAGGGACATCAGGAGTGACGTGACCCAGAATGTCACGCCCTGGAGAAGACGCCTGGGAGGTCTGTGAGGATGTGAGGCCCTGCTCAGTGCTGTGTGCTGTGCTGCGAGGGAGGCCATTGCCCTCATCGATGGCGTACATATCAAAGCACCCAGGGCAAGAACAAACAAACATCTTTGGCACTGCGCTCGTCTTCCATGAGCCAAAAGGCAGGTGTGTGTGTGTGTGTGTGTGTGTGTGTGTGTGTCTGTGTGTCTGTGTGTGTCTGTGTGGATAGCAAGTTTTCCAGCCATTTCCCTGAACTCAGCCCTGATGTTGCAAGAACTGTCTAGCTGTGAAAACACGGCCTCGCCTTGATTTATGCTGCTTGTGGGTAAGATGACTAAGAAGAAGGGGGGAAAAAAAAAAAAGAGCAGAACAGGAACAGAAATCCCAGTGGGAGCACAATGAGGGCGTGTACAGATTTGGTGGGACAGTCAGGTTGGGGAAACTGCAGCCAGAGCTTCAGGCAGTAGGAAGAGGAGACCACAAAACCACATGATATGTGTCATGATGTTCCACCTAAGATACAAAAGCATGCCACAAGTTTTATGAAGGCAACTCTTGTTAAAGGTAAAGAAATCAATTATTTTGTGAAATTGTAACATTTTTTTCTCCTTCAGATGAGTTCCATATGTCCTCATGATTTTTACTTTTAAACACAGCAGTTTAGAACAAATCTTAAGTAACATTTAGCCTGCGTCTAAAGTAAATATTTACAAAAACATTAAATAATGGTGCTGATCTTTGGAAAATGTGTATTGCTCCCTACCTGCTACTGTTTTGTGCCTATCTGGACTAACAGAAACTTTGTAATAAAGCCCAAGGTTGTAAAAGCAGTGTAACAGTGTGATTAGAAGTAATCAGATGGAAAATAGTGACAATTAAAAACTGTGAGGAGAAAGGAGGGCTAAGCTGCAAATGGAAGGTTACATTAGTTTGGTTTAACAAATTTTAAGAAAATTAATGGGGGAATTGCCTTTTAATCTTACAAAAGCTGCATTATTTTTGTGGAAGCATAATAAATAATTATAGCTGTTATTTATGTCATGTATCATTTTCAAAGAACCTTACTAAATAAATATTAATCATTTCACCAACCACTTAAAGGCAACCACTTTAGGGGTGCGGTGAGGCAACAACTTACCAAGTGAGTTGTGCTAAAACAGGAAGTGAAGACAGCCAGATTCAATAAGGAGTCCGTGTGGGTATAAAAGTATTTGTGGAGGCTTTAACAATATGTTTAATGAGGTAAAACAAAACTCCATGGAATAGAGGGTAGAGATTTTTTTGTTAATGAGAAGCATGCATTGAAACTTGTAATTACAGTCAATTTCCAACAGGTAGGAAAGATTATTAGGTCTGAGAGAAAACAGCTTGTGAGGGATCAGTGTTTGCATGCAGGGAAGTGTAACATTTTTTTTAAAGAATGTGCTCCTCTGTGATCACCTTCCTCACAGGAAAAACACCATATTGCTGGCCTGTGATGTAGCAGTATTTCCCTGTCTCCACCGTGGTGTACTTTCATTTGAAGGCACCCGGTGGATTTCAGTCTCTGCATTTCTTAAAACCTTCCTGCAGTAAGGAACTCTGCTGGCCAGTGACTCTCCCCAGACCTGTCCTGTGTCAAAAGTGGAAAAGTAAAAACGCAGCTTTTCCTTTTTCCATGAATGAAGCTGAAGGTGTCTTCTACTCCTGCCAGCGATCGTAGATGAGAGTCAATCTTCTTGTGTGCTACAGATCACAGAACAATTTAGGTTAGAAGGAACTTCCTGAGGTTTCTAGTTCAACCACCCTGAGCAGGGTTCATTTCAATGTTCGATCATGCTGCTGAAGTTCAATTAAAGATGCTAATTAGATTTCTTTACTCTTATACACAGGTGGCATTCTCTGCAGCTGTCCTGAACTCAAAAAAAGCATTAAGCCTAAAGCAGTTGCACCGCTAGCTGTCATGCCATGACTTGTTATTTGCTGTGACACCTGTGCTGTGATGTGTCTGGCAAATAGATTTTCCTGCAGAAGATTGATTTTGATGTTGTAGTCACATAAAACATCGTTGCTCAGTCGTGCAGTTCATTATTTGAAACATGCAGTTGTCAGATGAACAAGCCTCCACTACTTAAGGCTGTCATGCTGAAACTGCTGAATTACCACAACTGTTTCAACGTTTCACATCTTTTTTTTCCTGTGTGTCGCAAGCAATACAATGTAGTTACTGTAGTCGATCTTTTCTTGCCTGTTTGTCCTTCTGTGTCCAATTCAATGTCTTTTGTCTCAGTGTAGCAAAAACAACCAGTCTAGTTCTTGAAGAAAATCCCCTCTCAATCCTGACATCCTCCCTTCTAAGAACGAGGTATGAATTTTGCAGACCAACCAGCATTAATAGCTTGTATTACATTTTGCAAAGTCTCACCTTGTGCTGTGGCCTCTGCAATGACAGACCACATCCTGCCTGAGACTAGGCGTGTAAATAGCTGAAGAAAACCTTTCCCAGTGTCAGACTCTGGAATGCATTCTCCCTCTGTACAAAGTTTAGTCTGCACTTGTGTATGTCTGTATTATTACCTATGCACACCTCTAAGAAGGTGTATGTAGCTATGTGTGTGTGTTTATATATATTAGTGCATTCATATATATATATATGTATATGCATACACACACACAAGATGATGGGATAGGTGAGTGTTATTAATGCTCCCTTATATGCTTTTCAGTCCTTTTCCCCACCCTCTCAAAAATATTCTGAATTTCAGCCTATGGAGGCAGAAGCCTCCTTCTCTGATGTCCTACCACAAATATGGTGGACCCTGTCTTTTCAAGATCTTCTGTCTGCACCTGAAGCAGAACACTACTGTTCCATTCCTAAAGCATATCAAATCAGAGAGATTGTGAAAAAAAGATCTGAAGCAGCTCATCCACCTGAATAGAAGTAATCTCCCTGCTGCATAGAAAAGGCTGTAGCTGTTTCCATAGCACTACAGATTATCTCCTTGAAGCCTAATAAGCAAAGAGATTTCTTCCTGTTCAACATAGTTCAGTGTGCAGTTCCAGAAGCTCCACTTAATTTCATAAACAGTTAAAGCCTCTTTCATGTTTGGAGAATGATTGTGAGTTCAGCTGCTCAAGAGTCCTCTAAATGCCCCACTTTTTATTGTTATTCACTCCATTTTCTTTTCCTGGTTTCTAGATTGCCATTGATTTATACAATCTGGGTATCATATTATGTTCATTGGCATTTATTAATGAGAAGCCTCAGAGGGTTTTTTAAGTGGGGTGACAGAGGGTTTTTTAAGTGGGATGAGTCTTTATTATAAGGCAGCTAAACTGGCCCTCCAAGACAGCACTTCTGAAAGAGACTCTCTGTGTCTTTGGCCTAACCTGGAGGAGAATATTCCAAGCAAATCCAATAATGTTGTGTGTATGTCTGATGTAGCACATTTGCCAACAGCATTCCTATTCCGGTGGCTTGGAACACATAATAGACATTCAAAATGTGCCAATATTTTGGTAATTTGGTGTAAAAACTGCTGCTTTTTTCTTTTGGAACTGGTAGAATATGGCTCACATTTGTTGCGTGTGTGTGGGCCTGCTCCTTATTATACTCGTGGTCCTTTTTTCCAGTAACCACTTCAGTGCTGTGAATCAACATAACCAGTTCAGAACAACACCATCTGCGATTGGATAACCAAAAGTCTAGTTAGCTGGAAGTTTAATAGATCACAAAATCTCACTGGGTCCATTTTTCTGTTAATAAATTCCACCATGGAATATTTTCTGATGTCACATGGTAAAAGTGCCCCAAATAAATAGCAGCTGAAGCATTTTCCATTATTTATCACAGTGTTTTGTGAGCTTAACAATAGAAATTGGCCAGGATCTAAACTTCCCTAATCTCAGAATGCCATATGAGTATGTATATTTGATTTCATGAATGTTAGACAAGTAGGTTTAGAAGGGATCTCATCTAGCCTGGCTAGAGCTGGGTCAGGTGGACCTCCACTATCCCAACCAGATGTTCATCTCACTTAGCAGTGGAGGCTGGGGGTAGCACTCTGTAATAGCTACTGACCTCATTTCATCCATCCTGTGCCATCCATTCTTTTGGTTCAGGTAACCTGCATTACTGCTTTTTAATCCAGCACAAAGCTATTGCTCCTCTGGACCAAATGTGCAAATACTTGGTGAGACCTTCCAGGTCATCCTGAGTCTATTAAAAAGGGTAAATAACAAATTTGCCTACAAAGTTATAAAATTACTTCTAAGTAAGGCTAAGGAGGAGGACTCTGCCTTAGTGCTAGTGATGCTGAGAGACCCTGAGGCTCGAAGTTCATGCCAGCACTGCAGCAATGCTTTTGCAGGGTCATCATGGGGATGGTCTGCTCTCTGGATTTCAACACAGCCTGTGAATTTGTTTCCTGATAAATGGGCTACTGGGCATGCTACAGCCAGTATGTGCTACTCACTCATGGCCTTCTAGGGGACCTGCTGCAGGAGAAATCTGGCTGCCTCCTTTTATGAGAAATCTGGTTGTGGTTATTAGAAGGGAATCCTACCCATCTCTATGCTGTATCCCTTGTCGTCTCCCCCAAGAGAAAAATGACAGGGAGCTTTTTCAATACCTGTAATTTTCTTGTAACACTGCCGGTTCTCTGTTCAAATAATGATTTTGTCCTGTTTTTAGGAACTCTCAGGCGAGGAGCAGTGCATATGCATGTTGTACAACCACATACCTAGTGTGGAGTCCTACTCATTTCTTTCTGTTGCCTGGAAACAACTTCTGCTGGTTTGAGTAGAACATGTAAATGCACTTAATCATGTGGAAGAAGCTTTGACATTTCAGATCATAGTAATCTTCCCTTTTCCTTCCTCACGTGCAAGTCAAAGTGGCTTATGCATTTGAGATCCAGCTGTGCATGCTTGGATCTGTGATACTCCACCTGTACTTTGAAGCTACTCCTGCCTTGAAATCACACTGTGTATATCCATTCCAAGCTGTAGGGAAGAATTAATCTAATAAAACCTGATGCTTTGCTGTGCTAAAGCATCGCACAACTTACCTATCTCTTCTTACATATCTTCTGATTATTGCAGAACTATAAAGCTCTTCTATTGTTTCTTTGAAACAAATTTGAAATAGTCCCAGTAATCCTTTTGGACTTGAGAAAAAATAAACATTTCACACTATGGCAAGTCCCTGAAATGCCTTCAAGGGCTCCTCTGCTGATCCTAAGGATATCAAGTTGTCTGTGATCTGGAAGGCTATGGCCAGGTCATCTTTTATTTATTTGGTAGGATCCCATTATCAGTTTATCACAGAAGTTACTGTTTTCAGGGTTTTTTTCAGTGCACTCTTTTCCAAACAGTTTGAGCAGACAAAGAGAAAAAACTGTCTGTTTTGGGAGTGTTTCTTTAGTGCATGTTGATCAGTCACAGTTTGTGTCTAATCACTTTTAGTCTGCCTGCATGAGGAGTTAAGGACTAGTCTCCCCTCTTGTTAGCACTGGTCATGTGGAAAGCACCAAGAAAGCAGGGAAAAAAGTGTCAAATAAAAGAAATGTCATAATTTGGCAAGAAGAATGAGCTCTCCCCCCTTGTTAGAAACTAGCTTTGTTTTCATGTGGAAGTAGATCTTGCAGGCACTGTGCTTTCTAAGCACATGATCTTGTTGTATCTCTCTCTGTACATGCCTAGCCCTGTGATGATAACTAGCCTCTAAACATGAAACAAAAGGATGAATTATGTCTGTATTTCTGTCAAGAGCAGAGAAATATAGCAACAATAAACCTAGAAGTTTGTAGGGTGAAGTAAAAAGAGAGACTTTCTTTTGAGAAGCAAAAAGTTATGACTATTTAAATCTCATTGAGATGATGTTCATTGGGATCATCAGTCACACTTTTTGTTGTTGTTGCTAACTTACACATGCACATAGAAACTGCCTTTCATGGGTGAAAAATGTCTTGCTTATTCACAAGCCCTGTAGAAATAAACATTGTTTTATATATATCTGTACTGCTGGCAGCAAGGATTTTATTTGTCATGCCGTGTGCCAAGCTTTCATTAGTCAAAGTGTGAAAAATCCCATTTGCTGTGTTTTGGAGAGCTCCCATTGGAAGCATTTAGAGAGCAATTCACTGATCTTTCAATCCCTGGAAAGGAGAAGGGATCCCCCTGGGCACTGGCCAAGAAAATGGAACTCAGGGGCTCTGCTTTAGTCCTCAACTTTGTAACCCATCCTCTTTTTGACTCTCAGCAAATTGCTTCATCTGTCCATATCTTGAATCCCCAGTGACAAGGATCAGGCTTTCAAATCATAAATTTGTTCAGTAGCATAAACTTAATATCTCAGATGCTAATATGGTGGTAACCACATGGTCAGACTCTTCAAGCTAAGTAAGTTTGATAAATGGAGGCAAGTCTGGGTCTGAACATAAATTTTGGAGAAGCTCCAGAGACCAAACAGCTCAACTCTTTGATTTCACTCTACAGTGTCACAAAAAACCAAGCACACTTTTCTGCACACTTGGACCTCTGCCACTGCTGAAGTCCAGGTCCTGCTCTCTGAATCCCAAGCCTGCCTCATTTGGGGGCTGATACAGGGAGGGAAGATCCCTGTGGTGTCCTCTCTGAATGAGGTCGCTGTGAAGATCGTAAAGAGTCATGGAATAAGTAGAGCTTTCCAGGAAATGGCTTTGGTTTGATAGATTTAACTTTGTGAAGCTGTGTGTGTACCCACAAGTCTGCAAACTGAAGAGTTTGAGGTCCTGCTCCTACCTGTGCCGGTGAACTATCTCTACGGCCCCTATTCCTCTGTGTAAAATAGGAAGCACCTAAAAGCCAACATGAGTAAGATCAAACTTTGTTTATTCAGATGAAAAGTATTGCTCTAGTCCCCTGGCAGTTTGCTTTCTCTTTTTTAGGAATGGTGTTGCCAAGTTCTGGACAGAATTTACAGAACAAATCTCTTGGCATTGTAATTAATTGCAAAGGAGACCTAAGTTTATCAACTGAATTATAGCTGATGGAGCCTTATATCAATTCTTTAAGTGTCCTTTTGGCTTCTTTTTATGTTCCTTCTCTGCCCTCATCAAGATGCTCAATGAAAGACTTAAATCTATTTTCACCTCCTTTAGAGGCACCAATGATAAAGCAAATGAAATATTATTCTTCCTGAGTAGTAAATTTATAGCAGGCAATAACAAAACCATGAGAATTTATATGGCCTTTTGCCAAAGAAACCAAAGATTTGAATCCACATACTGAAAAATATATGCATATCTATTCTGGTGTTTAAAGAGCTGTGAGAAATCCTTTTCTTAAGTGAAATGAGACAAAAGTCTCCCAAATCACCTATGACCCTCCTCTTAAAGCCTGAGTGTTGTCAGAAGTTTAAAACTTTATTAAGACTTTCTCATGCTTTTAGCTCTGTGACATATCTTAAGAGGATGCAGGTATGAGAAGAATGAAGACATTGTAGGATCAAACAGCTGAGCTTCCATTATCCATGCATGGGACAATGTGACTCAAGGCTCAGTGTCCGTGTCTGCCCATGGAGATAAGGACTAGAAGCCTGACCAGATCTTCCCCTGAAGGAGCCACAGAAGATGGCAAGATAGTCCCTTTGAACTGGAACAGCACCATTGTTCCTAAAACAGAACTGCCCCTGGTCTCCTGCAGCCTCTGTTCATTATCTGTTGGTAGCTGTCTCCTTGCTGCTGTTCTCTCAGCCAGCTTCCCACAAAAGGCACTGTGCTCTCCTCCCAGGAAGCCCTGTGTTCATGGCTAAACACTCTGTTGGAGTTATTTTGCTCTTTCCATTCTCCTCCATTGCTTCTCCTGTGATTTGGTCATGTTGGAGAATAAATGAGGTATCAGTATCAAACCGGCCTAGACCTCACTGAGGTTTCTTCCTCTAGTCTTGAATTTGAACTTCCTGTTCTGAGAAACCTTTCAAGAATGACTGACCATCACAGTGTCTTTCTTGCTTGGATAGCTCAGGTCTTTGTGGCTCAGTAGTTAAGGGAATCCAGTGCCTCTCTAGATGGGCATTTCCCAGGCTGCCTCCTAGGGCACAGCTGGGGATGGTGTGCCTGCAGAGCTTGCCTTAATATTGCTGGCAAATCCCACCATGTCTTCACCAGTCCTCCTTTGACTATGCATGTGGAAGTCTTCAGACATGTCTGCAGTCAGATGCTTGCCGTTTTTTCAATCAACGCAATTCAGTTTTAAATTATAGCTCTAAGAGCTTTTCAGGCTGTGCCGACAAGCCTGGTCCTTAAAAAAAAAAAAAAAACAAAAAACAAAAAAACAAACAACCAAGCTCCAAACCAATGTGCTTTGAGGAGAAGAACGGAGAGAAAGTGACATCCATTCTGGGAAGGAAGAAGCAAGAACAACAAAATCTGGCACCCTGGTCTGTGTTTGCTCTAATGATGCATCTCCATGTGCTTCGTGTCCTTTGGTAACACTGCCCTTTCCGTGCCACGTCGTGGATTGTCAGATGAGGAAGCTTGGCCCAAAATAAACGCCAGGCTGCTTTTCATCTCGGGGATTTGTTTGTGCCAAGCGAACAAAGTAACTTCTTTGTGGCTGTTTGCATTTGTCGTTCCAAGTTGTCTGAGCACTGGGTTATAAATACACACCACCAATTGATAGCCTCAATATGTCCAGTCGGACGAGCTTTGCGTGCTGGCAGGGAAAGGATTTGGCTTGCCTTAATTATTTTTGTTTTAATACTTTTTAAAAATGTTTTATATAAATCAAAGATACTGTAAATATAACACAGGAGGAGCGGGTTTCTTCCTTACCCGTATTTTAGACTGGGTTTCTGTCCAACAATTTTAGGTAAATTTTGTTTCTTATGTGTATTCTTTATAGTCATGTATGTAAAGGGGTGATGTCAAGCTACGTGTATAATTTAATGTTATTGACATTTTTAATGCAGAAATAAAATGAAGTCAGAATTTTATCAATTTACCTGCTCTTAGAGGAGATGCGAGGTATGAGAGGAACGTGAAAGACTGAGTTGTTCTGAGCTCTGCCCTAGAGTGCTCATGGTAAAGCCAAGACCTGCTGTCCTGGGCCTGTGACAGCAAAGCCTGTTAATCACCGGTGACTCTGAGCCTGAGCCTGAGCTAAACCCTGAGTCTGGGGGACTCTCAGTCAAATCCTGACTCCTTCATCAAGGAATGTTCAGCCTTCTTGATTCGCTTTATTTCTGCGCCCACCCCCAGCCCCTACCACTGAGAAACAATCCTGATGAAAAATGCCTCTTTAGGAATTTAATTTGTATGGAAAATATTTTATTTTTGTATCCAAATCTTCCAGCCTGTGCAGGGTTTTCCATTCGCTTTCAGCAAAGACACTTTTGCACTGTTTTTCTCATCCAAAATTCTTATTAAGAAACTGAATGCTTTTACCAAAATTGGGCATCTTTTCCTTCTCCTTTACCCCCTTCTCCATTCACTGCAACCTCTGAAAGCAAGCTAAATTAAAGAAATCACATTTCTCTTAAAAAAATTCCCATGGAATTGATTTTGTTGTGGTTAATGTCTGCTTTGTCTGTCTTCTGTCTGGAAGAAAATTCCTTGAAACATTATCAGACAGTTCATCTCTACAGCCCAAATGAGGTTCTAAACATCTCATTTATTCACTTATATGATACTCCAGTAACCATAATTGCGGTCATTGGCTTTTTTGCAATTGGTATATTGAAACAGTTGTGCACAGTAGTTTGAAAACGATCCCTTTCCAAAGGTCTCAGCCTCAGACACATTTCAGGAAGAAAGTGCTTACTGGATGCAGTGAGATGCCGTGTGCTGTTATGTATACATGCACATGTATTTTTTATTAATGTACCCATATCTATTTATAAAATATGTGCTTGTAGTTGGAAGTGAAAAATCACAATATCTTGTGACTGATTTTAGTTTTGCTTTGAACCAAACTTTTCCAGGGTGACCTGGAAACAATGTCCACGCAGAGCAGGACATAGATAGACCCAAGGCAATTTCACATGGTAATGACTCAGTTTCGCTTTCAGGTTCTGGTGCAAAAGGAGAATATGGGACCATGGCCATGCGTGGCAGCGTGGCAAGGTACATGCTGGATCTGTGTGGACTGAACTGGACAGCATCAGTCTGTTCCAGACAGTCCAATAGTGAACGAGCCTTCACAGAGTGTGGTTCACACTGAGAAAGCATGAAAGAAAAAAGACCTGTGGGTCTGTGTCTCTTCGTAAATCCAGTTTGCAGAAGTGGGCTGCTTACTTGCACTTATTCCTGTGTATGTAAGTTAAGGGGAGAGTAATATATATTGAAGCCTAATTTTTTCTTTGAAGCCATTAACACCCACCCACAAGCAACAGGAAACAGACTTCAACTTTAATTAGTACCAACACATTCAAAATTCACCGTATATTTGCCTTCAAGTGCAGCAAAGCAGCTTCAAAGCTAAAAGCTTCTTCACTTTCTAAGTAATAATGAGGTATTAATGAGGCAATTAGGGGCTTGTAAACATGGTGTCAAAGAGATATGAACTAATCACCAGCAACAGGAAAAAGACAGATCCCTCTGACTTCAGTGCTCTGCGCTCTCCCTAGGCCCCTGAGGCATTCTGTGCTTGTAAACTAATCCACAGAAATGTTCTAGATTAATTCAAAACACTATCCTCTTTTTAATTCCCTGACTGTCTTCGGGCTTGTTTCTGAATAGATGCTCTGTGTGAAGGCTTTGTTATTGCAATAAAACCCAGATTGAAGTTTTCTTGCACTAAGCTGTCAATTTATATTTGGCTCTCTTCTTAGATACATATGAAATACTTCTAAATAATTTGTTAGAGTATTTCTTGCAGTTTATTTCCTTTCAGGCTATTTAATTAAAAAAATAAAGCATGTAATTTAATTAAAACTGACAAACACCATGAATTTGCCCCTTGAATTTGAAATGTTTGTATTGAAAATGAAGGATTAAACACACTAGCTAAATCTTGGAGTGATGCAGAGGGCAGGGACAAACATTTCCCCTCACTCACAGATTTGTTAGCTTGAATGTTGGACTGGGATTAGTGCAATGTGATTTTATGAGAGTCGAGTCTCTTTTTCGATTCTCGTTTCCTTGTAGCGATAGGGTTCAGCTCTCATCTAGCTAATGCTGAATTCAACCTGTCATGCTGCTTTCTGTTGCTAAAGGAAAACTCACTGCAGGTTTATCCACAGTAAGATATCAAATGTTGTTCTGCTGTTGTGATAGATTTTGAAGTTACCCCTATTAGAAAACTACAGAGTCATAGAATCATTTGCATTGGAAGGAACCTTAAAGATCATCTTGTTCCAACCCCGCTGCTATGGGCTGGGACACCTTCCACTAGTCCAGGTTTCTCAAAGTCCCATCCTTGGCCTTGAGCACTTCCAGGGATGGGGCATCCACAGCTTCTCTGGACAACCTGTGGCAGTGTCTCACCACTCTCACAGGGAAGAATTTTTTCCTAATGATTTCAAAGAATTTTGTATTTTCTAAGTACAAGTAGAGAAAAAAAAAAGAAAAAGAAAATTTAAAAAAAACTTACAATATAAAAAATGTCCCAGATATTCACAAGACAGTGAAGCTTTAGGTAAAGCATAGACTGAAGAATTTCATAAGCTGGAGCAAACACATCCTCACAATATCCCTGATATGTACACTCCAAATCTTCACGTGACAGTTGAAATTCTGATCTCTCTGCTTCCTTCAAATTATCTCCACAGATGGTATTTCTCCACAACTGGAAGTACTACTGATTTGAGAGAGGATTTTTGGATATGGCATGTTGTCTCCTGGAGATTAGTGTGAAACTCCATATCCTTTCTCTGTGTGATCTCATTACAGTCAGCTCTCTAAGGGTGAAAAGTGAGTTCACTAAACCAACTTTTTGTGAAAAAATATTTTGAAACATAACACGTTGTGGTTTGATCCTGCATTCTCACAGGTATATGTTGGAAATCACTTGGTTGAAGTCAGTAACATGTGTGTTAAGCTCTCAGAAGTAAAAACAGAATGGAGGCTCTAATAGTTTTTCCTACATCAGGAATTTGATCTAATCCACAGGAAAATTGTACATGAGTTCAACAGTCCAGCACTTGCCTAGTAGTGTGCAGCTGATTGTAACTCTGGACTTGTCTCTCCACAAACTAGTCAAAAATGGTCTCCAAACATATCTGAGAAGAATTCTTATAAAGATGATGACTTTATTCACATGACATGTGAATCATGTCTACAAATGTGAAAGTCAGTACTGGCATCTCCAGAAATTCAGTTTATTGTTTGAATTTTCAGCAGCATTTTCTTCTGGACATTACTCACCTCTCATACCAGCTGGTTATTGTTGCAGAAGAGATTCATGAGTGTTCAATGCTGTCACAATTGGCTCTTCTAGAGGTTAGCTTGCAGAACTTTATCGAGTGTTTCCTTCACCTGAGCCCATCTAATTTATGGCTGATGTAGAAAATTTCAGTATTATTAAAACATCTGCACATTGAAGACTCAGCCTCCCCCTGTGGTCCTGTGCAGTCTAATAATGGCTCTCCCCTCAGTATTGATTCTTGCAAAGCTTCAGCTTGTACTTGGATATGACCAAATTTTTTTTCTGTATGTGAAATTTTGTTGCAGCATCCCTGCTCAAGCCAAGCAGCCCTCGGGCTAAGTATCCCATTGTGTTTGTGGCATGTTTTGGGAAAGACACCACACCTTCCATGCTGCATGTAAATTCCCAGAACACAAGCACACACACTCCTCGTTTTCACCCAGAGCTTTATGCCTGGGAGCTCATAGCCACGTGAAGATTTTGGTGTGTGGTTGTAGGGCCAGGAAGGTTGACACTTGGGTGAAGATTTCATCAGCTCTCATTAAGCAAACACACACAAGCCAGTGTCACGGCCTTTCCAGTGTTTCTTTCCTCAAGCACAAGAGCCATCAGTATCTGTTAAGAAGAGACCACAGCTACAGACATCAGCTGCAGACACATCTTGGGTGGTTCCTCCCAGGCAGACAAAGTGCCTGAAACTTCTGACTCCTACTGCGAGTGGAAAGGACTTTGGGACTGGTGACCCTAAATGGAGCTGGTCATTAAATCACAGCTCTCAGAGTCCCAGAGAGGAGGGAATCCCCAGCGTCCTGCATGGAGCAGAGGCCGAGGTGTGGGGGGGGGGGGGGGGGGGAGCGCG
>VXAX01004703.1:955836-990135 GCA_013399835.1 Leptocoma aspasia
CATTTCAACGTGTGAGACAGCAGACCTTCCTTGATAGCTCAGAGCTGTAGTGCTTAGGACATTACATTTCCTTCATCTCTTTCCTTCCTCTCCTCCTGTGTTAATCCTACATAACTCTCTCTGCTCTTTCCATCTGGGCGGGGATCTTAAAAGACCCCTACAGTTCTGCAGGGCCTCTCCTGTTTGTGTGTAATAATACAGGATGGCTGGACCATTAACACCTTCTCTGAGCACAGCATGCTGGAGCTGCAATATTTTCCAGCTTGGGCTCCTTTGCCAAAGGGTATTGTGTGTGCATGCTCAACTTTTCTTTTAAAATCCCAAATAGGGTTTTCTTTTCTCTCTTCCTTCCAGGTTATGTGTGTTTTTGCTATTGGTATCCATGGGACTTTTCCTCTTGTGTTTCCTTTAGAGGTAACAGTCTGGGTTTTTTTTTTGTTTTGTTTCTTCTCCTTCTCGCCATCAAACCAGTTTCTGGGAGGGTGGTAACTGAGAAGGAGAAGGTGAGTGAGTCTGCAGAGTCATAAGTGAACTCTTAATTGGAGCATCTTGCTTTGAGGTCATTATTTCAAAGAGAAGTGAAGTGTCATTTGCCATTTTCCACCATCTGAGAGCTGGTAGATAGGTTTCCATCACAAAAACACGACACAGGCAGGTTACTAGGGATTTATGACTGAGTTAGGTTCCCTGGAATATAATAAAGAGAGTCACCACTGCAACATTTTTCAAACTTGAGACATTTGTAGTGGGTCTGTCACGTACATACTTTTGAGGATCTAAGAAGGGCCAGCTCAAATCCCAGCTGTGCCTCCTGGACTGGCAACTCAAGGGTAAGGGAGAGAAGCTTTGTAAAGAAGGTAAGGCAAGTAAAGAAAATGAGTTTTCACTCCAAGGACACAGCTTCCTGCATTGACACAAAGGTATTGTAAGCATATAAACAAAGCTTTGTGTCCCAGAGATACATGGCAAAGAATGACTTGTAAGTGTGTGTGAGGTTGGTCTGAAATGAGCAAAAAGCAATCTGAGGGGGAGGGATCTCTACAACCGCAGAGGTGTCTGCTCCATCCCTTCACTTAAACCCCTGCCAGCCAAACTGAGGGGAGGAACTTCTGACGGACCAGGATGTGTCCTGTGGTTAGTGACAAGACAGCTTTGTTTGAAATTGTACTGTCTGCATGTAGCTTTCTGAGGTAAAATCTTGCTCCATCAAAACTGAGAAACCTTCTCAGCTGGGTGGGTACAGTTCTGTCTCCTGCCTTGAATAAGGGAGATGATACAAGTAACTGGGATAGGCCAAAAGCGTCTGTAATTTAACAACTAGCTAGAGAGAGCAGTTGCCACGAGTTATTTTGTCACCTGCACTGCAGAGTGCTGGAGATGATGTGACTCGAAGTAGGTCAGGCCAGTGACCCTCCACCTGAGCTTGGACCCACCCTAAATCACACAGATTGCTGTGGGAGCTGTAAAGCTGGAGCAGCGTTTGGCTGTGAGGTGAGCCGTGAGCTAAAGCATGGAACACCATTGATGGCTCTACTGTGAGGGGAGAGTCTCTCGAGGATCTCCTCGTGTCAGAATGTCACCTGAGACACAGAGAGAAATGACCAGTGCCGGTTAAGAGCTTTGTTCCCTCTCTGTCCTGGGCTCTGCAGGGGCTGTTGCTGAGCTGCTGGCGTTTTCCATGCTGCAGTTCCCTGGCATGGGAATGTGTTAACAGTCTGTTTAGCTGGTCTTTGTAGACTACAAGCTTTGTGTATGCATATGCTGTGAGAGATTTGTCAGAGCCTTTCCTGGAATGGGGTGCTGATTAGCCAGGGTGTCCTGAGAACTCGTAATGGAAATCAATATAATGGTTGTAATAAGTAATGATAACAAAGTCAAGAATGGCAACAAAAAGCTTCAGAGCACAAAAAGCTTCAGAGCTTCCTTTGATTTTGAGGCTTTTGAAGGGGAGCAGAAAAGAATTATTTGAGGACATAATAAAGGAACCCCCTCCCTTTCATAGAACTCCTCCTGGGAAAAATATTTTATTGAAAGAGGGTATGTTAGCCAAATCAAGACATAAATATTTTACTTATTAGAGCACAGGCTGTTTCTCTTCTCGTTGGCTCCTTTGCCAAGGCTGGCCTCAGACAGAAATTTGCAGTGTCCTTTTCTGTACTGTGTGGAGGGGGAACTGGGGGCATGGAGACCCAGGCCAAGAACTGAAAGCCTGCCAAAAAAAAAAAAAAAAGAAAAAAAAGCTCTTCTTAGAAAAAATGTCTTTCTCATAAAATGTGACATTTGTATGGCAGTCACTAAGATTGTTTTTTCTTCATAAACAGGGCTTTGGAATAAAGATGTGGAAAGTCCACTGTGGGTCAATCAAATTGGGCAAAGGTATCAGATCTCAGCAGCCAGCTGGAGAACAAAACTAATTACCCTGTGAGGGCAGAACAGATACTGCCACCTTTCCAATACACACTGCCCTGTGTGAGTTCTCTGATGTCTAATAGGGCTTAGGCTGAGCCCAATTTCTCTCCCTGGGAGAGCTAATAAGATTTCATTCCCTCCTACCTGACTATTTCCACAAGATGTGGAGAAATGTGGGATCACTGAGCTCTCCATCATCACTGCACTTCATTGTGTCAGATAATCTTAAGAAAGGAGATAGACAGGAAGGCAGAAATGCTCAGGCAGCTGAACTCATGTAATGAGTGAAATCGTAGGTGCATTTCCTTCCCATTGGAGCTCAAGCCAATGATTGAACTCCAAAGTTCAATCACTTTTAAAATCTGTCAAGGAAAACACCTGTAAGTCTCCATCTCAGAGTGTCCTTACAAGGAGGTTGTGAAACCCTAAGTGTCGGGGCAGTTGCTCAGAGAAGCAGGGCTGTATTTCTTTCATATGCTCCCTCCTGTAGCATGAGTAAGTGTCTGCTTCTGAGCACAGATGGATCCAGGGTGACAGTTTTTATCTTCTTATACCCAGTTTTTTAAGGGTGCTGTCTGCACTGGTAGTTTGTGGCAGATGTCCAGTGAAAAGTATAAAGATAATACAGATGATATTCATAGTTCCCCAAGGTGTTCTCTCTCAGCCTCTGGAAAATTGTCATTCAGAGACATTGAGCCAGAAGTAGCATCTCTTATGTTTGGGTACCTCTGCAATTGGTTTATTGATTTTTCTTCTGTGCCTTTGTCTAAGTAACTTTTGAGCCCATATAAAGGGCCTACACATGGCAGAGAGATCCAGAGTTTAACAACATACCCTCTGTGAGGGTATGAAAACCTCTCTCCCCTCTTCTACTCTGCACACATCTCCAGCTTATTCTAGCTGGCATCAAATTCCTCTTGGAATCCACAAGGTACTGCCCATCCCTCACTGCTCACACAATTCTCCCTCGAGTTTTATAGGGCTGAGCATATCTGTTTTCTTTTCTACCCTCAAGCATTCTCATACAAAAGTTCTCCAGCCATTTTCTCCCATATCTCCTATTTCAGTTTTACTATATCCTTGGATGTTCAGGATGAAAACTGCCAGTTTCCCAGCGCTAAGCCAAGGGTTGTTTTGCTTGTAGCATCACTTAGAGAAGTTTAGCATTTGTTCCATGCTTGAATTCTTACTGGTGAGCTAAAAGAGGGCAAGAAAAGGTGATCCAGAACCTGATATGGCTGGTTTCTGCTCTATCATGTTAACTCTCCAGCAGCACTGTCTGGAATGAAAGCAGGTTCAATTGAATTAGAAGTGGAGAAAGTTTGTCAGTGAGTTGGCAGATAAATTTTGCTTTACACCATGGAAACAGATATGGTAGTAGAAATCCTTGCTAGTCAGTGTGCATTCTCTCCAGCTCTCTCTGCCAATGAGAAGATACAGCAAAAGCCAACTTTTTGCTTGCCTGGTATCGCATTGTGAATCTGCTGAACCACGTGCTCATCCCCCGGTCTGCAAATGCTTTTTAGATTGCATATCTGTTGGTGAAAATAGTTCAGAGGTGGCTAGTTACTTTTTAACCCCTGGAAAAACTGCTTTCAAAAGCTTTTTTTGCAAATGCTGCATTTTGTAGCCCCCTTGATCCCATCCAGGGAATTCAGTCTGGGTTCAGGGTATCTGCAAGGGGCTTACAAAAGGTCACGCTCCAAAGCTGAGCATGTGTTTTTATGAAATGCATGAATAGCTTTGACCACACTGGGGGAAAACACACTCTGTAAAACTTCAGCCATTGCAAGGCAAGCTGTGAAGCTAGAAATGTGGTGCTGTCAAGAAAAAAGAGTTCCTACAGTCTTCCAAGGTGAAATCCTAGCCTTCATCTAACTACACAAAGCTGGTGGCACATTTCCCAGATTTGAATAGGCCATGATTTCACCTACAGTTGTCATGAAGTGCAGGAGCTGAATTGGACTGGACAGAGTTAACTCTGATGTCATCCAGGCAGTGGGATTTTTCCCAGTGTTTTCTGCATGTAGGTCTAAGAACTTGGTATTGAATTAGAATCTGTCTAGGAGGAGTGCTGGTAATTGCAGAAACAAATCCCAGGGGTTGCCATTTAATCTACAAGCTCAGTTTTGTTTCAATTATCTGTAAAGTTGGCAATGAGCACAACTGGGTAACCATGAAATGAAAGCTCCTCCAGTGAACAGTGTCCACAAACTCTCCAAATTGCTGACTCTCATTAAAAAGCAAAGAGAGGGGAGAAAATAAAACCACAAACAGTGAGATCCAATTATGGTCTTTCTTCTTTGTTCTTCCACCATCTGGAAATGGCTGGTTTATGTTCTAGAAAAGGAGCACGTTCTAGACCTGGGTGTGCAGTCCCTCTGCAGCAATGTCCTCCACCTGGACGGAGAGAAAGTGCTCAGATTTCATTTACATGGGGCAGAGGAGCTCTCTCATTTCTTTGCTCAGGATTTCTGTGCCCACTCAGGCCTGATAACAGATCGTGCTGTTCCCATGTGTGGAATTATCTTCAAAACAGAACTTAAGGCAACTAATATTCTGTCCGGCTTACTCCAAAGAGCAGAGCCTGCCCTCAAGTACCTACCATCAAGCAGAATTCAGGTAAATACCTCCTAAAAACTAAAAATGCTCCTTCTCTGGTAGCTTTCAGCAGACTTTGTTTAAAGAAAATGTTATGTTTCCCTGACTTTTTAAATCAAGCATTCAGTCATTCAAGCGGGACTAAATATACCCTCAATTATTATAGTAACTTTTATTTTCAAAGTTCACTCATGGAAATCTTCATCAGAACATTTCAAAGGACATCTTGCAGACGACAGGAAAAAGAGGACACAGAAGTAAATTGTCTGAGGTGACAGAGCAAGCCAGGATCAGAGCTGGAATCAGGATTCCTGACTCCTGGAAAGTTTCTTATCCAGTGAACACAGATCTGTGTTACTACTGTTGAAGAGGATGATAGCTTTTTCATTAGGCAATTCAAAAAGAACAATTGTTCTATTCAGCACTATATAGCAAAAGAATGTATATTCAAAACAGAGCCAAGATAGTTAATGCCTTGTTTCCAACCCACTGGATGCTTATGAAGACACCCCAACAGTAATTTCCCTAACAGGAAAAGCAATAAAACCATCCTAATAATCAAAGATGTTGCTATTTACAGTTTCCAGAGCTATCGCCATCATATTATCTTTCCTTTTCCTTCAGACAAGTCCTGGTGGAAGCCAGCAATGCCTTGTGGTGTGAATTGAACCAGAAACCACTGAAGGTGCTGTCGGGTCTAAATTATTCTCTGATTTTCTAGGCTAAGGGTCATCTAATCAGCCTCTGTGAGAAATTTCCTGGGCCACAAAATACTTGTTTCAGAATTCTGAAGTTTGCAGGGGCAAAGTTTATCTTCAAATAATGCAACTGCCAACAACTTGGCTAGAAACAGTTCACCACTATGGCTTTTTTAAAGCTTTTTCCAGGATCCTTTGCAACCATAAGCAATTTTTTTTATTCCATTTGCAGGCTGTTTACTCAGTGAAAAAGTGGTGGGTGAGCTCATGTCATTCCCATACGAGGTTTTCAGAATGAGAAAGCTGTGTGTTACCTCATGTTCCTGTGGCTTTGACCAAAGCAACAGTCCTGACAGATGTTAGTTCAGAGATCACAGGGTACAGAGTGACTAAAAAAATGTGGTTTAGGGTAGGTTTAACATGTAGTATTTCAGATGTAGTAGTAAGACTTTGGGACCAAAGAACAAGTGGCAAGAGTTGAGGGACTGGTAAAAAATAGTGCATCTTTCATGTGCCTTCACCCATTAATGCAGATAATGCTCAGAGGGAAGTAAAGAAACACAGAGAATTCCCAGAGCTTTGTTTCAATTGATTATAAGCTCTTCTGGCTTCCATGGTATCTTATCTTTACCAGGACAGTAGAGACAACCTAGTGTCTAACACTTTCTCCTTGCTGCATTCCTGTGGAGGAACTCTGTGATACCCTGCCCATTTTACAAATGAAACACCACAGGGTTGAGGGACAGCCTCAGGGTCATGCAGGGAACCAGTCTTAGAGCAGAGAATTCAACAAAGCCCTCCCAAATCCTCATGAGTGCCTTAACCACCTTTGCCTCCCTATCTGGTATGTTTTAGCATAGAGCAAATTTTAATTGGATGATGAGATAGGCAAAAGCACCTCAGGCACTGTATGAAATGGAGCATGGGAGTCCTTTCAGAAAAGTCTTTCTCTGGTGATAGTTACTTTTTCAATCCGGTTAACTTCCAAAAGTCTCTAGTGTCAAGGGTCGTTCAGCATTGGCCCTTCTCCATAAGCAGTCACACTATAGAGAGAACTATTGGAGTCAAAATGCTCTGGAGAGTAATTTGTGGAACCAGAATCTGGCCCAAGAAAAGAGAAAAAGAGTGTCAGTGCTTGTCAGGGAAACTCATCTGAACACTTCTAGCAATTTAAGGGAAGTCCTACAGACACACCAGCAAAGCGTTTTGCTGGTTTCCATTAAATAATTATCAAGATCCTGCTTGCAAGCAGATCCACTTCTTAATACATAAAGCAGTTCCATCCCAACCATTATATATTAAAAAAAAAAATCCATTAGTTCAGGAGCACTTGAGCAAAGCAATAAATTCTTTTTTGAACTACTAAAATTTTTGTCAGGCAACATCATAGCAAGAACACCACCTTGTCTTGTGATGGTGGGTTAGTCCCACGAGCCCTCCTATGCTCTTCAGGTCACTAATGAGCTAATCAGCCCTCACTAAATAAACCCTATGGCAGTCCTCACCCAGGAACTTCCACACCCCTTTCATAAATACATTTTTTCCCATGTTATAAGTGTGATAACACAGGTCAAGCTGTAAATGGGATTCTTGTTTCATTAATCTAATTGGACAGCAAGGTAGATTAAAGGATTAAACTAATAAATGGAGATAACAGACTTTTCAGCTGTTTCGGACTGGCAGAGCGAGTTCCTTCTAACATGGTTTAACCCTATAAGCCACTTTGTGGCTTATAGGCCACCTTTACCACCTTGTGGCCCTCTGAGATGATGGCTCTCTGACGTCCTGTAATGCTCTGCTAATTCCCATGCCAAAATATTAGCTGCCATCCTTTACCGTCTGTGAGTTACTGGGTCTGAGCCAAGAATCTGTCAGCATAAGAGAAGCAAAATCAGACTGTGCAAGCCTGATTACAGTCCATTGCTGTCTCACCCAGGCCTCCCACTGGTCGTTTCTCAGCAGATTCACTGCTTTGCCAGATTGTTCTCCTGCCAGTGCATCAGTCAACAACATTAATAAATGGTTATAGAGATAAGATCCATCTTATCCTGAAGGTAATAGAAAAGATCCCAGCAAAGAGAAAGAGATGCAAGGGTAGTCTTGGCTTGGGACTTTTTTGGTAGAGCAGGGGTAGGCAAGACCTCCCTGGAAAGCAATATTGCTCCACGGTCAGTGAGACTGTGATGTGTGAGCACAGTAAAACCCTTCTGTCTATGATTTTTCTTTAATTCTGGTACCTGCATCCAGTAAATGAAGACTGTCACACACTGCACAATTCCCATTTCCCTCCTGAGGTCTTTGCTACAGCACAAAAGGAAGTCTGGAGCAGACCCAAGTACTTTTTTACTTTGCCACATCCAATCCAAGTTATTTACATATTATCACATTTAAACAAAATTTGAAAGTCTTCATCTTTTGAGTAGGGTCCCCATGTGTTAAAGTTTCTGAGATGCTTACAGGTTTAAAGGTAGTGGGGTTCTTGGGTTACACCAGCATTCTCACACAGCTCTCTCTAAAACAGGGCTATGCTTATCTCTGCTGGTGGCTGTGGTAAAAGAGTGAATGATGTTGCTGACAACCTTGCTTTTCATCACAAGCTTTTTGGAGTATGGATGATCTCTTTATATGACACAAATTTCAGTAAGTTAACCTTATAATTCCTATAGACCCTCTTCCTCATCCTACCCCCTCTAATTTGTTCTGGATAGAATTAATCTCATCTCCCACAGCGGCCTTTCTCTCCGTTCCTAGGAGGACCCTTAGGCTCACAATGCCTTTCCTGACTGAATGTTGATCCTTGTGCAGAAGAATATTTTGGCCTATGGATCAATTTCATCTGGGCTCCTGGAGCAAAGCATGTGCCTTGTAGCATTCTCCCTCTCTGCACAGCCAGTCACCAAGGTTGGGAATGTGAGAGGAAAGCTGGTGTTCTTGCACCATATGATGTACAGCTCCACATTCACTCTGCTCTTAGCTTGGGCCAGTGGCCAATTCTCCTCCCTGTAAGCCAAAGAGTCTGGGATCTGTCTCATTTCTGGGTGGGACCAGATAATAAAGATACCATCCAAGGTGTCATGTCCTAATGCCAGACCACAGGCATAGAGTAAGTCTTAATTTAGTCTGATTGTCTTCACAGAGCTGTCAGACTAGGAATAGCTCTGCTTACAGACAACACATGGGAATCTTCCTGTGAATCCATACAGGAAATATTTTCCCAGGCAGGACCCATTTCAGCCAAGCCATTTCTAAATGAGTGCCTCAGGAAAAGGCTGTGGTCAAAGGCAGAACCTCCCCTAGCTCACCATAAGACTGGGGAGGTCTAAGCAGTGACAGCAGACTTTTCCTCCCAGCTGGCAGACACACCACCACAAATTTCTCTCCAGCTCCTGGGGTAGAACAGAACAGGAGCCAGAATACAGTGAATGTGAACTCTCTCTGGTACCTGGACAGAGAAGACAAACTCCTTTGTCAACTTATCATAACTTGTAGTGGAAATGATCTAATAAACTTCCTTTTCTCTTCCTACTGTCTTCTCCCTGGGTTCTTCCTTTCACAGGTCTGTTAATGCTTTGTCAAAAGGCAGAAACACAGCTTTGACATAAAAAGCTGCTGTTTACAGCTGACAGAAAGCTTACATTAGTCTGGGCCACCTGAACCCCCTCACCCAACATAAACAGAATCTATCAACACTGCTTAAGCCATTAACCCTGACAACTGAGGTTTTCCAGGGAAAGCCCTTATCAAAAGGGGGCAAAAGAAATCCAGTAAGAAAAATCCTCATTGCCCCAATTGAACCCAAATAACTTCTATGAGAAGATGTGGATGGGTCTTGTTATGCTCATCCTAATCCATTTGACAAGCCAGGAATTCTTTCAGGTTGGAACACAAATCCTCCAGGAACCTCAGTCAACATCTTCCTCTGCTCTCCAGTTGTATGGCAGCTACAATTTTTTAAAGATCATTATCTGGTCAACATGAGATAGGAATGTTTGGAGTTGAGCATCTGAGTCATTAGTTGGGAGGCCAGAGGCCCTTCTATATCCAGTGAATTCTGTTCAGAGAAAGCTCCACTTGTGTGCTCCCCACAAGGTTTGTGACTCCTCTCTTACATGTGCCCAGATACCAATAATGTCCTGGTGAAGCCCTGAGAAAAGGCTGTCTGAGGGAACCCACTGGGACAATGTCTCCTGAAACTCTTCCTTCTCATCAGTGTTTAGAGCAAAGGATGAGAACAAGGGAAGAAGCCTGTAAAGAAAGCTTCACGTGGGCTTTCCAGATGTAATCAGGCTCTTACCTCAAACATTTGACCCTTGTTTGCAAGGCAGAAGGCTTCTGGAAAAAGGCATTTTCCAGCACAGTGCTGACTTTCCATCTCTAAATTGAGACTCTGGAAAAAACTGAGAGTTAGAGACAACAAATGATGACTAATAGGAGCTTTTTCAAGTTTGTGATGAGTTTTTAATTTTATCCACAAAGGATTTTCAAAGTTTCAAGGGAGACAAGATATTTTCACATTCCAAATGCACACATATTTTTCCTTTTCATTCTCTCAACTTCTCCTTCTTTTGAGAAGAAAACAAAAGGGAATCTTAGACAAAGGGATGATATCAGAGATACTGCAAACAGTTGTTTAGATGTACATAAAATTGCTTTCTGAGCTATAGATCTCGCTTGTTTTCCCAAAGGAAAATCTAACACACATCTACCTCCACCTGCTGGAAGGAGATTAAAAATGTTAACAATTAAAATTTTCAGTTTACGGACCAAAGATCTTCTACATAGTGTGTGAGGCTTGAGGTGGGAAAAAGATCATAGTGATCCCTCATAGTGAGGGCAAATGTCCCAAATCTACAGTTTCTGGACTCAGCAAGCCTTCAGCACATAGTATTAATAAATGTTTAACACTGTAGGGCAGGGGGAGACTTGTTTTTGTACTGAGTAAATTTTTGACTGACTTTTTTCCATGTTGGATATATATTTAGGGAACAGTATTAGCCTCACTGGACAGTGGTGGAAATCCAACGGAATTTAGTTCGAGGCAGAAGCAGGCCATTGGTATGTGAACTGTGAAGGCAACTGAGCCTTTTCCTCTCTGCAGATGGTAAACTCAGAGACATTCAGGACAGAAATATTCTCATTTTAATGCTTTCAGTCCTGGCTGCAAAAATACAATACGTTTAAATCACAGAGAAATCTTTTTGATCTAGGTTTAAAAACAAAACAAAACAAAACAAACAAACAAACAAACAAANNNNACTTTTATGGCAGTTATAAAGGATATTAGACTGGTCCTGAGGAAAGGATTCTTCATGACAGTATGCCAGCCTGGACTTTGGAAGGTTCACTTTTGGGTCTGTATTTCACCACTGATTTCCCCTGTGGTAGTGGTGGTGGCTGGTAAAGCATTTTGTGAGATCAGTGACATTTTTAGCAAAAATATAATTTTATCCCAAGTTTTCCCCAGGCATTTTAACTAAAGATGCAGAATGGCAAAAAGACATTATCCAGATTATTAAGAAAGTAGCCTAAAAAGAGGTTTGCTAGCACTGTCCATAAAATTAGGATTTTACAACTCTGAGAACGTTTTCAACCTTCTGAATTCAAACATGGCCAGAAAGGCAGGCCAACTGTGTGGGGATATCATTGGATTCTTTGAGTTTATGCCTTGTACCTTGACAGTAACCCCAGCAGCAGGAAAATCCAGACTCAAGGGAGAAGGGGAAGGGGCTGGTGGGATAACAGAGCTGCCAAGTATCATTTCCAAACCTTTTCTCTGCTCTCTGTGGATGGACTTCACCATGAGCATTACCAATGAAATGCTACATTTTGCACAAAGCATCCATGGGTTGTCAACATCTTCTTTCCTGATCCCAGGAGGAGCATGGAGAAACCAATAATCTGAGAGATCCTCCTAAATCCAAGGACTCTCCCACCAGATGGCTGGTCCACAAAATGCATCATCCAGCCGCAACTACTGAGCAATTCTGAAGGCCTGACAAGAGAATGCCAGCATTTTATTGCCACCACATCCCACCCCGCTGTTCTCTTTCCAATCAGTTAAACATTGCATCTGTCAAAGCTCAGCTTAGGTGACCTTGAGTATCCATTCAAAACTGAGGTTTAAAAATAGTAGGCAGAAAGTGTGCATACTTTTTTTTTCATGCAAGCCTCCAGAGAACCTTCCACAAACCAGAGTGTGTTTTTTATTGTGGCTTACATCAACAGGCTGATCTTGGGGACTTCTGTGTGTGTTTCTGTTACTGATTTCTTTTGGAGTGTGTGTGTGTGTCTGTGTGTCTATCATGGCCATTGTTTCCTCTGGAGAAAGGAGGCAGTAAAACCCACTTGAAAATTTATACACACAGTGTCAGCAGCCCAGTTCATTCATCTGAAGACGCTCCTGCTGTGTTGGGTAAAATGCCCAGAAATATTCAGGGCTGAGTTAACCACAATTCTCCCCTTCCACGTTGTGCCTGCTGCCATATTTGGAAGCTGTGATTCCTTTGCTCCATGTGGCTGACTCAGAATTTGCATTTGCTTGATACCAGCATTGATTTCCTGTCCCTTTGGGTAGCTGTAATGGATGGAGTGGCCACGAAAAGTTCAGCAGGACAACTAGTGAGAGTTAGTAAGCTCAGTGGAGCAGTATCAGATGTCAGCCAGTGGCTGCTCAGATGTCAGGGATGCAGATTCAGATGCTGGAGTCTGGCAGACACATGACCCATGGGTTGCAATGCATTGTTAAAGAAATGAAACCTACCCAAGTTATTTGTATGAACTCTCACATATTGCAGTTGGCAGCCTCATGCTGGGTCTGCCCTAATCACCTGCCAGCATAAGTTAAGAATGTGATTTTACATCTAATGATATTTCTAGACTAGCAAAAGACTTCTTGGAGGGAGTGGCCTACTTTTCCAACCCTCTCTGCTTCACAGCAAAATTTTTGTATAGCCAAGAGCCACAAGACTCAAAGTAGACCTCTCAGGAAACAGGATTGCTTCTCAGCAAGAGACAGTGGCTCCCTTCAGAGTCCCACTGGGAAGTGTCTTGAAGTAACCCATCTTTTTCAGACTCAGCTATGCCTGCTGGCCCATTTCCTGCCACAGCTAGGAATTTGGATTACCCAGCAGCTCTCACATAGAAAGCCACACTTGGACCACTTACAGCCTACAAGGATGTTGAGTCACTGGGTGCCATCCTTGTCCCTAGTGGAAAACTTTCACCCATTTTGGGTGGGCAGTACTGCATTAAGAGTAGAAGCTACAGACATTCTGATGCTGAGGCTGAAGGGAGTTGCCATCATGGTAAAACCTGTAACTACATCAGAAACATTTTCCAGGGTGGACTATGAGCGTAGCAGAAATGAAAGCTGTGACTTTGGCTGCCTTTGAGGCACTAGTGCTTGCTGGCAGCTACCACACAGCTCTTACAATTTTGTCTGCTTTCAGCACTTCTGAGGGCTTGTGTGTGCTGGTGGGTGCAGGATGCAATGCAGAGAGCTGGAGGTGCTGGGAGAGAGAGGTCACATGTAATTTTTGTTTGCCTTGCTGGGACTCTCAGAAGCCTTTGTCCTGGAGAAAAACTAACTGCTAGTGTGATGTGATAGAGGCAGTGTGCATAAAGGCAGTTCCTGCTCAAGATTGAGATGAGAGGCAACAGCAGATACAGTTGATGAAATAAACTTTCTTTGTTGCTTCATCATAAGTGGCACCAGCCTCAGTCTGTCAGTCTGTTATCAAAGCTTTTCCATCCACTGCAGTTTTGAAGGAAAGCAACAAGTTTCCTCTATGGCTTCTTGGGAATGTCCTGCCTAGCATGGTGGCAACACACTGAGAACCTGTGCCAATGAAAATCCTGTGCCACGGAATATGAGGAAGGGTGCAGATAGAATGTTAAAAGTCAGAAAACTGTTTAAAGTTAAAACAACAAAGGAGGGCACTAAGTAAACACAAAGAGAAGGGCTACATTTAAAAAGTATATGCTAAGTTGTGTCTGTCAGACTGCTGCCCATAGGGCTGGTAGTTCTCTTTCATTCTAGGACAAATTTGAAGGTTCAGTTTAAAGTAATGTTTTTCCTGTACCTTTTAGTACCACAAACTGTGCATACATTGCACTCTTCACCAAGTGTCTTCCCCACAACATCCATTCCATTTAATGAAATTGTATACAGGTTGCCATGGTAATCGGTATCCAGATCCCATTCTGGGTCTCAAAATAAATGGGAAATACATGTCATAACATTTTCAGGCTCACACAAGAGTAGAAAGAACCTCTGGGAAAGAAATCCTGAAAGAAAAGGAAAAGCAACATTTTATAACTCTTGGCAGAGAGAATTCCAACACTACAATAGTCTTTATCCCAGTGTGATAAAGAAGAGAGCAAGAGACAGCAAAAATGGCTAGTGTGTCACAAACACAGAAAACCTTCTGGAGCAGATTGTCTTGAAAGCTTCTCACTGCATTTTGCACAAGCCTCAAAACTCTCAGCTGCTCTCTTGCATTCATTTCAGAAAATATAAAATATAAAACATTAAACATTTTTGTTTCAACTAATTAATATTTTTTTCATCCCACACTTAAATAAGCTTAACCAGCCATCCTGTAGTGTATGATAAAATTCAGGCTCTGCTGTCCTATGCAGATGCACATGTTTGCAGCCATGTTGATGGATGTCTCTCCAGATAGTTTTCAAGAGCAGTGTCTAGACTTGAGGAGTGAGCACAGTGCACTTCTGACTCTGTCAGAGTAATTGCATCATTTTGTAGAGACTCTCTTGTCTGTGACAGCAGGACAGCCAGCAAATATCCTTTCTTCTTCTGTAACTCTGCACAGGGCTTTAGATCAAAGGTTGTACAGGGAAAAAAAGGTTGTATAGGAAAAGGGAGGAAAGTATCTGAAAGCTGCTGGGAACCACCTCTACCATTCAGTTGTCAAATTTCCAGCTCTTTGTCACACTCTGTCTTTGCGTTATGTCTGTTTAATGAATTCTTTCTCTTTCTTTTTGCTATTTCTGTGCTGCTTCAGATGATGAGGACAAAGCTAAACTGAGCCATTGACAGCTAACAGAAGAAATTATATTTCCATCAATATCTATAGAGTCCATAAAGCATAAAAATTCAATGTTTTTTAAGAACAGCCAGGAGTTCCAAAGAATTTTCACTGCAGATCCTGCCAAACTTGGGCATGTGGATCTGTATCATTTATTAGAAAAATTTGAAATACCATAAAGAAATAGCTCTTCCCTGAGAGGAAAACTTTGTCTTCCTACAAAGAGCAAAGATAAAGCATACCGCATTGGCAGTCCTCTAATGGTTTAAGAATTCAACTTTAATAGCAGATAAATGTCTCAGTTCTTCTGAAAAACATTACTGAACTCAGAAAGAAACAGGCCTTTTCAGGTGGGCAGTTTATCCCACCCAAAATTGCTCAGGGAAGTCACTGCTATACATGCTCATTTCACCTTGTGGAATAAGTATCTTTCATTTTTGGTATTTTATTCTGTAGCTCTCTGCATCTGATTCTCAGTGTTTGTCAACATTAAATATTTAAATACAATACAGCTTTTTAGATGAATAGAGCAAAAGAGATGTTTTGGCAACCTGGCTGCTGAGCAGTTACAATCTTTGTTTCAGTCCTTAAAAAAAAATAAAAATTGGGACAGTCATCAAATGACATTCATCACAAAGGAATGAAGTTTATATGTGAAGATTTGCACACCCTAATCTCAGCCATCCAGATCCTGATTCTGCAGTAGATGTAGCTTCCTAGCCTTGAAATCAAAGCAATTCCTTCACTGTAATTAGGGGCAACTGGGAAGAGTAGTTGTCCTTGGTGGTTTATGCGGCAGTCTGGAGTCCTTGTCTTTCTGTTCCCTGTGGAATTCTGGATGGTATCAACAGGATGGAGGTGTCTGAGTGTCACCTGAGCTTGCCCACTTGTAGCAGTCTTTAGAAATCAACATATCTGTGCCATTTAAACCAGTCAGCAGTCTTGCCCCAAAGGTTGATGAGCAAAATACTCTCACAGTTTCTCTCATCATAATATATTTACTAATGTAGTCTCCGTGGTTGATTTGCTGTCATGCATAAACTGCACAGGGAAGATCTATGGACAAAAGACCTGCTTTTTGAAGTCATTCCCCATCTGGGGAAGCCTGGTGATCCTTTCCAAACAGCAGCTGGGAAAGCGGGGCCAGAAAATGGCTGTCATGTTCCTGCTAGCTGAGAGCAGGGCTTGTCCTCTGACTCCTTAATTCCAGTCTGCCAGAGTAATACTACAGAGAAATGTCTCATTCCAGAAGCTGTTCGTGCATTTAATGAGAAGCAACCACAGTCCCGGTAGCCAGCACTGCCTTCCTTAAGGTGATACCCTGGCAGGTTTCCCACGGTAGTTCAGTAGCTTGGCAATTTCTTTTCTAAATTTACAAGCAATCTCCTGTTACATACTGGGGCCAGCTTCTGGGATATCAAGTGGTTTTTCAGGTGTTGTATTACAGGGGGCTGGAAGCTTTTATTCACCAGGCAATGTACGCAACCAGTGTGTGTTCAGATGACTGTGTCTCCAGTGTTTCTGCTCTAATTCATTGCTCAGCTTTGCATCTTCCCTTGTCCCTTTCTCTACTTCTGGTTCCCACCTATTAAAAAATTAAAACTGCATGGGGAAGAAAAAAGCTTAGCTCAAACAAGTGATGTCTCGCTTAATTACAAGTCCCATGAGCACCTCAAAGGGACAGTGTTGCAGAAGGTTTTAAAACTGGTGGCACATCCAAGCTCCAATTTATGATGAAAACTCCAAGTGTAAATGTAGTTCACAGCACTGCAGATCAGTGACTGGTCTGGGGTGATGAAGAGATTCTGGCTCTAAAATGTTTAGGATTGTTCTTGTGTTGTTAGTATCTGTCTAACTGCTTAGTTGAATTAAGCAAAACATCTGAAAATGATCAGTCCCCCCCTGTAAACGTCACTGTTTCATAAAAGAAGACTCTGACTTACCAAAGATTATAATATATACACATGTGTTTTATCTCTGCAAGATGTTTTCAAGAGGTTGAATAAGCCAGTCTATGTGCTGACATGAACTGTAAGCAGAAGATCAGCTTGAAATATTAGGCCAATAATATGGATAATATACATCCAGTTGCACTGCAATCCATCTCACGAGGTTACTCGGGTCATGGTTTTGCCAACTGAATTTAAAGTGCAACATCTGGGATAATCCCACATTTCACATGTTCTTGCTTTGTTTTCTCAGTACTTTGGGGTTATTTGTAACCCCAAACGATGATGAACTCCACCACCACTGTCTTTGAGAGGAAGACATTAACTGGGCTTTTTCCCAACTTGGTCATTCCAGTGCTATCTAGGGGTCAAGAACAGCTGTGGAAAGCTCTCCCTCGAGCTCTGTCTCTACACGGGTGGCAGCTTCCTCTGGGAGGGTCAGTGGCTGTCTCAGCACGTGCTTTGTATTTACCAAGTCATTGTTTAGAAGGAGACAATTTCTTTCAAAGGCCAGATTGTTTTAAGACCTGTCAGGGTTCCACTCCCCAGGTGCTGCTCACCGTTCCTGTTGTCCTGCTTTTGTTCTGTTACAATCGTGCAGGGTGAATTCTGTGCCCCCATACTATCCTCATTCCAGTTTGTAGGAAAGATCAGATAAATCAGTATAGACTGGACTTCATTCTTGGGAACTCTTGAAGATAAGCCTAATTGTGCACTACGTTTTTTTCACAAGACTTCATGATAGCAAGCCTGTGAAATAGTTCATGACCTGGCATCCACATTCAGTATGTCTGTGGTACTGAGAAAAATGAAGTGTTACACCCATGACCCCTAACATGGTAGATAATTCAGATAAAACTTGCAGTGAGCAGAAAAATCTCATTTGTCATAATTCTGGCACAGACTCCATAGCAGCAGAGAGGCTGATGGGTACAACATGAGCACATTTAAAATCGAATAAATTGTAGCAAGGAAATAGTTGAGTCATGTGTAATTCCCNTTAAGCATATCTTATTAATGTGATGTTCAGCAACCAGTTGTAGAAAGAACTTTTAGTTTGACCAGAAAAGCAGGGAGCATTGCAGCATCTTTCCTTGGGTTGCCACTGCTCAAGGTTTCCAGTTACTCTTGTTTTCTAGCAAAGCTCCCTACAGAACTCAACAAGGTATTTTTGACAGAACTACAGGCTATTTGCAGCCACTTAATGGTTGTTGGTTTGCAATCAACTTGGAGCTGATTGAATTAAAGGTATGATTATTCCCCTAATGGATTTAATGTAAAGCTTGTGTGGACAGATTTACATAAGTAAATTTCTGGTAATGCCAATCTTAAGTGGTTAGGAAAAGGTTTCAGATCAACAAAAGTAATTTTTAATTGAACCAAGTACTCATTACAGGTGGTTTTCTGCTCATTTAAAAAGTCAATTTAAGAATTCAAATGGAGCTCAAGGGGTTCCTGTGTGGACAGGTTTCATTCAAGGCAGGGAAGAAGCATTAACTGCTGGACAATCCACAAAACCATTTGCTTCTGAGGTCACCTCAAAGCAGAGATTTGGAACAACCAAGACACTTTCTACCATCATCAGTGTGAAATATTAATCTCATTTAGTTCCGCTGATCCTTCTGTTAAGATTTCTGCCCTGAATGTTTTGGGACACATGCAAACAGAGCAGCTCCTGAGAAAGTCACTCCACAATAACTCAACAAGCTTCTCCAGCTTCTCAGTCAGGGCTTTTGCTGGATTGTTTGTCCATAGAAAGCTTTGATGGTCAAACTGAGAGGGGGTGTCTCCTCAGCTTGGACTATATCATCTGTTCTTAGTGAGCATCTTTAGATCCTTCCCTTGCTGAGACAGTTGTATTTCAATATTTTGCATTAACAGATTGGGAAGCAAAACACTCCTCACGCCTTCCCTGGTGTTGCTAGAAAGTCCATCTGGAACTTCATGAAAAGGTATTGGACTTGAAGGAGTTTCCTAGGTCAGTTTTAGGAATTCAAGTGAAGCTACAGATTGAATCTTACAAGCTCCATAACTCAGTGAAGAGTTACTGCTGATGCAAAGTGTGTTACTGCAGGAGCAGAAGGACATGTCCAGCATTGAGTCTTTATTGTGTGATGCCTCATGTACCGCAGCTGACCCCAGACCCTGAGCAGCCACTGTTTGTTGGGCACCTGGATAATGTGGAACGTGCCTGGGTCAGCCCAAGCATGGGAAGAGAATAGATCTGTTCACAGTCACAAACAAGGCCAGTTACAGAAGAAAGGTTTGAACTGTAACTCACTAAATTCCCACCTCAGCAGAACAGTCCCTTGGATTGATGCTGCCACTCCCAAGCATCATGCAACAGCATGAACCATTTGTCACCTATCACAGGCAGACAGGGATAAGGAATAAACACACCAAGGACTCCTCAACAGTAAAACTGACCTAAGATAAAACTTGTTAAAAGGGTGTGTGCTATTGGTGTTGGTATGTCTCAGCACTTGTGCCATCCATGGATTGGATGGCAAGAGGAGCCATCTTTTCCTCTGGACACAGTAATATTTGGGAGTCCCATACGGGCATGAAGGAGTCATCAGTGTTATTGATGACAGTAAAAGAAGACCATAATTATTAGTATGGGTGCAAGAAAGATGTTACGTATCAGTTGCTTAAGAAGCTCCATCTCCAATGGCAGTGGTGGATCAGGGAGAGCCCTAAGCCTGTCCATCTGTCTATCACTCAGAATTACTGGTAATGCAGACAGCATGGGCTGGGCAACTCTTTCCCCTCAGTCCCTTACAGCAGAGGTCTGAGAGCAGAGGTCACTTTTTTTGGTTAATAGCTGTAGGTGGATTTCTCTTCCCTGAATTTGTCCAGTCCCTTTCTGTACCTGTCTGTGTTTACGTCAGATTCCTTCTGCTCCAGTCTGAGCTTCTGTCCTGTCCTCTGATGGTGAATTTTCCGGTGCTGCATCACCCTCCTCTGTTGCAGGAACACAGAGTTTCATTTCCCTGAGCTGCCACAATGGCATAAGCCTTGAAGGAAAAAACCCATGATTTTTAAAAAGAGAGAAGGAAGAGTAAGAAACCTGAACTGGAGAAGCAATGACATGATTTAACAACCAGCAGCTTTTTCCTATTTGGTGTCCCAAAAATTTTAGGAGTAGATGAAAACCACAGCATGCAGGTGATCAAACGGAGTACTTTGCCTCCTAAATCAATGTAGGGAAGAAGGACTAGCTGGCATTTGTCACGCCCGCCAATTTGGTTGAAGTGGAATTTGAACCACGCTGCTGGAGATATTGGACAGTTTTCTTTCATCTGGTTGTGGGTTGTGTCACATGGTCACCATATGTGTTGTTCCCCAGCATGCACACACACACCTCTCACTCTGCACAGCTGTCAAAACAAACATCAGCTGCCTTTTTTCAATCCAGGAGAGTTTCAGCTCTGGAAGCAGTGGAAACCCCTTTTCTAACAGGATTCCACATTGCAGATTATCTTTAATCCAATTCATCTCTGACTGATACACTTTTTGGAAGCCTGTGACCCATCTGCAGAGTTTGCTAGATGGAAACTTCTGTCAGCTGTGCTGAAACCGCTTTCTCTGCTGGGCTGTAATAACAAGGAAAATCCTGTAATAATCTTCCTCAACCATTGAAGGGCTTTGTTGTGGTCATGAACAGATCTGAATTTACGGCAAGAGCATTAGGTTGTATACAAGGAATAGATTTTACTGGACCTATTGAAGTCATGCATATTAAATTGGGCTCTTCTCATTTCTTCTAGAAATGAATGCCAGAAAAAAATATTTTTGTTGTTGCTGTTTTTAAAGTAGTGCTTAGCCTTGGGATTGCACCAAAAACCCAGAAAGCCCAAGGCAAAATGTTCTGTCACAATGCAAAGAAATGGACCTCTTTCTAATCCCTCAGAAAGAGGAGCCAGTCACAAACTGCTGTCTTGTCCTAGTATCTCTAGGAAAGGGATCAGTGCCACAGTACAGCACCAAGAGAAGGGCTGGAATGTTGGAGAATGCTGTTCTGATTCAGACCACTGTGGGATGTAAAATGCTACAAATGTTTTGGGGGCTTTTTTTTTTTTTTTTTTTGAGGGTACAGCCAGCTACCCCAAAAAGAAACCTGACCCAAAAAGTGAAAAATACTGTGGCTAGAAGTTTCCAGTCATGTTGCAGTCCAAGCCTGGGCTGATGGATGAGGTAAGATGCTGTTGGGCAGGAACAGAAGTGATCTGTGCTGTTGTGCAGTGGCCACAGTAACTCTGCTCATAGCCCACTGGCTGAGTTCAGGGGCAGGGTTTCTTTGCTTCGTTCCTTGCTGGTGTTTCCAGACTGGGTACAGGATTCCTCCTGCCTTCAGTAGGCCTGTGAGTAAAACCACAGCAGCTGTAGGAGTGCTGGGGAAGGAAGCAGTGCCAGTAAATGGCACATTTCCCTCTGCCTGATGCCCCACCTCCTGTTTTCCACCAAGATATTCAAGTAGGAGTCAGGGAAGGCAGAAGCATTTGTCCTGAGATGCCACAGTCCCTTTCAAATCTTCTAAAGGCCAGAATTTTGTTTATGTTTCTTATCCCTGTTGCCATTTAACACTCACTGTTCCTTCTTTAGCCACGTTAGCCATGCAAACAGCCTTGCTTCCAAATGTTGGCTTTATAGCCATGTTTTTATGCCATCCTTATGACCACAAAATTTTAGACTTCTGGTAGTAGAGATGACTTGTGTCTCTGACACTGTTTGTTCTCTCCATCTTACGGAGGTGAATTCTCTGAGAGCAGTGGGCTCCTTGTTTTGGTAGGTTTTATTAAAATGATGTATGGGGTTTGTGTGTGCAGGAGGGTGTATACATATGTGCTGATTTATGTTTGCTTTAGAAGAGGCCCCCTAGTTCAAAACCACCCAAAACTGCTGACTTCCAAAAAACAGCATGTAATCGATGGATTTCCTCAGGGTTTGGAAGGGATGAGGAGTGGGGGTCCTTGGCAGCAGGGCTGAACTCATGCTGCTGGATTTTGTATTACTACTTCTGTTTGTCTAAAAGGGAAGCCCACAAACCTCAGACGAGCTCTAGCACTGAGCAAGCTGCTGTACAAACCCAAGCAGAGATAACTATGCCCAGATGAGCTGGAAACATGATAGTGACATCTACCTTTTTACTAGTTCATTGTATCTTGACTTCAGAGATTTTCTTGCAAGCCACAGTCATATTTCTACTTAAATTTTTGTTTTCTTTAGAATGAAATAAGATAGCAATGGGTAAAAACAGTGAACATTTTAAAATGAGAATGTGTAGAAAACAAATACTTGGAAAAAAAAAGAAAATGTGTAGAAAACAAATACTGGAAAACATAAATGGTAACAGAGAGAATAATGGCATAAGGGAATTCAGTAGTTTATTGCAGAACTGTGTTAACAACCTAAGAATTCAATTTTTAACAACCACAACATTTAGACTTCAAGAGACGCTCTTGGTGTGATTATTTATCCTGCTTCTTACAATCTCAAGGACTATGGGAGTCTTCCAGAGGGTAAAAGTTTTCCCTATAGAGTAAATCACAGGCAAGGCAGGCAATTCCATTTATACTGCAGGAGCAGAAGCTCAGAGATATTAAAGGTGAGACATCTGAAAGTGCTCAAACAATACCCCCTTTGAAATATTCTTTGACACCATCAGAGCTAGGACAAGTAACATACCCTTTGAATATACCACTTTAAAAGCTTTCCAAAATCTGCCAGAAATTTGAATCTCTTCTGTCTCTATCTCAGAGTACAGAATCCATCCCTTCTCTCTCTGGCAGCGTCACCAAGGCAGGAGCTACTTGGTCTTATTCCCACCGCCATGGCCCACAGCCCTACACTCTACTGTCCTGTGAAAAGCCCAGTGAGGTTTTTTTCAGAGCAAGGTTTAGGATCCTCAGGCCAGCAGATGTGTTATCCCTTTTGCAGCATCAGACAGTGAGATACTCCAGGGTGGTGGCGGGAGGATGGTGGGGCTCGGCCCTGTTGACACAGAGGTCTCCAGCTGGCAGCAGTTCAGAACCAACATATTTGGCTTTTGTGTAATTACCCCTTCGTTCCAGGGATATCTAAAAGCTGGAATGGCCTGGGAAGCCTTCTTCCCCCAGCTGCCTCCCTCCCCCAGCCCATCTGAGGAGGGCTTCACATTCTTTGGTTGCTAAAGTGCAGTGTGGATGTGTGTGTGCAGATATTCCTATGCTAACAGATATGCCAGGAAAGGAACCGCCTGTTAAGTTAAAATGCAACTGGGAGAGGCTTCCCTGCAAGATTGTGTATGTTTTCCTTAAGATAAGGCTTTAGAGGGATAATATCATTCCCTGCAAAAAGATTTTTCAGCTCCCATGACACCTGAAGCAAACAAATGTCTTGCGGCCCAGCATTGATAGATGCAACATTAAAAGCAATTTGGTATCCTCTCCAAGGCTAAAAGGAAAGAGTCTTCCCACATGCTGTACCGAGGGACTCATGATGAAGGAATTTTCTTCTTCCAGCCCTGGGATTCGTACTGCTGTCTTCCATTTATGTAAGTTTGCTGATGTGGAGGGAGTTGCACCATTGAGAACACGAAGAGAATGAAGCTTGCTGTTGTGACAAGACCTGGAGGAATAGGTGAAAAATGTTCCCTGAAAGAATTGAAAATTTTCTTCAGACACAGAGAAATCACTTCCATGTCAACCTCCTGCTCCTTTACCCCTCACTGAATGTTAGTAGTTCCCTACATCCATTTATCTCCTGTCTTCATCTTACCCTTTCAGCCACTCCATGCTCCCAGGCTTGACTTGTTTCTCCTTTGTGGGAAGAGACCCTGAGGCACAGATTCTTCTCCATCCTCATATCACTACTGCATTTGTAGATGTGGTCTCATGCCAATTCATCTGTTTCTATGGATATATGAAATGTCTGGAAATGGCCTCCAACTCCTAAAATTTTACTTGTGTACTCTGCTCCCTAGACTGCTCTTGTCCCTAGCACCATGAAGAACTTCTGTTCTGCTTCCCTGGAAGTCACTGTGGCCCTTTTTTCCTGGTTATCCAGACTCAAAAGATCATTGAGTTCTCTCAGACAACCCCCACAGCTCTTCCTGCATTGCAGGGTCTAGCCAAAGCACCATTGCTGGTTGAAGGAGCACCTCTGCTTAATTAAATGTTTGATTAAATAATGGAACTCCTTGCCATGTGATTCCATAGAAGTGAAAGGTTTGTATAAAGGCAAAAAAATTGGGCAAAATTCATGGAAATAAATCCACCAAGTCCTTTTAAATCCAAAGACATTATCACTAGCTCCAGAATCAGCTGGACTTAAGATTTCTGGTATTTGGAGAAATGTTTTAGAAAATTAGGACTGTGTTTGTTTTGTTCCACGACTACCTGGGAGCTCTCTGTACATGGGTGCTGTGGGTGAAAGCACGTATTGGTAGATTGGCATCAGCAGCTCCAGGTGCCATATCCATTTGCATATCCTGAGCAGCTCCAGGTGCCATATCCACTCGCAGTTCCTTTTGCAATAATCCTACCCAAATCCTGCTTTTGCTCTCTTTACCCCACTGACTTTCAATCTCGTCTATCAGTGTGTTGCAAGAATCTTCTTTCCCTACAGCCTCCTTCCAGCTTTCTGCTTCTGCTTTTCTTTCCTTCCCACTCAATCTCTCCCCCACATCGTGCTTAATAGTTGGGGGAGAAAACAGTTCCTTATCATGTAAATCTGCAAAACCTCTTAGGGTTCAAGACAATTTACATCACAGAGCCCGTGCACCTTAAAGCAATCCCGACCCCTCCGGGGGGAGCTCACGGAGGAAGTTACTCATTTTGTGGTTCAGTCAGTTTGCCCAATGATTTCACATTTCAGCCCACAGTTTGCTAACCTCTCCTTTGGAAACGCTGATGAAAATCTTGTGGAGTTCAGTTTGGGGTTTCTGGATTGTAGTCCCTGCAGGTGACTTTTACTTTTCAGGCTGTTTGGCTGCTCCTTTTCCCCGGGGGCCGTGTTCCTGCCTCCCCAGAAGCCAGTTGTGCAACACAGGGTGCAGTGATTTACAGTCTGCCTTTGCACTGACTCACTCAGGGCTGGATTCGGGGCCGAGGTGCAGGACACTCCTCGTTGTCTGCCAGGGAAGCCAATCCTTTCCTACACTTGCAATGCCGCTAAGGGCGGGCTGATAAAAATCACTGCATTGTTCTTCCCCGGGATCCCTAAGGACAGTGTGTCGGGGAGGAGCTCCTGAAGGTATCTTTTACCAGTGAGCAAAGCAGCTAAAATAAGAGCCATGGAAGCCTCTGCCTAAAGCTCAAATTGAAGCTTGCTTCCATCCTGCTTTATTTTGGAAGATTTAATTTAATTTTAACCAATTAAATGTTTGCTTTTGATTTCTTGCTGTTCATGATACTGGGGGATGAGGAGAGGGGTCAGTCAGTTAAATGTACACTTGAGTCCTCTTTATTCTCTTTTATCTTCTTTATGCTTTCATTTTGTTCCCTAGTTTGTGGCAGGAGCTTTCTGGAACTGGAGTTGTCCTGTTATTTTCTCATGGTACAGTCTGGACCTCTAAAACTTTCTCAGCGTACCTAATACCTGTTGATGTTGATTCAAACCTACAGATGCAACATTAAAAGTTGCATCTTTAGTTGCAACATTTAAATTTAAAAGTTGCAACATTTAAAATGTTACTGGTTCTTAATGGATATTCAGTTACATTTCTTCTTATAAACACAGGTAGTTTTCCTTCAGTTGATTAAAAAAAATATCCTAATACAGATATCAATAATTACAGTTAGGTCAACTTTTACCTGAAATATCTTACAGCTGGAGTTCAGGATACGGGTTCTGTATCCTACTCATAGTGTGCATGTTAGATCTATCAAAGAGCCTAACAGAAATTCAGCTACTAAACATTTGAGAAGTGTAATACAACATTAGGAGATCTTTTCAAGACTGGCCAGTTCACAGGAAAGGTCTGGAACACTTTGTTGGGGGAAATTGTCCTTATTAAAAACCTCCAAGTGTTCAAAGGATGACTGGACAAGTCCATGGGAAAAAAAATCTAACAAGAGCTATTAAATACAAGGCAACCAAGCCTGGTTCATGGAATCCTTGCAGGCTGGGGGGTTTCAGAAGCGTTGCTGTATATGTTCTCTGTTCTTATTATTTTCCTCAACATGTCTATTGTTCCCATTTAGAACTGTTACCCTTCACTCCCATCCCTACAAAACCTTAGAGTGGTATTTTACAAAGAAAGTTTAAAGAAGAAGAAACTGAGGAGAAATAACCAAATACAGAGATAATAAATTAAAGAATGGGTCAAAATATGAATTTTTTTAAAAAAACCCTAAGAACAGGAATGCAGAGAAGGAGGCTGAAGGGGACACTTCTTATGCAGTAGCAATCACTCCCTGACATTGTCCAAGGAGCTACAGCAGCAGTCTAAGACTGGAGACGGGTGGGACTTCATAGAAAACACAGGTCTGACAAGGCAACTCTTCTGTGTCCATACTGCTGAGCTCATTGTCACGAATATTTCATGAGATTCCAGACTTCAAACCCATTTTACTGGAGGGGAAGTGTGGCTGCAGGACATTGTGAATAACCTGTTTCAACCTCATTACTCATAAATTGGTTTTTGCCTTGGTTTTCTTTTTTCCTTCTGCTTTTCCTAGAAGATGAGCTTTTGTCTGATACCAGTTCAAAAGTGATTTAACTTTAGTTTAGTTAAGACTGATCTCATCATATGCTCGTCCAGCACTGGTTGCTGAATTAAAGACCCCTTATTCTGAACATATTCATATGTGATATGCATTACAGACATCCCTTAGCCTAGACCAGGAACCTCATTATTGGCAGGAAAAGGCTATGGGCTTTCAGGGAGCCATTCTCAGAAGAAATATTTGCCTAAAACTTATTATCTGCTTAATGTCTTTTTTGTCCATCTGCCCGTGTCCTGGGTTTGAAAACACAGCCCTGAATGTAGGTCTTTATGTGCCCTTGTGATGTGTGCTGCTGACCTGTGAGCCTCACCTCTTGCAATGAAGGGGTCCCTGCACCTGCACTCCTGGCAGACCTGTTCCCTAGGTGAGGGAAGGCAAAGGGAAGGCACCAGACCTTGCAAAAGCAGCTGGTTTATCCCAGCTCTGGTTCAGTGGGGCAGCTTTGCAGGCAGTGGGGGCATGACCCAGCTGGAGAAACCCACAGCTCTACTGCAAGGCTGGGAGAAGGGTGAATGTTGCTCCTTGCACTCAGGCAAGCCAGCACTGGAGAGGAGCTGTGTGAGAGGGTGCTGGGGGATGCAGCTGGGCCATGCTGGCCTGAAGGCAGTGTCTGTGGCTCTGGTGGACTGGGAACAAAAGGATGTGCTGAGCATGGGTAAATCAGGAAAGCAAGGCTACCTGCCTTCCCTTTCCACCCATGCTTGAGAGTCTGCAGCTGAGCAAAATGTGAAAACTCCTGATTGAGGCCAAAGCAAAACAAATGGAAACAAGGAAAGCAATGGAAGGTGGATGAGCCATCTCTTTTGAGGGATGTCATAGCATGGTTGTTCCCAACATGGAGTGCCAGCAGTGAGTTAAATTGGACAAGTCTCCCAAATCAAAAATCTAAGTTTTGAATGGCTGTGAAGTGTTGCTGGATGTGCAGAGAATGTGTTGCAGGTGAGGATGAGGTCCACATCTGACTGCTCTCTTCATATCTGGGCACTGAAGTGCAAAGCATAAGAGGCTGTAGTGCCTGTCCACTACTGCTTTAAAATTAGGATTTCTGTGTTGTTTTCCATTGTCCTCAACTAACCCTATATGAAAAAAAAAAGGTAGAGCTTTTTCAGGATACAGGTAGGAACAGCCTAAATGGAAAAGAAGTCAATGAAGCCAAATTAGAAATAGAGAGCTTTGGAATTTCAGCCAGGTTCCAGAGAAATCCCTGGCAAAAGGTTTGGTATTAGCTCCCTTAGAAAGGTCTGAATATCTTGAAGTTGAAAAGTCTGAAAAAGTAATCCAGAATATTTTGGTGCAGAGCAAGGTGACAAAATGAAGGATGCATCACTCTGTAATTACCTCATCAAAGTGCTTTCAAAGGACTGTGGCCTCAGTTGCACTTCCAAAGCCAAAGGAGGGATTAGGACTTCTGTTTGCTTGGATTTTGTGCAATAGGAAGAATCTCTGCCCTGCAAATCCACTATATAGGGACTGGACCTCCATATGAGGGCTGAGGAAAGGTCAGCCCAATACCAGGCAAGATTCTCCCAACCACTGGGAGCAAAACCAAACCCTCTCATGGGAGAAGCTGAGTTACACAACAGGGACCTGTGGGAAGGTACTGAAATTGAATCCCTGAGACTTTTGCTCATCAGCCTTAGAAAAACACTTGTGTTGGAAGGCTCCGAATTTAATTGCTGGGGAAACTTGATCAGAGCAGAAAGGAGATTCCCAGCCTCTGGCTAAACTGTTGGCTTTACTCAGTGGTTTCTCTCAGCCATGTGCTTCTCAGAAAGTTCCTTTCAGGTGCATCTTTCCTGAAAGATTAAATGCCTCTGTGCAGATTACAGTGATGGGGATTAATTGCCCCCTGAGGCAGAACAACTGATCTCTTAGGCCATGTGCACAGAATGCAAACCACGTATAAAGCAGGAAGCAGGAGAGGGTTTGCTACACAAAACAATAGGGAAACATATTATTTAAGGATAATCTAATCTCTTAAGAAAGAGAAATAGGGAAGGAGTGCAGAGCAAAGTCTGTCCTAGGCAATAAGTGGTATTAGAAAGAAACCCGAATTCCAGTTGCTGCAGGAATTTGGGTTTAATCCAACTCCACTAGAGTTGATTGAAAACTTGTGAATGTTGCATCCTCCACGCTGCACGAAGTGAAAAGCTGTTTGAAAGATGGGAGACAAGTGGGAGTAAAGGACGGTGAAAATAAGAGAGAAGCCTGAACCAAGAAAGTTTTCAAACTTGAGGAGACTTGAAGGGTCTGGAATTGAGGATACCAGCTTGGACAGTTACCAAGAGAGAGTAATTGCCTCAATATTTTGATCATAATCTTACTTCCAAGTCTGATGTGCCTGGCCTCCCTTTCCCAAATTTATTTAGGTTTACTGAGAGCAACTTCCTAGATCCCATCTGTTAAGTGGCCACATCCACTTTTGTGCAAACCCTTGAGCAGCTGTGTGTGGTATTTCAGCCTCGGTAGGTGCTTCAGGTACCCTGTCCCATAGGGTGCATCAGGCTGTTGCTGGGGTGGGACTGCCTGAGCCCCTTTACCCCATCAGATGTGGAGGTAAACCCAGAAAAGGCTCTGCCTGTAGGACAGACATCCGTGGGCAGGAAGATGGGAGCAGATGTGTTAGATGATATCAAGAGTTCATTCACAGATTAAATAAACCACCGTGATAATACGGCAGGACTTGTGGTTCTGGCAGACAGCACACTTCTCACATGACACTGAGTCACTTCGGGGGTTGTTTCTTCCCGTTCATTTACCTCTCATTTAGCGCTGCCTGTGAGTAAATAGTGAAATGGGATTCTCAGGGTGTGAACCTTACAAAGGCCACTGAAACGCTTCCTCCGGAGAGCCCTGATTGGAGACCACTGGGGCTAGAGGGGGAGGAAGTGTCCTGTTTGAACTTTTTGATGAAAAGTGCAGATTTAGTGACACCAAACTGTAAATTAATTTCATTTTCTGTTGTAGAAGGGGAAAAAAGGAGAAGTCAAAGCAGTTATTTTTGTTTCCAAATTGAATGCTTGTGTTTTCCCATGTGAAGAGACTTTTCATGTCAAAGATTATTTTTTTATTTCTTGTTTGAAATCTTGCAATGGAAAAGAAAATATTTTAGCTGATTTTTTCCCCATTTCATCAGATACTTGAGAAAGTAATTTCAGATCATGCCAACATTTTATTTCAATATTTAATTTGGAAGAGGCAGGAAACTGAAATACCCACCATTCCAACAGTTCAGATTAGAATGCAAATATTCTATTTCCATGGAGCTCCCACTCCTCATCCCAGGAGTCCGGAGCCCTCTGTACAGTTACTGTGGAGGACAGGATAAGCACCTGGCCAGTGCACTGAAAAATGAGTGTCTGGTGCCCTCTACGGGTCCATTAAACCGGTGGGCCCGAGTCTGACCCCCGAATTCCAGTTTTTATGCCTGAAAATCAGATTTAGGAAATTTGAATTAAACGTATTACCCCTCTGAATAAGAAAAAAATCGATGAATAATTTGCAAGTTCTTCTTGAAACAAAATTTGCAACTGAGTTTTAAAAATGTGTGTTTTGCCCCAGAATGCAGGATCATTATTTTTTTGGAAGACAAGAGCTAAAAAAAAAAAAAATTAAATTATTGTCTCTTAATCAGGTTTAATATGGCATGAATGAAATGAGACAGGTCTCTCTCAGGGAAACAAGGCAGCAGGGTCTTTCTCAGGATATTCCTCTTAAACTAGACCTGTGCAGAAGGTGCAAAGTCCCTCTATCTGCATGCCTGAGCTGGCTTAATTTCCTCAGGTTGGGCAGAGCCAGTGACAAACCCGACTTTCCAAGCAGGCTGTGCCCAGGGGCAGCCTTTTGAATTTAGCAGCTGGAGTCGGTGTGTCTGTGCTGGCTGCGGTGCTGGGAGCCCCCGAGAGCTGCTTCAACCTGACAGCGTAGGAGCAGCTCTGGTTTGCAGTAAAATACTTGAGGTGGAGGGAGCTGAGAGATACCAAGGGACTCCTAAGGGTTTTTCTGCAAATCAATTTACAAAGGTGCCAGAAATAACATGGAGTGCTGGCTGGGATGAGAGCAATTTTTGGGACTGAGACTTCCTGTGCAGTGCTGATAAAATAAACTCTATTTCCCTTTCCCTGCTTCCGTACACCGATGTGGTTTGTTACAAAGTTCGTCTCTCCCAGCCCTTCTTTCTCATTTATTTCCTCCAGTGAATATGAAGCTGGCATGGGAAATTTAATGTGATTTTAAAAAATTAAAATTAAAAAATTAAAGTTTTTCAGGCTGGAAAACTGATGGTCTCAATGCTCAGATCTGGCAAAGCCCAAATTATGAGCAAGTATAAAATCTTTGTTCAGATTTTGAGTTGTGGGTCTAAGACCTGTGAATCTCACTGGTTCCCAGCCTCATTCAGGGTCCGTGGGACAACCAAGCTCTTCCATAACATGGGTTGTGGAAAGATAATGAATAGAAAGCCAAGGGCAGAGTGTGGACCTGACTTGGGCAGGAGAAGGGACAAGACAGCGATAGTGGTGGGCCAATGTCTCTTGCAGGCAGAGGGTTCCCTGACTGGGCTGACAGTGGCTGCTCTTCCCTGGCTGAGTTCTAGCCAACCTTTCACAGCAAAGTGACCCAAATCCCCAAACTCTTGGTGGCATTTAAGCTCTGTCAGCATGTGGAAATCCTGTTGAATTTCTGTGGCTGCAGCCCATCTTCATGGTGCCAGCAGCAACTTCCCATCATCCCATGCTTTGCCAGCACCAGTCCTGAATGGAAGAGATTGTATATTCACCTAGAATTGAATTTTTTAATTTGACAGAAAGCAAGAGAGTTGCATATAGAGTCAAACTTACAGGGCCTGATTGATTTGAAAAGAGAGGGAAGGGAAAAAAGTCTTAGGTGTGGTTTACCTTGTAAAGTATGTGTTTCCCTGCTGGTAAGGTATGTATATGAGTTTCCCTCCAATTCAAAGCAAGCTCTGTTCATCTCTTAAGCTCCTGTGTTGCCAGGATGGGCACTTTAGGAGGGAGCAATCCATTCTGTGAGAGGTAGCAAGGAAGAGCAAGGTTGCAACGTGCAGCTGACCAGAGACATTTCCCTGTCGCAGGTTTCTGGCTCAGATGGTGAGGCTCAGCACTGGGCTTCCTCAGCAATGCACAGACCTCAGTGCCTGGAATGGTTTGCAAATGATTTGATCAGATCTCTCGTGTGTCACTGACTGATGGATCCCACCTTCTGCTGACCCGAATCATATGAGAATTCACCACTTCCCGTGGTAGTTTCTCCTAAAATTAATCATCCTCTCTGTTCAAAATGTGTCTTTTATTTCTCAGTTTCTGGCTTCGCCTTTCAGGCACAGACTGTAACTATGCCTTTCTCTGCTGCCTGAAAGGGTCTATTCACCTGAGCTGTTTTCACTGGGTGAAGATTTTTTATTTTTTCTAATTGAGTCGTCTTAATACATTTTGATAACCAGTCAGGGAGTAAATTAATTGTTAAGAAAGGTTTTGTCTATCCCTTTACTTCTGGTATTGTGTTTTACCCTCCTAAAAAATGCCACCAAACTGATATGCATTTTAATTGTTCACATAAGAATTGGTCTTGATATTGTACCAACACCACACAAAGAGAGAACCACCTGCCTTCATGGCTGCCTGTTCCTCTGTTGATCTAGTCAGGTAAAAGTGATATACTTCTGTTTTGCCAGTGCATCCTCTCTAGACTGTTCTACAGATCTCAAATAACTAAGCTTTGCCTAAAATATGCCTTTATTGATGTGTTGTAATGGCAGTTTGTATGTGGAATGTTGCATTGTGCACAGCCAAATACATACTGAGAGTCTGCACACTGCATCTGCCAACCATCTCTCCAACTGATTGCAGGTTTGCTTATCAAACTCTGTTTTCCATAAAACATGCTTGATTGGCATTAGTTTTTTTTTCAGACTTCCGTTCTTTCTTTGCCTTTCAGCTGAATCATCTATCAACTTCTCCATTCCTTTTGCCTATGCTGGTTTCAGGCTCCCTGGATGAAAATTGGCAGGGTAAGACACTTTTTCTTTCTGAAACTCCCCCTGTGTTTACATGTCAGTCCTCTTGAATTGCTTAGTTTTCTAGGACATGATAATCGTGTACTGACATTTGGCTAAGTCTTTGGGAGCTTACATGGACCAGACAGGAGGTGAATCCTCCTTCTTCATATTGCTGTGCTCCTTCTGAAGTGTTCCAAATCCAGACCTAAAGTATTTGCTGATTTTTTTTTCTTTTCTCAGTTGTTTCTTATCAGCAATTTTACACTCTGCAGTCAGGTAACAGACAATTGTTAGAAATTCTGTTATCACATTCTTGCTTAAGTATTTGTCTTTGGCTTCCAATCTGCCGGCAATAACTTTCCTGATATCTTTTGCCTCCTTTATCAGTTACCTGCAGTTCACAGCTTCTAACTGATATTTAATGCTGATATTCTTTCTTCTAAAAATGGCTTCATGTAGCTATTTCTATTACTGCTGGGTTTTTGTCTGAATTTGGCTTTTACCCAAAACTGGCCTTGTTCCTTGATTGGGAAATTAGTGGTTTATTAAAATATAAATAAATAGAGAGGAGGAGGCGGTTAATGATGCAAAAATTGGCTGAAATAGTGATCCCCTTAAAAAATAAATCCTGTGCCAAGAAAAATATGTGGAGTCAGGTCAGAAAGACCCAGTCTCAATAACGATGTTAGGAGAATGTGAACATGCAGAGATAAGAAGTTACTGCACATCCCAGGTTGTTTAGGAAATAGCTTAATAAACATAAGCCTTTGATGGGAGACAGTGGAAGAGCAGAGGAAAGCCGGACAGTCCATCTTCAACTTCAACAGAAGAATTGCATATGTTGCAATTGCAACCACTGATCTGTTCCGGGCCTGCCATTACTAAAGTGGATCTTCTTGACAGATTTTTACTTTTATTTTAATAACACAAATCAATAGTACAGGTTTATTAAAAGTTCATCTTGTCTGGAAAACCTGTGCTTTTTTTATCAGAATATTTGGGTTTTAGGAAGTGTAAAATCACAGTGTCTTGCAATGAAACCTGCTTAGGTAATCAATGCAAAGTTGTCTTGGAGAAAGGTACTGCTGCTGGGCTGAAAATGCTCTCTATGGGAGCAATGGAAATAAACAGCTTTAAGATGCAGGCAGAATTTTTCTGTGGGTCACTGAAGAAATCACTATAGATTCAGGTTCTCGACTTGCAGAGCTGGTTTTAAAAGAAACAAAAAAATTTCAAGATTGTTATGTGTCCTTGGTCATGAATTCTGCTGCAGTCTTTAGCTAGGAGATGGGATCATGGCTGGTAAAGACAGACTTGTGTTACTAAAAAGAAAAATAACACAGGAGGGAGAGAAGCAGGCAAGCAAGAAAGCAGGCTGTGGAGAAAATAAATCTGAGACCAATCTATTTAGTAGGAAATGCAGGGAAAATAAACTTACGCAGTAGCAAGACTGGTGGAAGCATAGAGGTGTTTCTAGAGGGATCATTCTGGCACATCAGATGATCCAATGGGATGCAAAGAAAACCCCCATAACTAAAATTTTGAAGTTGCTTGTGCAAAAAGCATCATCTTACGGAATAATGAAGTAATCAGCTCTTCTGATCTTGAAGGTTTTTTTCTGAATTCTGTGAATCTGTTGTGGCTGTATCTGACATTGGGATCAAACATTTAATTCCTAATATTGGCAAATTGGAGACAGTTCAGAGAAGAGCAAGATAAAAAAAAAATATTAAAGGAGAAAATTTGGTTTTTTACATGACTAATGGCCCATGCTGAGTCCAGCAGAGTTACTGTGTGTTTATACCCTGAGTGACTGAGACCACAGCCTGGGGCTCTCCTCTCCTCTCCTCTCCTCCCCAACCGCCCTCG
>VXAX01004703.1:990395-1051431 GCA_013399835.1 Leptocoma aspasia
CTCCTCTCCTCTCCTCTCCTCTCCTCTCCTCGTGAGTCTTTAGTTCCATGCACAGAAGACATTTGTGGGCCCATTTAGCTGTTCCTCTCTGTCCTGGGCCAGCATTACAGTCCACAGCATTACAGAAATATAGGCAACAAAGGCTATTCTATGGGAAAGTTTCCTGATTGCATGATGTATTCAGGGGATGGAAATGAAGGGGTAGGGAGTAAATGCCATCATTAAAATGGCATGATAAGGATTCTGGGTTACCAGGATAGGTTGGTGGATCTGCTCCCTCTATTTCAGTAGGCTGTGCCTTGGCACTGCTCAATCTGCAGGTCCCTAGAGAAGCTGTTGGTTTGTACTCCCTGACTGCTGTGCAAGGGCTGGAGAGTCAGTATGGAGTGGCCTTATAGGCAGGAAATAAGACTGAGTTTTATAATCCTCCAAGACAGAAAATATTTATTTCTGACCTACACCTGCTTTCCTGATTTTGTTACATCTGATTGCCTGTTCATACTGCACTGTATCGTTACTCTTAGCCTGGGACAGCTCAAGACGTTCTTCTGTCCTAGCCGAAGTTGTCAACATTGTGCCCCACAGCTGATGTCTGCCTTAAGCAGGGGTTTCTAGAATTTCTTCAGACTCTTTCAACTCTACTGTGTCAGAGTGGGCCATCAGAGATGGCTTTGAATTTGCTGCTAACTGCCACATGCCCAGATTTTCTGAAGAGCAGGAGAGAATATGGCAACACTCCGGGATCTCAGTTGTGGTTTTCTCATCATGCCCTTCTGTGCCAGCCAAGACTAGAGGCATTGCAAGAAGGATTGACCAGATCACTTGCCATGACAGCTATAAATTGTCCTGTCTTTTCAGGCAGACAAAAGAGCACTGACAACTGTATTGTAGGCATTTGCTTTTGTGTGCAGTCGGATGTTGCCTTCATTCCAGACACAGTGAATTCCTCTCCCCAGGGCTGGCCTGGCTGGTGCTCGGCACTCATGCCTTTCCAAGGCAGCACATTGCCAGGGTAGCAGTTTCTTTACCCATGTCAGTACAACATTGTCAACTGCCTTTATATGCTTGCCACCAAGGCCTTTCTTCCCCTGCTGCTGGCATTCAGCCTACTTAAGCAACTAGTAATGATCAGAACATTTCTGAGTGTTAGTACAACCAACAAGTGATTGTTAGAAGATGACAGATTGCAGGCCAGCAGCTCTGTGATTTTTTGTCCCATGAGAATGGCTGTAATGGACCAGACCACAGTTCCATCAACCCCAGGATTCTGTTTCCAGTCGTGGCTCAGAGAAGGGAACTAGTAAAGGATATGAGAAAAGGTTGAGTGTGTAATACAGCTCTCCCTAATGCATTCCTGACCTCCAACTGTTATCATTTTGATCTTGCGAAGGCAGGCACAGGCTGATGGCTACCTCTATGGATTTCTGTTCTATAAAGTTGTTCACCCTCCCCTTGAGTCTCTGTAAATTCCCAGTGTCTGCAATGGCTTTAGTTCATCTATCTTCTGTATGTAGAGACACCTTTTTTGAAATTTTTCTCTTTGCCTCTAATAATGACATTTACTGTCCTTTAGTGTTTGTAGCGTTGTACTCCACTGGGTAACAAGTCAGAGTGACACACCAGTGATGTGCACCTGCACAGAAATCTACTCCGGAGTATCAATGTTTACCCCTCCAGCTCACCCACCCAGAAGAAAACACTACTGACTTCTTATTTGCTAAGTGATATTTGCTGCCTATATTAGATCTGCAAACACTGTCTTACTGACCACAGTCACTCTCCAGCTTCAGATATGCCTCAGATATTCCCTCTTTGCTGATTCTCTCTGCAGTGTGCATCATTCTGAAAGGGAATGAATCAGAAGGGCTCCCCAGGGTTGTGCTGGAACACCAGGAAGAGAACTGCACAAGGCATTGTCTCTTTTTTCTTTTCCTTTTTTTTTTTTTTTTATGTAATCTTGAGAACACTTTGTAGTTTTCTTTCAAACAAACAAGAGGAAATAAATGGGAATTATGCATATTGTGTTAAACATTTCCTTGGTTGAGGCATTCATGGCAAGAGATGGGGCCTATAACTGCCATGCTCTTTTCAGTAGAATGTTTTCACCAGCAGTTTTCTGTATCACTTTCCTGACTTATCTTTAAAGAAACAGGGATAACAGATCTTTACCTTGCCTGTGTGGACACTGGTGGATCTCTGCCAAGCTGTATCTGTTGGGAATCTAGGCCAACTCTTTTTATCATTAGGTATCAGTTACTTGTGACCTTGAATGAATAGGTCAAGCTAGAAATAGACCCTTTTCAAGAAGAAAACATGAACTTTTTGTTTCTGCATTTTGTAGATGTATCAATCTATTCAGGGGGCCTTCACAAGGAGTTCAAAGCAGTACAGTGCAACACAAGCAATAGAAGCAGTGGGAGGACTGGCATTTATCTACAAATTCTATCAAGTGAAAATAAATTTGTGTCTGTATGGGACTCATGGAAACACAGCTTGTGCTAGTCTACCTAATAATAATTTAGATGTTGACTGTGCAGCTCAATCCAAGGTACACTTACTGTGTTATTGTCTTCCATGATCACAGTGTAGCTGTGCTCTTGCGTGTGTGTGTATGTATGTGTAGGGCCTATAATTTTTCTAAAAATAAATACTTAATTTAATGAATCCCATCATCTTCTTTATAGGCAGCATCCTCATGGTTTGTTAAGATGTCATTTTCAGTCCTGAGGATCTTATTTGTTCACTCAGCTGGATTGCTCCTAGCAGTGCAGTATTGGAAATTCGAGCTGTGCTGTGATAAGCATATGATGTCACTTCTTTTCCCTGATTAAAGGACTGTAACTCTCATTATTTGATTTCTGGAGTGCATAATACATTTAACATTCACTTTTAGGGTCAAAGTCTTAGCTGGTATAAAATGATGAGGCTATGTTATCTTAAATATCTAATAGACAGCCAGGAAATACCAGATAAATACAGCACTGACAACTAAAATAACAATAATTCTGTGATTTTTAGGCCTCTTTTTAATCCACAGCACTAGTCCAACATTTTGCTGAGATTTTTTCAAAGCCATATGGGTCTCATTTTCTTCTCACATATCCTGCTCACATACAGATGCAGCACCACTGAGTTCAGTGGAGTTGTGTTTTGATTTAAACAGGTGTCAGATCTCAGCCTAGAAAGGCACTTAAGCACGTGCTTAACTTGAAAGCAGGAATGTGCTAATACAACTTCTGATCTGACCTTGAAAATGTTGACTATCTGCTTGAATGCTTGCTATCATAAATGAGAATCAGAAAATAATTACTGTGTTTCAACCACTCAAGAAATCAAATAATTACTCTAAAATTGTTGCCATCAACCCGTAAGGAAAACTGTTGTTTCAGCAAACAATAGTAATATTTGGAATTAATATAAACTGGTTTATATAAATTGAAAAGACACTCTTCAGGAAGAAGGAAATGTACTCAAACGGTGCAATTTCTTGAATGGCACATTTTATCTTTTTTGATCTTTTAGAAATGACATTTCAGTTTGAATTTTAATGAAACTTGTAATTTTAAAGAAAACTCTTTCTCTCCTTCTTTGGCAAATTATTTTACTGTATGCTTCCAGAGGTGACAGATTGTCATGGAAAGATGTTAAACTTAGCTGAGTAGTGAAATATCACACAACTAGAATAAAGTACAACTAATAGGTGCTCAGTCATGAGCATTTCAAAAAAATTCAGCAATACCTAGCCAAAACATGCATTATATTGGAAATTTATAAATTAGCCATTCAGATTGTGTCTTCCTTTTGGCTAATGCAATGTACAGGCTGCAGGCTAAAGGTATTTGGTGATTCAGTCTCCACATACCATTAGCAAATCCTCTGTGCCAAGATGAATGTAAAATATTGAACAAATAAAAAATATTGCAGTTATGTAAATCTCTAAAGCATAATTGAGTTTCAATGTAGAATTCAGAACTGAGGTGGATTTTTCAACATTTCAAACAGAAAATCTATGAATTAAACAAACCTACCTTTGCCTTTTCATTTTTTCTAAAAAATACGCTTAAGGTGAAAGAATTTCTAAAAAGAATGTTTCCCATGTGTCTAAAATTTAAACATTAATGGTTTTATGAGAACAGGTTTTTGAGGGGGTTTGTTTGATTATTTTGGTTTGGGTTTTTTTTTTTAATCTTTTGTTTGTGAGCTCCTCTGTTTATAAAGATGAGATGGTTTCATTGAATTTTGGATGATGAAGGTTAGATTCAAGCTGGTAGCACCAGCCTGGTGTTCTGCAAAGCTCTACACAAAGATCAGCTTCCTCACTTGTCTCTCTCCACTGGAAATGTGTTTTGCTCCTTGTTCTGTCCCAGGGTGTTCCGTGCACCCACATCCACACCCAGCAGGATTTAAGGGGTGCCCTTGCAGAAGAAAGTCAGACAAGTAAGAGAGGCCAGTTTGCCTGAGTTGCCATGTTCCATATTGGTGGGAGACACTTGTACCAACAGTTTTATAAACATATACACAGGCAGGATAAATTCTCCAAATTCTTCTTCTGTCTTGGCTTAGGATGCCTTATTTCTTGAGATTTTAGAACATCTTATCTCTTTGAAGGCTATACACCACAATGTTCAGGGATCCTTCTTTCAAACCAATAGTTGACAGGCACTTGCATTTGCATATGCAAATCCTGCTTGTGCAGAAATTCAAAGATTTCTTCTACATGTGAAAACAGGTAAGAAAACATCAAATTGAAATCCTTGTTTCAGTTGGCCTGGTGCCAGGTGTTGTACTGCACTGTGCAGTATTTCATGCAATTCTGATTGTCCAATGAAAGAGCCTAGGCTGAGCCCACAAAGCTGAACAACATAAAATGCAAGTTCAAAGTTTTGATAGAAGTGTTAGAATCATGTGCAGTGCCCTAGTTCATCACCTAAGACTTCATAACATTGATATGGTCCTGACCATAATTCTCTAGAGAAAGAGAAATTAAAGCCCTGCTCTGGAAGAAACCAAACACCTTCAAATCATGAGCATCACTAAGGCTTCACCTTGAGTTCTGTGAGTGAGGAAGCTCCATAGTATCTTGGTGTGTGATGAAATAAAAGGAAGAAGAGCAACTTAAATACGTCACCACGTTCAGAGAGCTTGTTTACATAGACACTCTCTTTAGTCTCTGAAGAGGGAGGACTTAAAGGGAGCAATAATTTAAATATTTAACATCACTCACCAGGATCACTAGCATCACTCACTGCTAGGAGGATAAGTCTGTAGAACTATTATGTGAGGGGTTGGTTGCCTTTTGCTGATGGGAATACCTCTGCTGCTCAAAAGGCTCCCACAAATGACTGCTGTAAAGCCTTTCTGATTTACTGTGTTGGGTGTATTTTTGAGCTTCTAGAAGGCAATTTGCTAGCTTGGGGATGGGAAACGAATACCCGACAGTCGCTGCTATGCTGTAGGGGCCAGGTTGGACATGTCCTTGCAGCAGGATACCCTGATGGAATGCTGTCCCCTGTGCTCCACAGGCTGGGGAGCAGTGTCCAGGTGGGAGTTGACAAGTGGGCAAAAAAGCAACTACAAACATTATTATGTCTCAGTGGAAGCTTCTGTCTCAGCTGCTGTGAACACAGCTGTGCTCATCTGGCCTCCAAAGTGCTCTTACGTGCAGCAATTCAGACCACAGGAAATGGGGAAGGAGTGGATACTGTATTTTTGTAGTTTGTGTACAGCCTCATGGCAGGATACACTTTGGTTTTTGTCAGTCCTTGCTGCATGAACATCTATCAATGGACATGTCCCTGCTTCCATATCTTAGTCCAAACAACACAACACAGGGAATATTTTAGGTGTGGCTCAATGCTATCAGTACCTTTGGGAACTTCTGGTTGGTTGCCTGTTGGCAAGCCCACAGTTCCTGGCTTTTTCACCTTTGGTCTTCCCATGAGAAAGGCAAGAAGGCAGCTCCATGTGCCAGGCGTTAACCTGGGAGCCTGACCTGAGGAGAACATGTCCCATTTGTGCAGTTCAGTGCAACAGAAAAACATCTGTCTGTCATGTCATGCAAGATAAGGTGATTTGTGAGTCTGCCTACCTCAGGTGGATTCAATTTTTGATCTTGGAAGGAACCCAAGCTCGAGAAAACTCATCTGTCCAGCCTGCAGAGCACATACTGAGCAACTGGCTCTTGCAGAGAGCCTGTCTCCTGGATGCTTTCTGGAGGTGCTTGGAGACTCCCAGCCCCTCCCCATCCTCCTCTCATCACTAACAATAACCAGATACCCCTGTTTGCCTGCAGTACCTAAAAGGAGATACCTCAATTAAACTGAATGTTTCCCATTATTTAGGCTGATATGGAAGTTTCTGTTGTTTCAACCTCATAGTGATTCATGTGTGCAATATTTTGTTTCTCATCATAGATTTGTTTGGTTGGGTTTTTCTATCTGCAAAACTTGCATTAATTCTGTAATAGATCTCTGTTTTCAGAGGAACTATATGGAAAAAGTGAGTCAGAATAAAGCCAGTTCCAGCCCCAGCTTCACACACGGCAACCAGACAGGGATGAAGTGCTGCCATAAACTGCTGATGGCCAGAAGGTCTTGCAGGTGAAGTGTTCAAGTGTGCTTTGCTCCCTGCTTTGGCCTGACTTAGCTTCTGTGGAAGCCAATGATAGTTTTATTCCCAGCTCCATGCCAGCAGAGTTAGGCTGCTCTGTGGAATAGTGCAGGCTCATAATCCCAAAATGTGAGTTTCTGGACTGCAGCTGAAGCACTTGCATTCTTTCAAGTCCTGTCCCAGGATTTCTTGAAGAGCAACAGAAATATGAGTAGGGAAAGGAAACTGGGGTGTGCTGGGGGCAGCCAAACATCTCCTCTGGAGGATGCAGGTTAGATCTGAGATGTACTGGGAGCTTACTGAGAGGCAGAAACAGGAATAGGGAGTTGGACTTAAAATGATCCTTGTGGGCCCCTTCCAACTAAGGGTATTCTATAAATGTGTTTGCAACTCTGCATAAAATCTGAATACCTCTACTCAGAAAGGAGTTCTTAAAATGGAGGCTTGGAGCTCTCAACACCTTAATTCAGCTGGAGATACCTTTCCTTCAATTGATCAGTGGCCTGGCTTGCCATGCTGACAGGAGATAAGTGAAAGAGGAATACATGTGACATGTATGATTTTTAGAAATTTAAATATTAAGATTCTTGGGCAACTTACAGAATCAACAAGACAAAACGATGTGGGAAGAAATTCAGCCAATATAGCAGAAAATTTGGTGTAGTGCATTAGACCTTGTGTGTTGTCACCTGTGTGTGAACTGTAGGAGGGGACCTTTCATTCCCTGCTACAAACCTCAGCCTCTCTCCTAAACATGCCAGACTTTTGTGCCACAGCTCTCTGGTGTGATTTTGCTATTCCTATACATCATAATCTTCTTGGCATGTAATCCCTCTCAGGGTTGGATGCATAGCAAAGGAGGGTGTGTTTGCTTGCTCAAGAACAGGAAGATGATCTCTCTAAGAAAAGGGGGAAACTTTAGTGTAAAATGTGAATAGACCCCATCTCTTCAGAGCAGGAACAATCTGTATCATCTGTTTGGAAAGCACATGACACAGCAGGATCTCTGTTGTTTACTGGGACCACAGCAAGTCAGTAATTGTATAGTCATGTTCAGGGGATACAGGTAACATGTTTATTTAGCTCCACCCAATGTGCAATTGTAATCATCGTTGCTCCTTTGCAAATTTGTGTTGACAGATTTTAATTGGAACAGATTTTTCTGGCAAATCCCCATCATGTTGTAATTAATTAGTCTTCAGGATCTGCTCCAGTGCCAGAGCATTGGACCATATCTGCCATGCGTCTGTGGTGAGTGAGAGAAAGGGAAATCTGGTTTTGGCTCACTTTCTGCAGAGGACAGGATTTCCCCAAAAGAACTCAGCTTTGCTGACCGGAAAGGAGAGGAACAAATACAATAAACCCCAGTATGTTCAGCTACTGAGAGCTGCCTTACCTATGGTGCTCCCCTCTGAAAGCTCAAACCCTACCCATAAGGAGCAATGCAGCAATACCCACTGATAAACCTTGAATTGTCTTTGCAGCCTCCAGGTTTTGGGCCACTCTGGAGGTCTAAAGCACTCTCTGGCATAGTTTTCACCCATCAGATAGAAGAGCATGGCACTTCCAGTACCAGAAATTGAAGTCTCAGCATCACACTCCTTATCATGGTGCTGGCTTCAACTCTGGGGGCTTGTGCCTGGAGAGATGCAGAGGAAGACCATGTAGGTCGGTGATCTTCTGCCTGTGGAGCAGATATATTGTGTGATGCAGGATCCCACATGTGAAAGTTCTGAACATTATTCATCCTGGCTAGAAAATTATTCAGAGTTTTGAGGAAGGAAACGGTCGAAGGATTCTGTCTAATAGAATGGAAACAACACAGATCTCTATTCCTGTTCCTTCCAAGCCTGAACAGAACTATTTCTACAGCAATAATTCAAATTACATTTGGTTGTGGTAATGCTTAATCTAAGTAATAAGTAAAGATCTGTGATTATTTAAAATTTGCATTGTTCATTAAAGTAAATGCTATGGTGCCAATGAGAGATTTTATCAAAGGGCCTTTTACTTTTCCTTTTTAGTACACAGACCAAAAAGGAAGCCCTGTTTGTAGCTTAGAAAAAAACAGAGAAATAGAAAAAAAGGGTGAGCAAAAAGGTGTTTGAAAATTTTTTTCAAATGCAGGTGCAGTTGTCATCCTTCCATCAAAGGATCTCAGAACTTCGTTAAACTGCTGATAACTACACTATGACTTACCTTTTCTGTAGGCATTGTTAAGTCTTTGAGGAGCTGTAGTAAAGCCAGTGCAGGAATTTTCACTCAAGGTCATTCTGTATGTGAGGAGCAGGGATGGACAGACTATTCTGTGCATGCTGCATAGTTTGGAGAAGCATTCAGCTACCATGGCAGTGTGTGTGAGGGGAGAGAGAGGCAGAACACCTGTGAACTTTACCACAATAAAGTATCCTGGCATCCTGGCACCCCAGGCAACACAAAAGGAATTCCTGGTCCCACACAAATAATTAGAAACACCAAAACATGAGGTTGTCTTGCAGTAACATCCTGTTTTCTCTGCCACGTGTTCACTCCTTGTATCAGACATTCTGATTTGTCTGAGCTTCTAAATCATTATTTTGTTTTGATTTTTAATGAACTTCCCTGCTTCCACCAGCTCTCTTTCAATGTGGATTGAACATATTTGTGTAACGTTAGTGTAAGTTATAATGGGCAAATGTTACTGTCACATTGGTATTATAAAATATGGGTTAGTTCATGTGGACATCTGAAAAAGTGGGCTTTGATTTCAGTTCACTAACATCAGCTCCACTCATACCTCTGAAAATGAACAACTTGGAAATCAGGAACCTCAGCTTTTGGTTGCTTGGAATTTTACTTACCATTTGTTTTTTATGAGAAAACATGAGAAAATGTTCATTTCTGTCCAGATCCGCTGTAAAAATCTGAGAGGTAAAGAAGAAACTGTGCCAGTGCTGAAACGTCTTCAAAGCTGAAATGTATCTTTGAAGTTTTTAAAAAAATCACAATGCCCTAAATTTAGCCACTGGCTTTTAATAAGAGCACTTAATAAAATATTTTTTCTTTTTTTGCAAATGTTTTTTAAAAATATGGTTTTGCAGTGAAAAATGGCAGCAAGTTGTAGACAAGATTAGAAGCCATTTATGATAGCTGGGAGATGAGAGTCTGTGCAAGGCCAGCAGAAGATCCTGCTGGAAGAGACTTGGCTATCCAAGTTCCCAAGCATCCAAAACCTTCCTCAGAAGGGTGTAATTTATCACATTGGAAGATGAAGGGTAAATATCCCATTTCACCAGCACAATTCCTTCCCTCATCCCCAAGAATTTGTCGTTTTGCTAATTACATGCCTTCAATTAACATTTGCAATGTAGAAAGTGATTATACGTGTATTCAATCCAACTAAAGCAGCTTTTCTGAAAAAAAAAAATCTGTTTTTTACAAGGGCTTCACATTTTGTGTTATGTAACTTCCGTATAAGAATCCCAAAGGTATGTAGAAAATAATGCTTTACAGCTCTCTCCTATACCCTCATTGCCCACATAACATCACTTTCTGTGAATTATGCAAAGGATTCAGCACTCAGGGCAACAGCACAAATACAGGTGTGATGTTCTTCTGCTCACCTGCAGATCACAGAACATCATGTTCCCTTTTTCAGAGGTGTCAACCTGCTAAAAAATGGCTTTTCCTCAGCACAAGCTGATGCCACTGAGTGCTGAAGGCTGAGACCTGCCCACAACATGTGGAGGGTGAAGCAAGTTGTCCCAGAGTAATTCTGATCTTTGTCTGCCTCAGGGGGTGTTGTGAAAGGGATTCTTATTCTCACTTCTCCTCCAAGTGGGTTCCCCACCCATCCTCCTGACAGCTCAACTTGAAAGGGCTTACCAACAGGAAACTATTAAAATGATGATCATTCTTGTGGTTTATGCATTGATACAAAAATGTTTCATTGCAAAAAGAAAAAAAATTGTGGTAATTTTCATAATAACTTTTTCCTCCTCTTAAATAAACTTGGGCAGGATCCCAATGAAGATGGTTGACTGTGTTGGATAATTAAAGGTTAGATCTTTTTCAGCATAACAGATTTGTGAACGTTGTGTAAATATGCATTTAGGCAATTGAAGGATTGTGCCTCATAGCATAGGCAAATCCATGGATATCTGCATGGGGTAAGGCCTAGATCAGCCAGAAGGAGTGTCAGAAGTCAATGCAGAACACTTTCTGCCTGGGCTTCACCAATGTCAAACACAGATGGGGCATTTTGCTGAAATCTCCTTGGAACCAATGTTATCTCACTCCATCAAAAAGCTGTGCATTGTTTGTGTTTTCTCAAGATTTTTCCAGGAGAATAGCAAGCCAGCAGGGTTAAGCTGAAAAACTGGGAATTTATCCTGAGAGGAGAGAAGACGGGACAATGTTTGGGAATGTGTTTGGCAGTGTTTGAAGTGTGGCAGTGGTGTGCAGTCAGAGGCAGGATGCTCTGAGAGAGTGAAAAGATGGTCCTTTCACCAAGCACATTTGGCTTAAAAAAAAAAAAAAAAAGCTGATTCCGAATTGGACTTCTTTGTCTAAGAAATAAGCTGGGCCTCCCCCAGGAATTTCACTGGAAGATTCCCACCTCCCTCTGAGCCAGAGGTCAGAGAGAGCCAGAGATCAGTCAGTGCCTCACCCTTACTCCTATTTCCTACTCCTTCTGTTAAGGAGTGAACTGGCTCTGAGACTGTTCCCAGACGAGTTCAGGTGACAGCTGAAAGGGTGTTTGACAGTGCTTTTAGCAGTATTAGACTGACAGGTACAGCAGGCCCAGGCAGATGGGAAATCACTGACTGGACCAACGAGTTCTCAGAACTCTCCTTGTGACCTCATTTCCCCCTCCTGATTTCCTGTTGGTTGTTCATTTTCTTCTCCCATCTGCAAAAATAGAGCTCTGCCCATTTATGTCTGAATCATTCCCTAGAAAATTATTTGAGAGTAGATTGGGGTTCCACTCAGGAGCACTGCTGTTAGTCTGGAAGAAGTGTGCAACACACATAGTCCACATGTTTTCTGTTGATTGAATCCTGATCTTTGCTTGATTGATCCTGATCCCTCTGCTCCCCTTGGTGTACAGATCCCACGGGTGCTGGCACCTGGATGACATTGGCCTAAGTGATCCGCTGCTGACACCAAATAGTGGGAGTCATCCCATGCCCGTGAGGTAGGAGCTGCCCAGGAGCTCTGGGCAACATGGGAATTGACATGATGGTTTCTGTGGAAATAAAATCTCCTGGCAGGAGTTTATGGTCCCTGCAGAGGCTGATCAAAACATCATTTGGGTGATAAATGGGTGATAAATGAAACAGCCAGCAGCTGTCTTCCTGCTAGCCCTGTCCCCTTGCACACTGGCTGAGTTTTCCAAGGACTTCCAAGGAAAGGAGGAAACAATCTGGTGATTTGCCTTTCTAGTAATCTTTTTTATGTTTTGAGGTTAAAGTGCCAGTATGTAGAAAGTCTGTGTGAAACCTTTTTGTGTTAGTTTGCTCTTTTCAGAGCTGAACTCCATCCTTTGATTAGGGAAAGAACATGCTTAAGAAGTTTCAGGGTCAGGACTGAGGCTGGGGATAAGCAGCTGAACCACAAGAAGGTAGAGCTCGACAACCACATTTGCACTCTAAGAATGCTCAAGAGGCTCTGAGATTCAGCAGCTCACTCAGGTCAGAGTCTTAAAAGAAAAGAAACTTAAAAATCAGACAGAACCCTACAGCAAGGTCTCCTAAATGTCATGTGAGTGTCCAGCATTTACAGACATACCAGGAAATATTAAGGTAAAGAAATAAATATTATCAATATGATTATGGAGCCATTGTTGTGCTTGAACAAGTAATACTGGTCACATCACACTTAGAAGTATACTATAATGCTAGGAGTCATTTGCTGTTCCTGATGGTTTGTTGTGGTTTTTTTTCTGCTTGAGTTGGGGAAATTTAATCCTTGAAAAGTGCATGGAAATTCAGTTTGGACTGTAAGTCACAACCTATTTTCCTTTTTTGTCTTCTCAGTAGGTTTGTCAAAAGATGACTTGAAGAGGTGGAGTCTGAGATAAAAGAGAATATAAATCAGGTTATGAAAGTATATGCAGGGGCCTTTCCTTAACTGTTCCAATTCTGTAATATGTTTAACCCCAGGAAATAACTTGATGGGTAAACCTTACATCATACTCAGAACCACTAATTTTGCCTGAATCCCATGTTGAAAAGGGGAATTATCCACGCTAAAACTTTATCCTCATCATCTGACTTGCATTTTAAGAGGTAATTCATCTTTTCCTTAGTCTGCCTCCAACAAAGGTGTCACCTGTTGTGTAGCTTAAGGGCTGTGTAGAGATGACTCAGAGCAATAAGCTCTTTCTCTTGCAATTCTTTAGAAAGGGGATTTTCTTGACACTCATCCCACCAATTAAAACGCCACTCCAGCAGAATGTGGTAGGGCTCTGCCATCTTTATCTTTTCAGATTCGTTTCCTAAGGAAGTGAGAAATATGACATTACATGCTCCATGTGTCTGTTTTTCTCTGTCATGCCCTCCCGCCCCCCTGCCTGCCCCAACAGTGTTAAAATCTGCTGATTTATTTTAACCACAAGTGAAAGAGTGGAGTGCTCTTTCCAAAAATATCAAGCTGCTAGAAATGTCATGGAAATCAGAGGCTGCATAACGTCAGACAATTTACAGCACAAACTTACTCTTGTTAGACAGCAAAGAAATTAAGCCTTAGATGTTCATCTGTAGGAAACCAGGCTTCAGTAGTTCTGCTGCTCCTAGAAATACATGTTTGTATTATGGAGAACAATTATGTCCAGAGATCACATTTTGCTATCATGCTTGTGTTTAAAAGTTAATTCCAACTGTCGACACTTCAATTTGCAGCCAGAAACCAGGAGTGCTAAGACCTTCTCTCAACACCAATCTACCCCAAATCCTGGTGGGTGTTTCTTCTTCATTTTTGGCTACAACACTGTGCAGGTTTTCATACAACTTTTGTCATTCACAACCTTAGTCTAGCTCTGAAAGAGCCATTTTGCCCTGTCATCCCCTGCTTTCGATAGCTAGCTTCCTCTGGGAAAGCTTTTCAATGCCTTTTCAGTAATGGCAGGGGAATTATGCACATTGTGCTTGGCTATTTGGCTTATTGGTCCTAGAAAACATGCAGAAACTTAGGCTTATGTGGCTCCAGTACTTTCACTAAATTCCAGGTTTTAAAAGCAAGTTTCAGCTATGTCTCCAAATGGAATCCTGGGCTCTTTTTGTCATGTAGGGCACTGAAAAAAAAAAATGCAGGTTCTCTCTGCTAATTCAAAAAAAGCCAGAGAAAGAATTTCGTCCAAGCAGATGCTGTGATAAAATGGAACAGACAAACCATGTTAGACCCTATCTAACATTATTCTGATTCAGGCTTTGTCTGTTTTCTCAAAGCTGGCATACTGCCAGGTTAAACATCCTATCGTGTGCCTGTGCAATGGTGAACTTGTATCTGTTCTCCATCAGAAGTATTGTTTATAGGAAACCTAGTAGTAGGCATCAAGGTTGGTGGAATCATGGTCTTACTAGGCTTTTTTTCAGTTACATTTCTGCTTCTAAAGGCTTTCACTCCAAGGAGTGACTCCTGGCACTGCAGAGAGAAAAGTGGTTTGCATCCAGCAAGCTCAAATCTATCTTTTTCCAAAGTCAGTGGGCCTCGTCCAGTGCTTCACAATAATTTCTTAGTCCCTTCTGAGCCACATGTAACATCTCTATTACTCTGAGATACAATAATTCCTTTACTTGCTTATTTCAGGTAGTTTTGCATGAAAAAATGCTACAGATTGTGTGGTACTCAGTAACAGTCACCATGTTTTTTTCATTAAGGATGTTTCATCTTGGGGTTGGAATGAGAGGTTTCCCTGGAGACTGTTCAGGGAGCTGGACAGCATGCTCCTGCTTTCTTAATGGCAGGGGTTGCTGCAACAAGCTACTTCTAGAGATGCACTGAGATTTTTTCTGAAGGAATTAGCTAGTCTAGTCCCAAAGGGATCCCAAGGGAAAGCACCACAAACAACTGAAGAATCAGGATCTGACAATAAACCAGGGAGCTCAGCTATTTGGCAGCGTAGATGTTCCTACTGCTGTTATTTTCAAATCAAATCTGTTCTGTGTTGTGGAGCAGTGGGAGATGACTCTGGGCATGCTGCTCCCGTTCACAGCAGGGCTGTCTTGTAAGTACAACAAGGGGAATTTTAAGTGATCTGCAGGATTATTCAGTTAATTTTTGGTGAGGACAGCTGGGTGACTTAGGTCCTCTCAGCAGGGAGCAATGTATGATTTCACTCTGCTAGTAAGACAGGCACTTTGCACTCGTGGTGAGAATCTGCAGAGATTCTATGGCTGTGTTTCCAAGAGACTGCAGAAAAATGGTGGGGAGCACAAGACTTTCTTCAATAATGCAAAGGATGTACAGATGGGACTTTCACTGACATCAGGGCAAAATATTCCTTGGGACTTGAGCTGAAATCAGATGCCATTATGGAGATGTCTTGACCTATAAACTTCATCTTTGAAGTTTATAGGTCAAGACATCTCCATAATGGCATCTGAAGAGGTTATTTGGCCCAAAGTGCTCTGGGGGTCACAAAGGAATTGTACAGGAAGTGTCTTAAACATATCAGGTTGTTGTTACTCAAAGCCACAGCAAGTGGACTTCTACCTCACAGACTTCTCGTCCCCTCATACAATGAAATGTCCTCTCCACCCCTTCTTAGCGGAATCCTATGTTTTTTCACCCCCACAGCTCCAGGGTCAGTTGAATTTCCTTTTCGTTGCATGTGCAATGCACTAAATGACTCTTAGAAAATTAGGGGCTGGATTTAAGATTTAGGACATTAGAATGCTCAGAACCAGCATGACTCCATGGCAAATTCAAATTCAGCATCATGCCAAACAGTTGGGACCTGCTCCCTTGGTCCACGTCAAGTCATGTTGTAACACAGGGCATGCCCTTATCTTTTATTTGGAGCTGTGGGGGTGAAAAAACATATCCTGCTGTCTCACACAGCAACATGAGTGCCCTGAGAGCTTACTGAACACTGATGCTATACATTAAAGCCAGCAAAAGCCTCGCAGAAGAATTCCAGCCTCATGGGAAATATTATATACAAGGATGTTTGAGAACTAGGGCTGAAGGATTTAGTTTGATGTCTTAATTGGGACCTGATGCACAGCTGCCACTGGGTTTCTTTTCTCCCCAATGTTCATTTCTTTTGCTTGGCAGACACTCTGCAGACAAGCAAGCCTTCAAAAACTGAGGAAATGTGTTCTAGGTGAGGGTCTAACAGGTTACATCCCAGAAACCTCTGAAGGATGTGCACAGTTAAACAGACTTTCCCACTGAGCTATTAGCTGTTTAAAGTCAGGCAGAGTTTTCTTTGGATGAGACATGCATTTCTGTCCCTCTCCTGATCTCCAGGCCCAGTTCAAGAACACTTGAGTAACTTTTTCTCCTTTTACAGAGTCCTGTGACCTGCAGGAGATTTATAGTTGCTGCAGAGAAATGGGTGCCAAAATGACCATGGCATATTGGGAAATTCCATTCCACTGAGAGAGTGCAGATTTTTCAGATGGTCAGAGCTGGTACAAGGCTTTGAAGAGAACACAATCAACTTGAATGCCAACTTCTTTATTTCCTCTTTTTTTGCCCCCCTTTTTCCAGAAAGCCTAGGAATTGATTTTCAGAGTTAATTATGTCTACATGATGACAATATGGGAAGGAATACAGAGAATTCCTTGTGTTTGCCATTAGTGGAAAATTGTTTGCATCATGAATGATCAATATCTGTCATATGAGAGAGAGTTTTTCAAGGCTGGCTTTCAATCTTCCTTCAAAATGCTTCCCCTTGCCAGATTCACCACTGAGCCCAGCACCATGAGGATGTCTGAATGATAAATATGGAGTGTGGAAATTCACCTGCTCCGAAGTCATTGTGTCTAAGTGACAAGTAAGTGCAAAAACAGACATTGTCAGACAGAATAAACCTTCAAAATGGAAAAGCAAAGCACGGAATTTAGGGGAAAATCTCTCTGCCTATGAGTTAGACTTACCCTAGAGAGATTCTCCGCCTGCAGACTCAACATCTGGCTGCTCAAAAATGTTGGTTTTGGGGCCATTTTAGAAGTTGTCATCCTCACATTGTGTATTCCTCATTTCCACAGAAACATTCTTCTGTCTTGACTATTTTGGTTTTACTGCTTCCTGGGGTCATATTTTCCCATATGACTTGTGGCCTGGTCTCCTCCTGGTTCCTCAGTGACAAAAAGGAGATCAGAGCTTGGGCATACACCAAGTCTCCCCACAGTACTCTTGGCTTTGTGTCCCTTGGAGCAGTTCTATTCACCCAAGAAGTAGTAATATTTGCTTTTGCCTTTGCTACCACAAAAAAATTACCACCCCAGAGTCAGCTTCTTCTCCAAAAGAACCAGATTGTTTTATGAAGTCCTAGAAATATGGATCTGAAAATGCCAGCTGGCTTAATCAGCTGGAGTTTTCTCTAAATCTGTTTTGTTCTTCTATACCATATCTATAGTAACATGTCCAGCCTCAGTCTCTGTTTCTTGGCATTCCATTATAATGGGAAAAAGAAATTTACCAGAACACACTCTCCAAAGCATGGAATTTCCTTTAAATTTATTCTTTTAATAAAGTCAGAGATGAAAATTTGGGGAAACAATGGTGAAACATGTCCAAAATGTCGAACCATGGAGCAGACTGAGATGCTGAGATCCAGCTGTGAAATTCCACAATGGATCTCCTCTCAGAGATCTGCAAGAGAGGAGCTGGGCTGTGCTACTTACAGCCTCAAGTTAACTCTACACTGAAATTTGGCACAAAGGGAAAAATGTCCCTTTTTCTTGCATTTCTAGCATTTTCCCAGCAGGGACCAGTGGCCAGTAGCCAGGTTTCAAAGACAACTGTGATTGATGGGTGAATATGTAATTGGGAAAATATCTTGCTGCTTCCTCATGTCTAATTCCCACTGCTTGTGAAGGCTGTATCCCAAAGTACTGCTGGGAATAAACAAATGGGTTTCCTTTCTTGGACACGTTGATGCTTACGAGATGGACAGTTCAATGTGAAATGACTTCATGCTCATTAAGTGCTGATTTGACATTTGTATACAGAGGTACCTAAGCAGAGCTTCCTAAATAATCAGAATTCATAAAGACTCATTGTTAGCAGGGGAAAATAATGGCTTCCAGGGATCAGGTCTGCTGTGGGTGGAGATCCATGTAAGTCCTGGATGGTCCTCCTGGTGTCACTGAAAGTGGGTCTTTTTGGATTCCTGCTGTGGCTAACTCCCCAGTGAGGTCACATCCTCCTGGCAGAATGCAGGGGGGTGTTGGAATATTGTTTGTCAGTGACAGAAAGTGGTTGATATGTAAAGGATAGTCCTCTTGCATTCTGTGATTGTTTTTAGTGTGTGGTTAAGACTTCTGTAAGGTTGGGCAGTATTTTATACATCAGGATTCTGCAGGGGATGGCATCAGCATGCATGAGTGAAGCACCTGAGCAGCTGATTGAGTGGTAAAAGACAGAACCCAGAAATAATGAAAACTTTCTTGATGTCCATCTATTTTTTGCGGGCAGTTGGTGGATGGGTTCTCTCTTGCTAAAAGGAACAAATTTGGATGATTCCCCCCCAAATCATTACATCTTCCATTACTTTAAATGAAATGTCAAGACCATATGAATAAATGAAAAAATACACCAGTGTCAGGAAGGAGCTATTAAGGGCTTTCTCCCCCATTCGGATTTCACTATTTCTGCAGTATTTGGACATACAATTTCTTTTTAACCTTCAGATTCATTGAGTGCCAATGATTAGTTGCAAAGCAAGAAAATGTTCAGATAGCCAGTGTTTTGCAGATGTTATCCATTGCTGGTGATGCTGTCTTGAGGTTAACTACAAAATAATAAAAAAGCAACCTCAGAGAGAGTCAGAGAGCCCTTGGGAATGGTAATGCAGTGCAGAGCCTTTCACCCTGAGGTCAGCAGGTCAAACCCATTCCAGATCGGGAGTGACCAGCAGTGATTACATGTCTGCTTTCAGATTCACAGAGAGGATTTGCAAAATGTTACTTTTATTAGTGCTACTGGAAGGCCATTCATGCACCTATACTACAAATCCTGCTGCTCTGTGTGATTCTATCTTGACAAAATGGCAGTGAATGAATACTTTATAAATGTCCACAAATATGGGCTTATTTACAGTACAGAAATCATCAGAGTTGTCATCATTTGCCCTTTTGTTGGCCAGCACAGTAGAAAGATCAAGGATGCAATTGACTACAATTAAGGACTTTATTCTTGCCCTTGGGGTCAAACTCAGAACATTCATAGCTCCTGCCACAAAGCTAAGTCACTCTTCCTGGGTATTTCACTAGACATATTTATCACCAAAAAGTGTCCAAGCATCTTAACTCAATGTAAATTAAACTGCACACAGATGGAAAGAGCAAATGCAATAAATGGATTAAAAGAGAAAAACAAGAAATAGCAACTAAAAAAATGAAAGGGCTGATAACACAAAAAAACTCATCAGTCTCTCTAAGTCTGTTAGGGACCGTGCTGACACACACACTCGCCTTCCACGAGCAGCATAGCTGCAGGCAGTACATTAGACATGTGGAAGGAGTACTGCATGAAGTCAAAGAAAACCTAAGTTTCTCTTCCTCTGCCATAAATCATAGTGCATGAGGATTTTTTTTTTCCAAGGAAAGGTAGAGGATTGATTTTTGCAGTGTAGGGCTGCATAAATTAGCTTCTGACTTTCAAGAAACGGCCCCATCTCTGAATTGCATGACACGCATTATGTTGTCATTTTCAACATGAGCAGTAATACCTGAACTTACTCCATCTCATGACCCTGCTTTCTTCTCCTGTGCCCCATCCCTTCTCCCTGATTGCTACTTTTCAAGCAATTTCTCCTAAGCAGCTTCTGTTCTTGCTTTTCAACTGAAATTTGAGGCTGTGAAAGATGTTCACTTCTCTGAGGTGGCAGATGATTGAAATTCACCCCCACCATGGCCACAGATTTAGGAGGCCAAATATTTTGGTCTCATTAAATGTACCCATACCATACAAAGCAATACTACACAGATATACTGAGAATAGCACTGGTATTCTAATAAGTGATGTGATTAATCCATCTAGAAGCTAAGCATGATGGTGACTTTCCACCACAGTGGGATCTGGTTTTAGAGACTGTGCCTTGCTCACTACCTACAGGAAACAGCACAAGATGAGGGAGAAATTAGTATGAAGGAAGAAAACATAAAAAGTAATAAAGGGAGAGGTGAAGATGTGAGTTTCAGAAGGAAAAGAAGTGGGATTGCCAGAGCACAGGTGACATGGAAATAATAGGCTGTACTGAACCAGGAATTAGGAAGTCTATTGGACTTTCTGCCATAAAATAGATGGTGCTGATGTGCCATGCTGTATGGTCAGTCCCCTCTTTGGAAACATTACTGTAGGGCCCAGAACTGCAGTAGCATTGTCAGCTTTATAACAACTTCTACACCAGTGTTTGTGAGCTCTTCCTATAGCACATCTTGACCAAATTCTGAGCACAAACTTTCATGTTTTGTAACAGTGGAACAGTGATGGAATTGTTTTCTAACATAAGTTTCATTGGAAAGAAAAAGAAACTGTATTTCTCCATCTCAAGGGTTAAAGTAACTCTCTTGAAGACAGTGGTGCTCTAACAGCAGGGGTCTTGAGTCTATGCCTAAACCACCTGCCTTTATTAATTATTCTCATTTATCACATCTATGAGGACAGTCTCTTAAGGCAACCTGTTAGTTTTTGGTACAGACTGATATGATTAATGGGCATCTCCAGCCTAACTGGTGCACCTCTCCCAAATTAATTTCATCCATTTCTCCACCTCTGCATAAACCCTACTGTGAGCCAAGCTTCACTATGGCCTGCAGTTTGCACTAGGCAATGGTCTGAAACATTTAGGGACTTTCAGGTGGTTTCCATCAAAGTTGGCTTTCTTTGAATCCACATCAGCTAGGAGTTGGCTGATGATATGCCATAGCAATGGTATAAAATAAATTGTTTAAGAGTAATGTATTCCCCTGATCTTAAATGGATTGGGTTTGTCCAGATCTTCAGTTCCTCAGAGTAGTGGATATGACTCTGCCATGAAACTGGGCAGAATCCGATGTGCAGGCAGAGAAGAGCCTTGCATTCAGTGTTTAGTCTGACATTTCTATCTTCCTGCTTCCTGGCCCACCCAACCTGCAGCTCTGCTGAATCAGCCATGAGAATGCTGCCCTTTCTCTCAAGCTCTGCAAGCCACTGCTGCCTCTTAAAATCTGGCAGGACAAAGTGGTTATGCCCATGTGGCTGTTTGCCTGCTTCAGCCTCAGCTTTGCTTAACTTCCCTTCCTCTGCTACAGAATGGGCAGCTGTTTAAAGAGCTTCTTAAATCTTGAGTTTAAAGAAGCACAGACAAGGTAGGAACAAGATTAGGAGGTCACAGAGGTGAGGGGAGTTGAGCCCTTCTGAGAATGAAGGAAATGTGTGCTCAGAGTAGGTGTGGCTGGTGCTCTGGGCTGCTGAGCCTGCTCTGGGAGCTGTGTGACACAGGGCTGCCCAAGAACACCCCTTCCAGCTGATTTCCCATCCCAGTTCTCAGGATCCAGGGCTCATCCAGTGAAGATTTACATGTTTTCCTATTGGATGTTACGCAACCCCGTGGTTCTCTGCTTTCTGATGGAGGGCTCCTATGGGTTCTAGTAAATGTGGGAAGCAAAATCTTTTGGAGATCTGCTTCTTTGCGGCTGTTTACTGTAATAGGTGGGTGTTTTAGCATAGAACTGGATCTGGACTGTGTGGGAATGGTTGTGTCTGGTTGTTGTGTTGTTTTTGGGTGGTTGTTTTTGTTTTGGTTTGGTTTTTTTTTTGTTTTGGTTTTTTTTTTTTTTTTTTCCCGTGAGAGTGTCTTTTCCAACCAAGGAGTATTTGAATACCCTTTAGCAGGAAAACTTGCTCTGCTTGGGTAAAAAATCTCATGAAAACGTTTCTGTTTACACATGAGGTGGGGGACAAGGGTAAGCTTTAATTTGTATCTCAGCTAATGATAAAATGTATCTGAACTGAGAATTACGTGTGAAGTGTTGACTACTTGCTGTGGTGACTTTCTCCAGAGTAGCACATTCTCCCTTAACTGTCCCTTGGATTAACCTCTTCACAAGGAGTAAATTCAATTTAGGAGAACAGCAATCCTCCAAGAAATTGAATTCATGTTTTTCTTTTAAACTTCATGACTTCTGCAGAAAGAAGCCCCTCCGAGCCCAACAAGGAGAAGATATCATTAGAGAAATGAAAATTAGTGGAAGTGTTACAATAAAACTATATTGCATAACCATAAAACTCAATGCTGCCATGTCTGTTGAAAGGCTTGTCCTATCCTAAAACTCCTTAAAAGAGAAGATATTCAATTAAATTGAAGGTTATTTCCATTATTCTGGTTATGCACTGCTCTTCCCACTCTGACTACACTAATCTTGCTTCAGAAGGGGCTTAGAGAAATTAATTCTTTTTGTGTCTTTGGGTGACCAGCTCTCCATATTTTTACCTTTTCCCAAACAAATATTTTTTCATACTTTGGGTTATTATTTCTCTGAACTATGCTGATGTTGAGGGGCAGGGCTTTTCAGCGTGTAAGGATTTCATTTTTTCCCCTTCTCTCCCAAAATATTTGGATAAATTGGACCTGAAACTATTCTCCTTTTAATTCTTAATACACCAGAAGTTCCCTAGTCCCTCAAGTGCTGTGGGAAATTATCATCTCTTTATTTTCTGAGCAAATGGCAGCAGCAGTTGTCTGCAAGAGCTGAGAGATGTCTCATTTTACAGAGCAGCTTCTTTGGGGCTCTCCTGATCCCCTGTCTGTAGGACAGACCCATTAACAGAAAGGCTACAGCCAAGGATCAGCACATTGAGGGTCTCCAGCCTCAGCAGAGACCCCCAGGAATCTGGGCAGATTTCCATTGGAAGCTTGCCTTGGAATCAATAAAATTTCATTAAACCAATCCTGTGCCAAATGTAGCATATAAGGCTCAATGAAAAAAAATGTTGCTGGCTCTCACAGTTTTCCCAGTACAATTCTCTGGCCCATACTTTCTATTTCTACTGCCTCCTTGCCCTTCCTAGTAAAATTAGCTATTGCAGACAACAGCTGTAAACAAAAGGACAGCTAAACCATTACTCAAAAGCCACTAACTACGGCAGTGAACCCAAGTAATTCACAAATAATTTTGAAACATTTATAGCTTGAACAAATTTTTCCATAGTTTTCAATTATCCATTGCAGACTTCTCTGCACTACTATTTTTAGGAAAGACAGTTTTCTTTCAGCCTATGATAGTTTTCTTTTTATGACTTATAGTGTTAAAAGTGGTTGTAGAATATGCTGTCTTAAAAGGATGACTACTGCTTTGGGAGATCCCATCACAACCCGTATTTGTGTCAGCAACCTTAGACAAACCAGTGAAATCACAAATATTAATAGCAGAAATGCAGGTATAGAAGGATGGAAAAGGTATGAGAAGAACCATGTTGGTCTGAATCAACAGAACATTCCTTACAAAGGGGAGAAAAAGGGTTGGCTCTTCTCTGAGCCAACATCTATTTTCCCAAAATAGATTATCTGCTCTATAAACTATCTAAACTTTCTTTTATTAACAACATGGAATAACTGCTTTACTCTACAGCAACCACACCATCAAAACCCCTTACTAGATTCCATGACTGGAAGCCATAACTTGTCAAATTCAGTCTAAAAATCAAATGCAGAACTTCAGTTTTGTTGGAATAATGTATCTGAAAGCATTGGAAATTGTCTCTAGTTTGGTGCGTGAGTGCTAGGATTGTAATGTTTTGGTTTTTTTCTCTCAATTCAGATAAAAATTATAATTATAGTGCAAGAAATATATAATTACATGGGATTTTTATTTGGCTGATGCTTTTTAGAAAGGGCAGATTAGAACAGTCTCTCCTAAATCAAAGATTTAAAGTCTATGAAATGTTTGCAGCACCCATGTTATGCAAACTGTTGATTCTTACATTTACCAAAGCCCTGGGGGAATTCAGTCATAACATTTCCTCACCTATTTACTGAAAGGATCACTATGATCACACCAAGAGAGGTATACAGCAGTAAAGTAAGAAAGAAGATATAATGCATAAAAGGAAGCAATAATTACTTTCCCTCTGAGTTTAACTGAATAAAAGAAATGGATATTTTATTTTTTTACGAGTAGATTTTTTTTTTACAAATAGACTTAAAATATTTCTTTTCAGATTTGTGGCTCCAACAGCTGCAGCTGAAACCAGAAATCAGCAAAGCCCCTTGTTTTTATTGGCGCTGAAGTGGCTTGTTGAAAATGGGTTGGATTACAGGGATCAATCAGCAGCAGGTTGAGGATGCAGAGGGAATGCTGCCAATGCAGCAGGCTGCCAGGAACAGTGAAAATCCTTGGGCTAGTGGCAAGTCCTAATGTACTGAAAAATCCATTGTTTTATAAAGAGCTTTGGAGATAGGAAGAAGATTGAGTTGCAGAAGAACACAGAAATAACAATAATACTATCCCAAGTTCCTGTTGTTCCTTTGCACGTGGCTATAAAGAAAACAAACTCCATGGAGATGCTGCCTGAGTGTAAGTCTAGGCAGTGCCAAGAGAGGATCAGAAATAGGACAGATGCTAAATCATGACCTTCCCTGAGTCATAATTTAGGAAACAGAACATTTCTGAATTGCAATAGCAGTCAATTAGAAATTTGCAAGCTGCTGTGTGGTTCTGTCCTGGACAGTTCTGGATTCTCCCAGAATAGTGTTGATTGTTGTTGCTTTCTGTTAAATGAGCTGAATAATCTTGTCATTGTTCTGAAGATAGTCAGTTCAAAAATACTGAGCCTTGGTTAATGTCAGGATGAGCTGACACTCCTTTGTGTCCCCAGTTACACAGTAGATTCATTACACAACTTGCTAGGAATATTACTAAATAGGCTAAAATCAGAATAATTAATAACTTCTGCATTCAACTGTGATGGTTCTGTCATATACTAATAAGCCCCCTCATTGAGCTGAAGATGCCTCATAACCATCTGAATTCTAAAGCCACACATGGCAGAGAGATGGCCATGAATCCTGCTTAGCCTTGTTGACTTAGGAATCAGATTTTCTAGATGAAAGACAGGCATTTGCTGCCTTACACTCCCGAGTATTTGGGAATGTCGACCTCCAGCTGGATGCTGAATAGAACAGTAGTTCACAATTCCAAGAAGTGTTTGCAGCATGTGGCTTGTTCTTTTCAACTTTGGTCACATGGCAAGGTAACACAGATGTTTTCCCCAAATATCATCATTATTAAAAACAGGTAGCTCTGGTAGAAGCATAGAGGAGGAATGGATCTATCTGATGACAACATCTATTCCAGTGTCAGTGGCAGGATATGGTTCCCATGAGTGTGTCAGATATCAAATCAATTCTGTGCTTGAATTTGGCCAAACCTCTGGCATGAAAGGATTAGAAAATCCACTTAACGAGCATAGTTTATGACAATAATAAAAGTTCTCCAAACTTGGAAGCCTAATGAAAATCCACATAACAATCTAAGAAAAGCTGAACAGTGGAAAAAGTGAGGCATTTGAACATTCTCCCTCTTTCTGTGTTGGCTCTGGTACTCATGGTGGGACTGACTCTTAAATATGGAAGAGCTGCAGCTCTCCTTAGAGAAATGTTCTCCTTGTCTACTTGCAGGAGACCAGATCTTACATTGTAATATCAGGCAGGGAAGAGAAAGTTTCAGAGGTTTGTTAATTCTGGTTTGAAATAGCAAACTCTTTGTGAAAGAATTTGAGAAGTAAGGTTTCTAGGGACAAATGGAAGTTTTTACTTCACAATTTCATATCAGTGCTGACTCTTAAAACCTTGCAGGATGTAAGATTTTTTAAATATCAAAAAACCATCTTACTTTGAAAGGAAGATGTGGAATCTTTCTCTCTCAGATCTGAAGGCTTCTGAACATATTCCTCTCCAGAATAAAGTGCCAGCAGACTAAAAGACAGTTTTTATTCCTTCCCTTATTTTTTCTATCACCCGGCTGCTTTTTATGCTATATTTGGGACAGAGATGTTAGATGATTTGGGAAAGGAATATCTATTTCTAGTTGTTCACTGGAATGCCTGAAACACTTTTAAACATTTTGGTACAGTAAAATAATATAATGTAGTTCAGACATCTTGGGATAGAAGGTTTAAAGTAGAGGGCATTATTTCTATTTTCTATAGTGTCAGTTTTCTAAGGCTGTGATATTACTGTCTCTCTCAAAATACAAAATATAATGGCTGTGTGTTCTGTTGCTTGCTAAGTGGAGGATAACCAGAAAATTGTTCTTTTCCAAAGTTTTGTGGTAATGCTTCCAGAAAGAAAGGCATTGTAAGGGATCTGTGTGCTGGTTTTGGAGGACTGTCTCTCAGACCATATTTCATTTGAACTGCTTTCTCATCCCCAATGCTCAGGGACATTTTCTCTAAGGGATTCAGCTCCAAACAGTGAAGTACCTCACATACCCTCATATGATAAAGTGCAGAAACAGTGAACTCTGCCTGCTGCCAGGATTGACTGATCATATATTTTTCATATTCATAATACACTGTGGGCATCACTGTCTGTCAGAGAATGGACCAGGATCTTACAGGTCAAAGCAAAAATCTTGCTGCTTGAGCTGGCAGGAGTGCTAATTTGTTGTCCCTCAGAAAGGAGTTAGGAATACAAAGCATATTCTATTTTAGGCCCTGAGTGAGCCACCTGTCAGTGTGCAGGTAAACAGCCAAACCCTATTTACACCTACTGATGCAAAAATGTCATGTACCTGTGTCCATTTAGAAAGCTGTAACCAGTGTATGTGGGTTTCATCAGTTATTATTCCCTTTGCATTTCAGGCCTGAATAGTTGAACAGCAGAGTGATTTGACAATCCTTCTGAAAGAGTCTGTGAACATGTAAAATACATACACACATTATTTTAATCTTGCAAACAAAGGCCGCTCTGTGTTTAAAGATTTAATTCACAGAGCAAAGCTTCAGATGGAAGCACAACTTGTCTACGTGTGGTGGACAAATAGCTTTTTAAGTGACTCTTCAATGGCTCCCATGACATGCTCTTAAACAATCAGAGGCACAATAAACCAGTGATTTAGATGAAGAAGCTTCTTTTTGGAGAAATAGATCAATAAGATTTAATGGGAAAAGTCACTAATTTTTACTCCAGACTCAACACTGATGATGTGACTGGAAACTTGATAGTTCCTAGGTTGGATTCTCAAGCATCTGACATATTCACATGGAAGATATTCATCTTTGCTCTGACACAAGTCTTCCTTCCTGCATTGCCCCCCTCTCTCCTAGGACTCAGGTTTAACCAGCAGAAATCTACCTAGTTTGCATTTCATATTTATCTTGCTCCAAAGCAAGAGTCAGTTTTGTTTACAGTGGCCAATTGATAAAATGTCTTTACCAGGGCATTTGCCGAAGAATAAAGACCCTGGAGATTTCATGATGGTGAAGACTTTGTGTGTGACAGAGATGTGCCCACAATTTTTCATATTCTTTCCTAGGTGATGGAAACCTCTGGTTTTCAAACAGAATGAAAATAGAGTACAACTATGTTTATGTCTGAGTCTCCTGCATCCACCTCCTGTGCTTTTCTCAGCACTAAAAGGCAGTCACTCACTTTGGGATTCCCCCCCTGCAGCAAAACTATGTGCCAGCTGTGAGGAGCACCTCATGTCCAAAAGAACATGATGCTGCACTTCTTGCAACAGCTGGAGGGGAGAACAGCCTCTGCTGTTTGCCCTTTGAGGTTTAGCTGATGTATCAACCCACCAATATAAGTTTTTAGGGATTTAGCCTAGCATGAATTCATCTGCTAAATTCCTGCAGAAGCCATTAACAAACACATGGTGAATCTGAACTGTGGATCTGGGTGATACTGCACATCTGTAGAGAAGTCAGAGATCCTGTGTCCTTAGCAGGATTTCCTACATGACAGGCTGAAACATAGGAAAAGTCCATGGTCTGGGTCTCTTTCCCATTTTTTTCCCCTTGAAAAATTAAAAACATTGAAGTAATAAGGTCAGATGGGATGGTCACACAGGAGCTGAGGATATGAAGAGTTCAGTTTGCAGTCCCTACCCTGAACTGAGCATCTCCAGCAGGAATGACAAGATTTTTGTTGCTGTTCCCTGCAAATGAGCTTTGCTGGTTCATTTTCACTCAGCAGCTAAGGGAATTCGGAGGTTCCAGGATTTTACATTTTAAGATGTATGTTTTAGCTGTTCACTCATATAAAGCACAAACCTGGACGGAAAGAAAAACATTGCAATCTATTATTTACTCTGTTAATTGTTTCAGACAGCCAGCAGAGAACTCATGTAGAGGGAGAACCAATCTAAATCACTTTTATGAGCACAGATAGTCGGTAGGGGATTTTGGTTTTACTGTGGTGGAGTTGGATATTTGGTATCAGGCTTCCTAAATGGACTTAATCTCAGATTATGGCTCTCTGTGGAGCCATTTGGGTCACTTTGTAATTGGCCAGCTTTCCACACTTCAGGTGATGAGAAGGACGTGCACAGGAACAGCATTCTTGTACTCATTTGGTTAAAAGAGGGACCTTTCCAGAGATGGAGGAGGTGCCAGTTTGCAAGGACTGGGGTTAGGAAGAAAGATTAAAGCACACAAAACCATGCATTTTTAGAAGTCCTGATAATGATCCCTGGGAACAGGGATATGCACCATGAAGTTGTGTTTCCTCTGGATGTATCACTGTGGTCTGGTTGGTTTAGTTACAACTGTGACTTCCTCTCTTAAAACTATCACTCCTAGGGCATGGACAGGAGGGACAGATCATAAAGCAAATTTTTGGCTGGCTGTGATCAGAACACCCAGGTACCTGCTTTGCAATCTAGCTTTATTCCTGTGGCTTAGAAACTTTGCTGAACCCTGAAGTAGTCTTCAGGAAGACAAACAAAAAACACTAGAGAAAAAAAAATATCAAACCTGAAAAAACAATGGAAGAAAACAAAGCAGAGTTTGGATCATGATTTCCAGTAAAACATACAAAGGACATGGAAGTTCAGTTGTACAGGCAAAAATTAAGAAGATAAATACTTTTGGCCCCGTAAGTCATATGGAAGCTGCATACGGAGTTTTATTTTATTTTAGCTTTAAGGATCTAGCTCTCCAAATGACCAGGTTTTCTTTCTTTTCCTTTTTCTTGTGTCCCATGATGTCCATGAATATGAGAAATAGTTAGGGAGGCTGTAAGCCAAGCACCAGTGATGTTAGATTTGTTTTCACATGGACCAAAATAGATTGAGGAAAGGAACTAAACAAACTTGCCCTTTCCAGAAGTAGGGAGGCTCCTCCTTGATGTTTAATAGTGGTGTGCATGGGCATCATGCAATTCACTTGAGTTTAATGGGATGAAGAAAAAAACCCAGGAAGTGACGTTGGAGGGTGATCTATCAACCTGCTCCTGTCATTCACCTGGCTGTTCTCAAGGATAAACATCTTCAAAAGGGTTTGGGCAACTTAGTAGAGGAGAAGTTCAGCACAGATTGTTAAACACCATGTGTCCAAAGGCATCTTTTGCTTAAGAAGACCATGAACTGCTGCTTTCTGTGGGCTGGAAGGGCAGAAGAAAAACGTTATAGTAGTTGGCTTTTTCTGCTTGTTTGAGCACTGGCTACTGGCTCCTATAACGGCAGAGCACTGGCCCAAAGGACCTCCTTTTGTGACTCAGCATAGTGGCTCATATCCTCTGTATTTGGCCTTTGTAAGATTTTCTGGCTGACTTAGAAGGTGGGATATTTCTGAGTAAGAAAGCATATATGGGCATGCTGCCACTTGTTTAACAGAAATAAGGGAAAAAATCCTCAGTTAATTTCATTCCAGTTTTTTCTAAGTGAAACTTTTCTGTTGCTGACTCTGAATACTTTCAAATTAAAATTGTTGGTCTTGAATATAAGAAAAATAAATACAGAAGAAAATTGATGTCTGAGATGGATTAAATATATTGTTCATTGTTAGCCTTTTCAATGAAGCTAAAAAAGCAGTTATCACCCTCTTGTCACCTATGTGAATAAGGAATACTTAGGTAGCATATGTTATATAATTAAAGATATTAATAGAATTTTATCTGTTAATATATAGTAAAGCATATTGCATGTGTTAAAAATACATGCATTTGTGTGGTTAGGTAAATCAAATGTTAACTGCATGGTTTATTCCCATGTAAAGAGTGTTCTTACACCAGACAGAACTTCCTGTCAGGCTTTCCCTGCTGTTACACTGCAGGTCTTACAATACTTCCAATGAGTGATCTGTAGTTTTGGAGGGAAGGTTTCTGACTCTCATCCTTAGCAGTGTGTGGATGTTACATTGCCACTGAGCTGTGGAGAAGAGCTCCATGGAAGGCTGTTTGCTGGGTAGGATACAACCTCTCCAGTGAGTCTGTAAACCAGGAGCTGAGGGGCAGTGCAAGGGCAAGGATCTCATCCCTGTTCCACTCTTCACTGAACATCCACTGCCAGATGCACCTTGTGCTGGGTGGACTTTTGCTTTGACCTGCTATGGCTGTCCCCGTGTTCTGCTGCAATCCATGAAAAGCATGATTGCAAGTGAGGTAGTGTTGTTCCTATACAGCTCTTGGAATGGCAAACCTGTCAGCAATTTTTAGAGCAAAGTTTTTACAGAAACCTTCTGAATTTCATTCTGTTTTGGAAGAAAATGAGACCCCAGGTCAGTCTGTGAAGTCACTCAATCACTCAGCACTTGGATGAGGAGAGCCTTCCAGAGCACATTGCAAAAAGCACTAGCAGAAAGCTGGCTACTCATTTGTGTTTCACACCTCCTTAATTACCCACCTGTGTTCTTTTTATTATCAAAGCTTGAATAGGATTGCTCATAAAACAGAGGCCAAGAGGAAATTGCTGGTTTGCTTGGATTGCATCAGCAGCATAAAGTGGAATAATTTAATATCAGAACACTTTGCCCCTTTCATTTTCATTTTCCTTTGTCCCTTCCATGCCACTGTGGATCCTGCCCACCCAACACCTACACTACACTGAGCAGCACATACCTGTTGCTTTTTCTCAGTCTAACACGTAGACTTCATACAAATTGCCACTTCAGTCTTGTGAGTGACTGGATTTGCCAGTGACCTCTTTTCAAGAGATAGGCAAGAACTTATTTTGTTATTCTTCCACATCTGTGCTAAATTTGGGACACTATTGGGAAATACTATCATGGATTTCTTATCATGTTCAGAGATACAACAATGACAGGTTCACAAGTTTGATTTCCTTTCATAACTAATCTAAAAGTAAAATCTTCTTATATTTTTTTTATGTCCTTTACCCAGCTTCCCTTCTGAAAGTGGTGCTTTGGTTATTCCATGTTTGTTTGGAAGTGCAGGGGTGCCTCAGTTTTCACCAAGGTGGTGTTTCAGTTCTATATTTTGATGGCACAATTAACCCACCTTGCCCAGACCTTTTTATCGTCCTGTTTCTCTTCTTCATACCAGAATGTTTTATCCCAGGAGCTGCAGGTCCTGACATTTGCATTTCTTCCAAGTAGCAGAGCATACATGGCTTCTATATATGATGGAGGGAGACACAAAAGATATTAAAAAAAAAACTTTTTTAACATTTCATAACCGATGCCTCTGTAAACCATAGTTCATCAGAAACAGCAACATGATCACACCATCTGTGTCTATGACAGGACAAAACCAGTCACATTAAGGGTATAATAGTTGTTCATTAATCTGGCTGTGGATGTTAAATGGAAGCTTTTTCTTAGGAAAAAAAAAGAAAATAAAAAAGAGGAAAGGACAAACCGTGCTTTAATGGAACAGAAAATGATGAACTTGAAGTTAGTCTGTAGCAGAAACATAAGGTTGTTGTCTACTTTGATTTTTGCTCCTGTTTTTCTTGCCCAGACTGCTGTATCCGGTAATAGGTCAGGGAGGGAACACACAAGAAGTTCAGGCTATGCCTTCACTGGAAGAAAACATTGTGTTCCTCCTTGGGGTTCACTGTCATGAGGTACCTGGCCTGAGGTGAAAACCTTGTGGAGACAAGTTTGTTGTGTGCACAAGTGTGAGCAGGCCACAATAAAGGTTATGGGGAGAAGCCAACATTTACCTCTCACCACATACTTTTACAACCACTGCTCCATCTTCTCTGGTTTTGTCATTTTGTTTCCTATACCATCAAACTCAAAAAAAACATGAGCCATCTCCCTCAGTGAAAAAAGCCTCTCTGTCTGTGACAAAACACTTGTGCAGCATACATCCTTGCAGTTCTTCCCTTTGATATTACTTTTGCTTTTCCTTCAAAGACAATGCTTTTCCTTCTCAGCTGACATCCATGCAAAATTATCTGTGGTACAACCTAGCGCTTAAAATGATGACTGATTTTCAGCACAATGACATAAATGCCAGATTGCATCAGTCTAGGTAGCAGAAAAGGTTGGATTTTGTGATTTTTAATTGTATGTTTGAACAGATTCCTTATATATGGCTACTTCATTGAGCATCTTCTACTTCCTGCTGTGAACAGTTTGACTTGATAATCTTAAAGGTCTTTTCCAACATAAATGATTCTATGATTTTATGAAAGACAGAACAAGGGGTCTGGCAAATTGTGAAGGACAAAGCTCTGGTAATGGAGGGTGGAGGTAAGAATTTGACTCTGTGCAGGTTTTGGCAGGTTTGTGTCATTTTATCCATGGAGGGCAAAGGAAGAAAATCACAAACATGCAGTGACAGGGAAAAAACTGTTTTCTCTCTCAGACTCTTCCTGTGCTATTATTCTTGTCCATTTTAACCTCCTACTTTCTTGAAACAAAAATGATGGAAACAGATAAGAAGTGACTTCAATTAAGTCTGATTCTTTCTTCACCTTAAAGAGGAATCCAGGAAGCTCTCCACAGCCTTCTTTCTCTCTTTGAAGTGTTGACTTATCATCCTCCTGCCATTGAAATATAATGGGCTAGCAGTGGGCATGCTGGGATTTGACACCCAGTGGGGAACCACACCTAATCCTGCATCATCACCTGATCCTGTTTGGCTTATTTTCCTAAGACACTGACCCCATTTCACCATTCAAAGCAGAAGAGGGGGAGGACCAGAGAATTGTTGTAGAGGACTCAGTCCAAGCCAGTCAGTCTCCATGTAGGTGTCACAGAAGATGGTTTCAAACACGGCAACATAAGCAGGTGCCTGCAGGAGGGACTGCCTGCTGACCCCCATGAGGAGGAGAGAGGGAGGGGAGATTTTATCAGATGTTTCCATGCACTTGATCACAGGGTGCCTTTATCTTCCCCATACAGTTGGTTGTGGTGACTCACCAGTCACTTAGTGGAGTGGAAACAGCTTAGAGTCGTGGCAACAAACAAACAAGGATGGGAGCCAGAGAGACAGAAGACATCTGCTCCAGCATCATCGGCCTTATCTCTGTCACTTGGCTGCATGCAGAGCACTTTGGGTCTTGTCTGTCAGCCCTGTACAAAGCAGAGGTATGTCTGCCATGGAGCTGTGGGTGTGGGATGGAGGGATGTGAGGGGAAGATGAGCTTTATGCTTTCAGCAGTGGCTGTGGTTTCCTTAGGAGACAGACAGCTGTTACGGCCTCTACAAACCCACTTCCCAACAACAGGGTCTCAAATGCTCTTGTCTGATTGCTTTTCCATCTGAGCCATGAACGACACCAGAGCAGGGATTCACCTTCAGTCTGTCTTCTCTTTCCTCAGCAGTGGAAATGGAAATGAACTTGTGTTGTCATGCTGTGCACACATGCACTCTGCGTTTCTCTTCTGGCACAGCAAAACAAGCCATAACACAGTGCTCACAAAGGGCAGTCCATGAAGTGCTTCCTATAGAAAAGAAGGCTGCTCCCTCTCTTTACCTGCTGTGTGGTGGGCAATGTGTTTGAAAGCACCATCTAGGGGAAAAAATCTCAAATATTACTTAGGAGTTAATCTGCACAGGAATATATCTGCTCCACTGCTCCTGACCTGCTGGTGCCCTGTCACATCACCCAGACACTTCTTCTGGTGGCTGCAAAAAGCTCAGATAGGGCTGGGACTGCAGATGTTCCCTAGAGGTGTGAGAGTAAGAGTGAAAAAGATATGAGGATTTTTGGCTGTTTTCTCCTCTCCCCGCTTCTTCTGCTTTTGTTTAATTTTGCTGGCCTAGCCCTGAATGTTTGGGAATATTTTTTCCCACTAAAATGAAATTAATTCATCTGAGCTGTAGATTAATAGCTCCAGTCATTGCAGTCACCCGTCACTACTTGTTCATAGATGGTGAAAGGAAGGGTAGAGGCAGGTAATTGCAGCTATTTGGCATACCTGGGCTTTTCCCAGGCCTGTTTCTTCTCTCTCCTTTTCTCTCTGTGTCCGGTCAAAACCAAGGTTGTCCTGTTCACTCAACACAGCCTCAATTTTAAGGCTATGAAAACAGAAGCAGGCAGAAGATTTCAAGAAGAGCACCATTGCATGCACGCCTGTGTCGTGTGAGATGATTTGTAATGATTTTGGCTTCTGACAGTGGCTGTCTGCAGTTGCACAGATCAAAGACTGTAAAGAAACAGTACCTAAATACACAAGACTGACTGGTAAGTAACACCAACACCTCATGAAAATCAAAGTAAAATGTTTGTATTCTTCATTTTTTTTCAGGACTTTTCATTAAAAAAAAAAAAAGTTAGAAAACCAGAAGACGAAATATAATGTATAGTTTGGGCTGGATCACGAGACTTGGTCAGAAAGTTTTACTGAACTGAGGGAAGAAATTCCAAGTTTTATTGTCTCTGTTCAGCTCACTGTCTGGAACACAACATCCCAACCTCCTCTCTACCTTTTTTTTTTTTTTTAACCAAAACTGAGAAGCATTCAAGTCCAAGCACAGCAACTTAGTCACATCCGCAGCCAGAACTGAGCTAGAAAATCAGATCCAAAAACCATTTCTGTCAGGTTGACCTTTGTTTTTTTTATTTCTTTTGTTGGTTTTAGGTAAGTGCTTTCCACCTACAACTTGTTTCTTGGTTTAGTTTTGCTTTTTCTCCAATCAGTTGATCAAAAGTTTCTAAATGGAAGACTGGCTACAAGTGACCATGACATTTCATAACAAGTTTCTACCAAGTAAACATTTATGCCCATTTACAGCTTTCAGGAACTATTAATTTTTACACAAATAATGGTGTATTTCCTAATAACTTCAGCTAACATGACATGATGAATAACAGGGAACTGAAATCATCAAGGAAGGAAATCTGTTATGGACTCAAACCAGTAATTTTTTAGTTGAGTTTTGGTCCAGCTACAAAGGAAGTTTTGCTCTGCTGGTTGGGGTTTTTTGAGTCCCACATAGTCTTCAAAGTAAGAGTGTAGGTTCAGTTCTGGGTTTGAAAAGAAATAACAATTCAAATCAGTTTTCAATTTGGGTTTGGGTTTGATTCAAAGCTGTCAAGCATATTCACAGAGTGATTAAAACTGTTCCAACAGTTCTGGCCATGAGGAAGGTAAGGCAAACCCAGAGGACATGCAGATCTGGACAAGTACTCTTGCTATTAGCTAAATTTTTCTATTACCTAAATGTTCTTACAGACCAAAGCCCCATTGTTTTAGGCAGGGCAAGAAACAGGTAGTAAGAAATTACCCTGGCCTAAAAAATCTTCCTGTCTACAGACACAAAGCTAGAGATGAGAAAAAGCTACAATGTGAGAAAAAAGAAGCAATATTGTCTTTCTCAGATGAGGAACCGAGGCACGGGGAGGTGAAGAGACTTGGCAAGGCAGTGCAGGAAGGCTGGATCAGAGCTGGGAGGTGCAGCCGAGTGCTGGGAGCCCCTCAGCACTGTTGGAGCCCCAGATCCCAACCCTAATAGCACAGCCACAGCCTGTCCTTCCTGCCTTTCCCTGCACGCCCGGGGTGGCACCCGCGCTCCAGAGAGCAGGACACAACAGTGACCCCAGCGGCTCGCTGGGGGAAGAGGGGAGAAAGAAGCACCATTTATTTTTCTTTCTGCTACTTTATCTCACTTCAATGGGAGCAGTTGAGAATGTCGAGGATAAATGAAAACAACTGTTGGGCATCAGTCCAAGTGGTTAACAAAGAACCCCAAAGTCTTTTAAGTCCTACAACTCAAAGGTGCTGGCATAAAAAGAATAGCATTTTTCTTTGCAGAAATCATTTGTTGAACTCTCTAGTTCTGAATTGGATTCCTTGCCTTCCCCCCATTTTTCCCCCCCCAGAATTTAAAAACAAATCACACAAAAAAATCTTATTCCTCCCTTACATGCCATATTAGATATTTCCTGAGAAACCCTGCGGTGTTGTCCCCATGCGAAGTCACTGTAAGGTCCTACCTTAGATGACATTCATTTGAAACTGAGTATGATTATCCCCCCCCTCCCAAAATCACACTTGGAGTTGGGTCATATGCCAGGACAGGTATCTATTTTCATCCTCGGATGGGACAGAAGTTTTCCTGCTTTCTGTGGCTCTGTAGTGCATCCGAGAGCACCTGTCCATCCTCGACAGGGAGGAATGCAGCACTGGAGAGGGAACACGGGTGGGTTCAGTATGAAGTTTCTCCTGATAGCACGGTGGGAATTCTTTGGAAAATTAAATAAGAAGCCAAGGGAAAAGGCTGGATTTTTGAAAGGAAATTGCTGATGCAATAAAGCAGAACAGACAACCATAATATCTTTAGTAACCCAGTAAAGAGGCTGACCTGTGTAACTTGGGCTGTGGAAGAGGTTTTGCCTGGAGAGAGAAACTGTGCTTTCTGCAGCACTGGGACCGTATCTGTGCCAGGGTGGGAGCATGCAGGGGAAATTTAGCCTTGAGGCTTTGATGCCTGCAGTGGGGAGGTTTTTTAAATGAGCAGGCAGCTGTGAATTCCCTGTCAGTTTGCATGGCAAGGCTGAAATTGTGTTTGGGAGTTCAACATTGCTTGAGAACAGCAGACTTTCACTTACCCTGTGCTTCGTACAGGTCACAGGGGGGAGCCCAGCTGTATTATTAGTGTGGGCCAGACCTTGTCATTATAAAGTTCTGTACTGTAGTTGAACCTTGGGTTGAAATCTAACAAGTTGGGTGCCAACAGTGGTCTTATTGCACTGAAACAAAACAAGAAAAAAACCCAAACAGAATGTATATACAGGGGGAAGGTATATTATTTTGCTTAGTTAAACCTACAAATATTAATCTCAAAAAATCTGAAAAGCATAAAGTTGGGCCCATTGTTTGGAGGTGACACATTACGGCCTGTGAATACCTTTGCCATCTCCTCCCTGCCTCCCTCTAAACCTTCCCCTGTCTAGTTACAGCATGGTGAAAGAAACAGTAATTTGACATTTCCAATTCCTCCTTTGTTCTGAACTTCTGTTGTGGGAATAGAATGAAGGAAATGGAGATCCCTGGAAAGACTGTGAAGAAGAGACAGTTTACACTACTTTACTCATATACAACCTTAAAACAGGGCATGTAATACCTGGCCCATCAGCAGAGACCTCAGTCCCAGGAACAAATTGCCTTTATTCATGTGCACAGCTGATGTGACAATTTATGGAACTGGCTTTGTTTTAACAATTTACGGATCTGGTCTTTGTTCAGGTAGATGAAGTCCATCCCATACAGGCTATCCAGTTTCTGTATTTCTTTTGTTAGCTGTTTAACAGTGAAGCCAAACCCCCTGAAAATATAAATTCAGTCCCTTTCTATGACAATTTTTTTCTGTTTCAGTTAATTATATACATTGGCCTTTTCAACCCAAAACTCTTGTCCTTTTCTTAATGCACAGGAAAGTCTCACTCTGCAGATTGAAATAAGTTATCATCAGGACACATCTGCCTCTGCTGCCAGGAAAGCCCTAAGTGGGCAGGTCAAAATATCCTCCAAAACCACAGGCTTGTTCCCTCCTGGGTGCCAGGCATTACTTGCATTAGAAGGATGAAGTGGTGAAAGAGCAAAAAAGCCAAAATCCTCATAAGGTCAGAGGTTCAGTGTGGGAATCCTTAGCACAGGAAAGTGGTCCACATCCAGTACTCCCTAGGAGGCCCTGGGGAATCTGTAGACGCCTCCTGTAAAGCAGGCATTGGTTGTCTTCTCTGCAGTGCTGGAGCTGCTTGTTGTGGCCGTGCTGGAGCAGAGCTCTGGTAAGGTGCAAGTGTGAGAAGGGGCTGAGGAAAGTGCAGCCAGAAGCTCATCTGGCAGTTCTGAACAAAGCAGAATGCATAGTCAGCTGAAAAAGTCAAGTCACAGGCCCCTTGAATTTCTCAGGCTTGGGAGAAATGTGGGATTTAATACATTTTTCTGTCCTTTACCCATCCATAAGGCAGCAGTGGCACCAGCCAAACTAGCTCCTCACCACCACGTTGGGAAAATAAACCCATTTTCATCATCATTTATTAAATGCTTGGATTCCTTTGTGATAAATGACATGGAAGAGGCCACAAGGAAATGAATAATTCCAACTTCAGAAGAGAGTTTGAGTAGTGTGCTGAAAAGAGATGACCTTGGGACCACATGGTGATTGTGGATGTTAAAGAAAAATATTCAGCATCTCCATATTAAACTAGCACTACTCACAGGCTGTTACATGAGGCAAAGATGTGACCGAAACCAAAACCAAGCAAAACCCAAATGAATAAGGGTATCTTTCAGACACTGGCAATTCCATAGCTGCCAGAATATCCTTCTTCAGATTTTCTGGACTGGCATATGTCTAAGCTGGGAATATCTAATGGTGTCAGAAAACTTAGAGGGTGAACAAAAAACCCCATGTGAGGATTTACATGATAATATTGTCAGTGTAGGAAAACCTTGTAGTAGCATCTCTCTTGCTGTCTTCTTTGTGCAAACCCAGAATATCTCATATGGGTCTGAGTGCTTCTTTCCACTCTGCTATGCAGGAGGAAGGGAATAAAAAAGGAGCAAAATCAGCTGGCCTGATTTCACTTTCTGATTTCTCAGACCACAGTAATTCCACCACAGTGAGCAAGACCAGAATTAGTCTCTAAATATTTATTTAGAACTCATTGAGGATGACAGAAAGGAAAGAGTGGGGATGTACTGAAACATTGCTCCAGGCACATTCAGCAGTTATTAAAAAGAATTCACTTCCATGCAGATTGTATTTCATCAGCTAATTAAGAAGGTATTTATCCTCTGCTTTAATTAATATCTTGTATCTTCCTTCCGAAATACTTAATCATGGAATGAAATCATCACAGAAATATTGCCCTGAAGTTTTGTATCTCAGCAAATCTGACATGTGTGTGTGTATGCATATATATATATATGTGTGTGTGTGTCTGTGTGTGTGTGTATTTTAATAGCAGTAATTATAAACTACTCTGCCAACTTACAGAGCTGCTTTACATTTCTGGCTTGCTGCCAGGTTTTTTTTTTTCCCTGTGCCTGATGAATAGCAACTGTTGTGTACTCTAGATCTGTGCTCCGTTTAAGCAATATCCCCAAAGAAATCGGCCTCCTTAGCCATTAAACACAACTTTGTTAGGCAGCGCCTGGGGCAATTGACAAAACCTATTTGTTAACTAAAAACTGTAATCAGTGGTTTGGGTATCAGCAGCATAATACTCTCAGTAAGGCTACAATATAATGGATGGAAAATCAGTTATTTCCTGAGCATCAACAACCAATTTTCCACCAGTTAGGCTAGAAATGGATATCCCAGAGGTATATAGGAGTCAGAATTAACTAGTGCCAGCTTAAGCATGGGAAAGATACTAGCAAGGCATATGGGAGTGGGCTTTCTAAACAAACTGGAATATATTTATTGCTGCCTGTAATTCAAGTTTAAGATACAAATCTTGCTGGATTATTGATGTTGGATTGAAATGGAATGCATTTTCTGGGAAAAGGTGTAGTCCCTGTCATTTGTAATATCTCAATCCTAGACTGTTTACAAAGGTGTTAAGCAGAAGTTATGGGCTTGTGGGAGGTGCTGCAGAAACTTTAGTATAAAAGAGAACAGCCTGAAGATAATAACCCTATCTGGGTTTAAAAAAAAATCTATGAAATTTTGAGATGGAACCTCAATTCCTCAAGCAAACCTCGCTCTCGCCATTAAACCAGTAGGCAACGTTCAGTCTGTTCTGAGAATCACCCCCATGAGTGTCATCCTTCCACTCATCTTGGAGACATTCCTCACCCAGAATCCTTGATTCAGCTCAGCTAATCCATTAATATAACTAAAAAAAAAAAAAAACAACCCACTAGAAGGATGTAGTTTATCAGTTATTCCTGAAATGTTCTTATCTCTTCCAGAGTTTCTCACTGGGAAATAATGTGCAGACTTTTCCCCACTCCCTTTCTGTCAAACCTGTGGCTGGAGTGCTCCACAACTGCTAAACTGCAAACCAACAGTCATAAGCCTAATTGGAACAATTCATTCACTGCAGTACTCTAAGAGATTCTGGAGATTTTTGGAGTTTCCCTTACGAGTCAAGAGCTGGAAAGTCAGGTCCCAGAGGCAAGTGACTGCACGTGTCATCAGCCAATAGCACAGAGAGGTCACAGGACCCAGGCTTCAAGCCCTTAAGTGTGTGTGGGAAATCTCACTGTGTTAACAATTCTCTTCTTTATTTCTCCTCTTAACATGGTACATTATTTGAACATTATTAAGTGAACCCTTTGTTAGTGAGCATGACAAATCCCCAACTAAGTGGAAGCATGATGCTGCTGGACTGAGTGGCCTGTGGATCTTTCTGCTCTAAAGGGAATAATTGCAATTCCTTGTGACATTTTTCACTGAAAAGATGGATTAGTAGGCAGGCATGTGCTGGGGCTGTAAGTTACAACTTATCTCAGAAAGTTTTAACTTTATGCCTTTGCATGCCTAAGAAGTCATTTTTAAAGGCAGCTTTAGCCTTTATGAGTCCCTATGGATCTCTGCACAAATCTGTAGCTGCAAAGACTGTCCAGGCTTTTTGGTGAGCGCCTGGGAGTTCAGACAGGACAAGAGGAATCGTGACTCAATTTCTGTTCCTGAGAGTGTCACCAACTCTCATCATGTCACTAAAGTTCTCCAGGCTCCAGCTTTCCATATAAAGCAGGTATACTTTGATGAAACATTATACTTTTAATGAAAACATTAAAATACTCTAGATCTTTGAGTATATATATAAGTATATATATAAGTATATATATACTTATATATATACTCAAAGATCTAGAGTATTTTAATGTTTTGTTAATAGCTAGAGAAAGGCTTGGCTACATGGCATCACCAGGAAGTGTTTCAGATCAGTGCAGAGTTACAGAACATTGGTGTCTACACCTTCGTCTTCCTAGGCTTGTTACTGAAAATGACACAATGAAGGGCTCAGAGTCCTGGTGGGATTGTTGTGAGGTCTGATGCAAGGAAACTCAGGGGTTCCCACCACCTAATCCACCCACATCCATGCCTTGACCCTCTTCTTCCTCCCCTTCAGAGCTCAGTCCACGGTGTCCTTTGGTCAGTGGATCCTACACCTTTAATGCTGACTGAACAGTTGAGAAATCTGTGCTTCTAATTCTGTGTCCATTAGTTCTGTTTTCAGTCAGTACAATCAGGTTTGCTGTAATTCCTACATTTTGGAATTCATGTTTATTACACAGAAACAGTCAGAACAGTGAGAGATTCATTTTCTTGCCTAGGACAGATGGGAACTACCTAAACATTTTCATCTGCCAAACTTAGTAAAAAAATATGAGAATAAGACCAAAAATAAGACTTCTTAGGATTTATTCTGAGGAGACATATTGACAGATCACCAGAAAAAGCCCACGACCTCCCAGCCCTGAAACGATAGAGTGCTTTAGACATTTTAAAGGCTCTCTTGATTTGTTCAGGAGTCTTTCCAGATTTGTCTCAGTTCTTTTATTTTCTGACCAGCTTCACCCGATCAGTGCCCTCATTAAGAAGTGGAGGCGGATGCTGCTGGGAATTTTAGTAGGAGCTTAGGATGAGGCAGACATTGATAGTTTTGCCCTTCCTTTTTCAATCACTGCAATGACATTCAGGTTCCAGGGATGAACAGATATGGACACTCAACCATGTGATTAGAAGGGCTGAAGCAGAATCTGCATGTGTATACAGAATATATCTGCGGACTGGGCTGTGATTTACTGTGAGGCTTAAAAATGCTTTAAAGACTTCTAAGCACAGGAAGAAATATGCTGTTAGTAAAGCTTCCGTGTTATCAGCCCAGCTAAATAATGATGTGCAATGTGTCATTTGCAAAGAATATATTAATGCTTGGATAAATATTTTCCCAATGTCTGCTTGGTTGATATCTCCTTGGCATATAACCAGGGGATAGTAAATAACACTCATGACTCTGTTTACTTAAGGTCTGTTTTCTCTCTTGTCTTTTACACTGGCAATAATTTTGGGGGCTTCAGGGGAGGAAAAGGCAGAGGGAACCAGAGCCTTGTAAAATGTTTGTTTTCCTTACGAATTTCACAAGAAATAAACTGTTTATGCTTCAGTGTTTCACTGCCATGGAAATGTTAGATGATTTTGTGTGACTGTCAAAGTGTTTAATGTGTAGCCAAGCAGTAGCATTATAGAGAGTGGGAGAGGAGGAAAAGGAGAAACAGGAGGAACACAATGAAAAAAAAAATTAGTCCGCTTTACCTCGTAGTTTCTAGCACGTTACTTTCCCTTGCTTGTGGGCATGACTTAATGCTAGTTACTCCCCTTGGCTGCAAACTGCATTCATTTTAATCATCTGTTTTGACAGCTTCTTTCCCCCTCAGGCTCATCTCTAATTGAATTTGTCATGCAATCTCACCTCCCCTGAAATTGTTTGTACAGGAGGGAACCTGGGAGGCAGCTGGACCCAGGTTGGTTTCTGTAGTGTTACCTGCAGAAATCAGCCTGTTTCGGTCCTGCCTTTGGAGCTGAGAGGTCTGGCATTGTCTGGTATCCCACAGATGTGGCAGTCATACTTCCAGATCTAATCTGGTGCTTTCACACAGGGCATCTACCAACTCCTGCCTTTCTCTGCTGTCTTCCATGTCATGGGGTGGACATGCTCATAAAGAACTATTCACTATGGGATTAAATTTCTCACTGCGTCCCCAAAAACTCAGCTCCCCAGCTAAATTCTGTCCTTTCTGATGTCCTTGTACATTGAAGGGTGTTGTGTTGGTAGATTGAGCAGAGTGGATTTAGAGTCCCCCAAGCAATGATGCAACACTGAAAAACTGCAGTTTTCAGGGATACAGGCATCACAGAATTTAACATGTGATGTTTAGTGAGGCTGTGATTTGCCCTAGTGGTTGAGAAGGACCTTAAGAATAGCACTTCTTAATTTTTCTCTCTCCAAATATGTTAAAGCCTATCAATCCCAAATACTGTGTTTTTATTGTTAACAAAGGAAAAAAACACTTTAAAAAAAACCAACCTGAAGGCAAGTTTGGGTACATGTACCCATGTGGGTACATGTTTTCTCTAGAAAAGAACTACCTACCTTTTGCTTTCTGCTCCCACAATAACAAAACGAAATCCTTCTCATACCCAAAACAAAGTGCTGGGTTTTTTTAACATTTCTGTTGTTGAATTCATCTGAGCGCTGCGAGCCCAAGATGACAGAGTTAGGCACGGGGGGAGACACACACATTAACATAAGACCACTCATCTTGTTCCTCAGCATAAGTGGAGCCATCATGTTGTCTACATCTCCTCAAAAGTGCTGTGTCAACATGTCCCTTCAACAAAAGTGTTCATGGTGTCCAGATAACACATGTCACGTGTTTGACACACCAGCCTGTTATCTCAGCTGGCCAAACACTGAAGATAAACAGTGTCATGGAAGTGCACACGTGCTTTAGACAAGGTTTGTGATCAACTCAAATTTACAACCTTTATATCTGACTGCAGCATAAACAAAAATATGACAGACCTATATTGTCTACATCTGAAAAATAACCTGTAGGAGAAGTTGCATTATAAAATCACAAGTGTTACACTTCAGAAGTCAAAGCATTTCCCAGTAGAACCTACAAAATTTCCTATCTCTCCCTACCGGGGTCCTAAGTGCCACAGGGATGCTTGTTAGTATTTTAACAAAATGCTAGTTAAGTATTTGTTTTGCTTTCTAAAGGCATACACTTTCTAAAGTGTATGTCTAAAACTCACCAAAGCCTATTTATTCCACTTTTTTTTTTTTAATCAGACTCCTTGCTTTGACCAGCAAGCTTCTTCCTCCCCTCTTTGGCCACTCCTCAGAAACAACTAATTTTTTCCTTGTTTATTTTATGTATTTTTCCAGTGTGCACTGTCAGAAAAGAAAGGAAATACTTTGAGCCCTCCAAAAGTTTTTTGTTACACTGACGAATCACAGAATTCAGTGGTGGGCTAAAGAGGTTACTCTTCCTACACAGTTCAATCTGGACTAGATGAAAAAAATCAAACTTCTTATGGCAATGCCATTATAAAGTGAATAAATATTTCCAGATTCCAATTTGAGACATTATTTTCTTTCTTTTATGCAGATGATGCGCGGGTCTTATAAATAAAGGATATAATGTCAGGGAGATGGAGGTCGGAAATGAAGATTAGTTCCTTTTTCTTCTATCTTCACCTCCCAGGGAGAAGTTAATTTTGGCTGTGTTCAGTCTGAGTTCACAGAAGGGAGAACACAAAAAAACTTACCTCTTCTGTAAGTCCATTGCCAAATTAAATGGAAAGAAGAAGCAAAAATAATAATAATAAAGATCAAATTCGGATCGGGGGAAAAAGCTAATATCCTCTCCAGATTTCAGCTCTCACCCCTTTGGCATCTATATTTGCCAGTTCATTAGGAAACATCTCAGTATTTTGGTCTAATTTAAGTGGACAGATGCTGGTTTTTTCACAAAACGAAGTGGTATGAGAAAAGCCTGTCAGATTCAGTTTGGCATTTTCTTTTGTTACATTTTATGTTTATGGGCCACTTTTTTTCCTTCCCACAAATAAACTCTCTAAGATAGACATGAGTCCCTTGGCAGCAAGGAAACAGAAATCCTGCTTGGAGGCATGTGCCCTGCTCTGCAGTCTCAGAAAGCTTTGCCAGTGTCCAGGTTTGGCAGATCCATCACGTTACATATATCTTTTACATGCTGGCAGCAGTCCTTTCCATTTAGGATAAACTGAGTGCTCAATATTATAAAGTGCATAAATATTTGGGCTTAACTGAGGTACAGCATGGGAAGGCAAGGCCAGATGATATTATATGTACACCATGGTGCAAAATATCTGAAGTCTGAGAGGTCCTGTAGTTGTACCTGGCAGGAAGTCCAGAAGAAAGCCAGCCAACCCCCTCTGAAGGCCCAGCCTCATTCCCCACATCTTCCTGGCCCACTTGCAGGAAACTCCGGGTGAGGTTTATGGACTCAGTTTTGCTGCAGGTCAACCAAAAGGCTTGTAAGTCCCTCATGAGCTTGAAATCCAGCAGAGCAGGACTGGATCTGGTTCCCATGACTCTGCTTATTGGCTGTTCTGATAATTAAGTCCAGAGTATCCAGAGCAGAGTAAGCAATCAATGTATCTGAGCTGATGTCTAGCCTGCATAAATATTCACTCAGTCCTGCCAGCTCCAGAACCTGGATACCCCTGAATCCAGGTGGAAACCAAACAGGATTTCCTCATGCAGAGGGGCACACTGAGCACCAGTCTGAATCCCACATCACTGCTGTATCTAATTACCCCCAAAATCACTCCCCATCTATCTATACCTTGTCACTTTGATTCAGTCTCCCCACTAACACAGCCCCTGTGCTGGAGCATTCCCCGCTGGAATCGCTGGTCTGCATTAGCTGGCTGCTGGAGCGTAACAGCCCAGCCTAAAGCCCATCAAAATCAACCCGTGGATTCCCAGGGGCTCTCAAAAATGTGCAGATATCATCTGGCAACTCACAGCCCTAAAGGGCTGCCTTGGAAATCAGCAGAGCCAGGCATTTCTTGCTGGGACAGAGGTGAGGTGGTGCTCTGGTGCCAGTGAGGAGCAGCATATTCCAGCCAGTGTGGGCAGGAGCAGAGCTCTGTCCGGCACATGGGGTGTCATTCCAGCAGTTCTCTGTGTGTGTGTGCCCAGAACTGGACATACAGAGCCAGAGTAAAGGCAGAGCCCATGCTGTGGGGTGTGATGAGGTGATTTGGAGCAAATAAAGCTTAATTAGTGCACAGTGACCCTTAACAGTAATTTCCTGGATGATGAAATATCCACCACTAGTGAGCAAAACATACCACTTAATCACATAGCATTTTTCTTGGAAATATACATTTACTTTGAGCTTTCATGTTTTCTTCTTTCCTCAGGGAAAGGGTAAAACACACCTCTCAGATCTGATGCTGAAGTCCCCTTTCTGCTCTTAGTTCTCATGGCCAGCACTGCTTTTTCCTCTCTCTGATTTGCAGGTTTGGCCCTGAGATTTCCAGCGTTAAGGGCAGAGAAAAGTACTCAACTCTGGCTAATTTATAAGGACTATTTGAGCCTCAAAAAATGTGCTCTGCTCTTCAGGGCATCTGTCTGAGGGACCATGTGGAACTCCTCTAGCCTGGGACTCTGTCCTGACACTGTGTTCTCTGATGCCTCTAATTAGATGTGACCTCGAGGTTTTTTTGCAGTTGGGGCACTTGCACTCCTCTCAGGAGACAGATGTTGTCTCAGGTACATAGGAGCTGAGATTGCACTGAAAGGATTCTCCCAGGATGGTGCTGTCTCTTCTGCCCTGATTTAGTGAGATGCAGAAACATAATATGAACAGGACCTCTCCTGCGTGTCCAGTTTTGTTGATATTGGCCCGTGTGTTCAGACGTTGTAAGGCGTGGGACGGAGTAACAGATGAGGAAAGACAAGCTGTATGGAATCATTAAAACTCCAGCTGCAAAATAATGTTAACTACATGGTCCCCTACTGCCATAAAAATTGGGGTTTCTATTAGCAAATTAAATCCACTCCCAGATGAGATATACCACAGATGAGATTCAGCCACAGCTCTGCTCTCTGTCTCTTGAAAGCTCTTTCCATTTCCCTTGCTGACAGAGCCTCACACGACAAGGGCTGCAATTGCAGAAGACTCTGCAAGAGCCTGCTGACAGGTGATTAACAGCTCCTGGATGCTGTGAGCCTGACCACACTTCTGACCACGGGAGCAGCTAAACAAATTATCAGCAGAGCATTTTGTGGTTAACTCACCCTTTTCTCTAAACAAGTCTGCTAATGACGTTCCCTGGCCTGGCACCCCTACACATTTGTGTGCTGAGACATACTGTTCCTCATGTCTAACAGTCTCATTAGAAACACAACAACAAAGGCAAAACTGGAAGGCAGAAAGAAATCTGGACTTCCAGTAAAGTGAATAGCAAAGACTGAATAAAGGAGTGCATTTTAGTAAACTAGTTCTTTGGAGTGTTTTTCAGCCAGGTGAGGGAGCTGGAAATGTGTTCATCCCATTTATTTCAGGGCAGTCTTTAGCCAGAGCTTTCTGTCAGACACAATACTCTTTCCATCCCAACCAGTGCCTGAGAGAGTGGGGTATGTCCCTGGCATTTTGAAGGGCTCAGAAGTCCGAATCCAAGAAATTAGCTGGGATCCTAAACATGGGCAGCAATTGTGCAAATACCTTCCCTTGCTACTTGTCCAAAGCCTTTGTTGGAAATGATCCACTGGCTGAAGAGAGAGGGAGATCACACCGTGGGACTGGATGGAGAAAAGTCCCCTGTGAGCACTGTGAGATGTTGACTGTATGGGAAAAGGAAGGAGGGATCCATTTAAGCCCCTCAAGAGTCACGGGGCTTTGTAGGGTGGTGAGTCAGAAAGCCTCACAGTAAGTCACTGGAGCAGGATTTGATCACAACCAAGTCACTGCTCTGATAGGTAAAGGACACAGATGAAGCTGAGAACTAGCATATATAGACCTTCAGCAGTGTGGAGAAAGATTATTTGCTATTTTTGATGCCTCCCTGGTGTATCTTATTCACTCAAACTTATCAATTCACTCAAACTTGATCAACAGAGCTAAGGGTGGAAGAGAGCTGAGGATATTGCACATGTTTATGTGGCTCATGTGATCTTGTGGACATCATCTTCATAACTGTGCAGAGGCTTTGGCTTCTTGCACCTGGTTGTCTATGACCAAGAGCTTCATCTCCTCAAGAAAGGGGAATTTAGGGCTAATCTCAGTCCTTCCCTTCTTTAGAGGTGTCTGGAATTCAATGCATGAGGATGAAAGACACAAGAATACCATTCTAACTTTAATCTTTTAGTTAAGAATGTGTGGTGATGTTTCAGGAGATTCCTGTCATATAATGTATCTTAGAGCCAGTTCTTAGGAAGCTGTAGTGATCCAAAGTATAGAATCAGCTCTTGTGCCAGCTCTACTAAAGATCCAAGCCAGGAACTCCAGGACTGGCCACTCATTTGTACTCGTCTCCACACACCCTTGAGCTTGTCTTCTCCTGAAACTGATGGGGGAAGGCAATATTCCAGAGATCATCAGATCATGTCATGAGGAACTTGCTGGGTGACACCTGATTGTTTTGGGTTTGAGGAGACAGGAGCTACCAGGAGAGATTAAAAGTTGTAGTGACTCAAGCAGTGTGTCCACTTTAATTGTAGCCTCTCCTCTTTGTCTTTCCTTCTCTTTTGTAGTCAAAAGAATCTTGTAGGCAAGGAATCTTTGTCATGACAATGAATTCAATAGCTCCCCAAGGAATAAAAGCAGATGGTCCCACACGTTTACAAAATGAATTGTTTAAGTGAGAGAAGAGTCCTTAAGAGAGGTTTTCAGCTCCAGTAACTCACTGAGGTGTGCGCAGAGAGCTCAGAGAGTGAGGACTTGCTGTACTTATAGGATGGTGTTTGCAGTGAAAACCATTATGTGAACCTTGCTTTTTTCCCTTAAAGTGAGTTAGAAGCACGTGGCTGTGCAAAGTCCAACCCTGAAGTGCTTTTTCACTTTGAAGACTTCAGGATACAATGCTTTGTTTTTTTCTCCTTGATGCATGAATGAGAAGTGAGGTCTGCTCACAACCTGGCCTGGCCTCTGCGTACTTAACCCTGATGAAAATACTGGCTATGTTTGTTCAGAATTGAGAGGGAGGAAGAAATCAAAGCTGTTGTCATATCCAGGCTCTTCTGAGCCTCTTCTGCTGTGTCCTGACATTTTCATTTCAGAGAAAGTGTTATGCCTTCAGCATGTCTTCAAATAAAGCAAAAAAAGTGATTTTTGAAAGCATGCAGTAGGATATGCAATTTATAGAACAGTTCACATAGCTTTTTCTTTAACAGCATTTACTAATATTTCAGTAAGCAGCTTTTTTGTTCAGGAAAAAGAAAAGGATGAAAAGTGAGAAGACTCATTCTGGGGAGAAGCTGCAAGTAACTGTTGTTGCTTTACCTCAAACAGTAGTAGCTCCTCCTTCAGGGTTAAGGATGGTGTTTCTACCCGCAGGATCCACTGCAAACAGCTCTTCCAGAGGGTGATGGAGTGTTTTGAGAGAAATTTTACAAGGGCCCTCGATTTCCAAAATAATCTTGACCGATCTGAGGGCTCCATTCCGGAGACAGGAAGGGTAACAACTCCCCATTTGCCCTATAGCCCCTAAAGTCAAATGATTGCTCTCTCCAGGCCATTGCAAAGTTCCACTGTTTGTAATTTAATGTAATGGATGCTTTTTTTTTTTAATGGTGGTTTTTTAAATGTGTTTAAATGAAGAATAAAGTACAAATTATAATTACTACCATGCTTTCTTAGTGAATGCTTCTTAAAGCAAAAAATCATGTCAAGAAGTCTAAGATTTTTATTTGGGTTTTCCTGCCCTCTGATGTGTTGTCATGACTCTTGTTTTCACTATGTGGATGCCATGGGTTAGTTTTGCCAAGAAAACTTTACATGTTCTTTTGTGTCTATACAGTAGTCAGAGCAGGTTTCTGTGATTTTGCTTGCTTTTGCAGAGAGATTTGTTAGCAAAAACTATCTTTGTGTACTATGGAAGGACCACGAACAAACAACATTTCTGGATTAAATTTGCTGCTTTTAAATCAGCCACAGAAAGATTGAGTCACTTGCAGGTGACCAGACCTGTATGAAAACTGACTTTTTTTCTCCCGTGCAGTCACAACGAGAAATTAGGACAGGGAAGGAGAGAATTGGATTTTGTCAGACTAGATCATAGTGGTTTGGGCCATTTGGTGAAAAAACCAGAAAAATAAAATCTGCCAATTTGGGCCACTCTGTTTCACTTTCAGGTTATTTAACTCTGAAGACAATGACAACAATTTTCAAAGAACGATATCAGAACTGGCAGAGCAGACTTCAAAATGTATCAATACAGAGGGAGGAAACCAACCTGCATGGTTGGTTCAGTTCATAATTATGTGTTGGAGAGACAGCATGATTTCAGTTTTTCTCAAGTTTTGAAAGCTGAGCCTCCTTCAAAAGAAGGTGAAAGTCTTCTACCTTCCCCCCTTCCCTGAGTATGTACTTACACAAGAGTTTGGACAGCAGCTTTAGCTTTTGTACCACTTCATGATGGGCTTCTTTTTATGCTTTAAGTGTTGAAACCAATAATAAACAAACCCTGAGGGCAAGTAGCAATTTAGAGGTGCTCAGAGTTTCTGCAAACTCAGGGTTCCATTGCTGCCTTATCTATTATAGGTATTTCCTACTGTGTATGTGCTATATCAAACACTGTTTAAACTCTATAGAATAGATGTAAGCAAACATGCAATATCTGTAACATCAGAGATTATGCCTTCCTTTCCAAAGAATATTTTCATCAGTTATTAGTTGGGTCCTTATGTTCTTCACTTTAGGTGTATTCAAGTAGCCACTTGTTTCTGAGGATCTGAGACTATGAGTTTCTAAAGGAACTCTTAAGAAGCCTTTCTGTTTTCACCCATTTCTCTTACCTCCCCACACCTAGAATTACAGAGAATTTTGGGAAACACTGAATTATATTCTTTATGTTGGGAGCTTATGTTTCAGCTCCAACACTGCCCTTGATCCCTTGTGACCTGGAGATCTGCTCTGCTAAGTGCTTGAGTTTCCACATTTATGGATAATTAATAATGAAAGTGTTTCCTGGCACTGTGGGACCAGTCAGGTTCATGCTGGTGTGCTTTCCAAAGGATACTCTCTGGCACCCTCATAGGTCTTCTACTCACACACCAACCCAAACATTTTCTGGAGTGTTGAGTCCTTATGATAGAAGATGCTGAACTGCAATTCCAGAAAGAACAGGAGTTACAGCAGGGGAGTTGCCCTCCCCCACATAGTTCAGATTCATCCATATTACATTCTCAATCCCTTTTTATGCACAGTGAGACCATGGGCTGCACTTCCTTCACTTGGCCACTCTCTCCAGCAATCCACAGCCCCAGGATTGCACGTGTTTATGTTTGACTGCAGCAGATTTAGGTCTTGTTACAAGTCAATGGCCAATCTGTTTTCCCAGATATGTTTTCTAGCAATTTTATTCCTCTCCTCAGCCCTAACACCCCAAAAACCTTTGCAAAATACTCTTTTTGGCTTTTGACAATCTTGGTTTCAGATTCCTGTTGCCGGCTAAAGGATTTCTGGGCAGGTTGACAGACATAACATCTCCTTCTTTTAAAAACAGTCCACACACTGGAGTGATGAGCTGGGATCTGTGTTTGTCTTAACTCAAATTGCAGAGCCATCACTCAAGCTGGGAAGATCTCCCTTTCTTAGCTTTTGCTGAAATGAAAGACCCCTTGTCTTCATCTCTGTCCAGGTTGCTTTAAAGTTGCTTCTGCATTTGTCAGAATCTCCGTTCTATGTATGAGACAGTATTACCATGAGAAGGGACTTTTATAAAACATACTGATAGCAAAGAAGTAAAAATATAATTGAGGATCTTTTACAGGCCTTGAGTCAGGAGCGCTGCTTTTGTGGGTGACTTGATCTGAGTTAACATATGCGATATTTTGCAACTGCAAAGACATTTTTGTTCCTTTTGGGGCAAGTCAAAGCAGCTTGAAAGGCCTGGTAGATACTTGCATGTGACTGTGCATGAAGCATTTCTTAGGAGTCTTGATGCTTTAAGGAAAATAGCACCAGGGACGGAATACCAGAAGCGCCTTGTTTCCACTTACTGTAAATGATCATAAATTCTACTGCTACTTTATTGTGGTGGCTGTAGTTCTTGGAAGAGTAAAAGGGGTGGGAAACCAGTTCCCAGTCAGTTTTATAAAGTACAAGGTTGCTTGTATTGGTACCAAGTCCAAAGTGCAATATTTCAGCTATGAATGATTGGATGTTTTCCCAGATTCCCATAAAGTCATTAAACACTCTGTAAAGGGTCACCCATAACATAACAAAAAGATCAGTACAAGCAGGACTGGAGCAGATTGTCAAGGCAGTCTTGGTTTTCCAGGAGGTGAATTCACACTGAACTGTGCAGCCTTGGAGGTTGCCCCGATTGGCAAAATGGGCCTTGTAAAGCCAGCCCTGATCATGTCTCATTTACAGCTCACTCTGGCCAGTCCAGATACATCTCATAAAAGGAGCAGCCAGGAGCCAAGAGCTCTTCCATCTCTAGGGAACTCATCTCATGTGGAACTTCCCTTTGGAGAAATCTTCCTTTAATTAAGATCCAATCTTGGACCAATTCCCAGTGATCTTCCAAAACTGAGAAAACAGCAACTGTCATGGTTATTTTTTAATGCTTTTGTGGCAAAGTCTCATATAAAAGAATGAGGATGATGCCCAGAGGATATGTTATTTTAGACCTCTCCACAGAAGTAGCAGAGAATTGGGTTGTCACCTATGTTTATTGAACCATTCTGCAGAATTTGATAGCTGTAATGTGATTTTTCTATTACTCTGTATGACTGTTCTGCAACTAGTGGGGAAATCATTATTTTATAGCACACTCTGGTAGAAGGTGAGAGCCCACCGCTGGCAACAGCTGGAGGTGTTCTGCCTGCAAAAACACTGCTTCCACAGGAGGGCTTCTCCAAGAAAAACTGAGGAGGGGACTTCAGCCAGCAGAGACACAGCTAAGCAGTGGGATGTGCACAGCAGCTCAGCAGACAGCTGAAGTTTCAGCTTCCTGATTGACTCTTCCAGTGGAGGATCTCCCTCAGTGCCTCAGAGGTCCAAGTGTGCTGCCTCAGCACAACACTTGGCTTCCAGTGCCGTGGGAAGGGAAAGAGGACATTGGGAATCAGCTCTTGTTTTCTCTCATAGCACACAAAACATTGGCACTGGAGAAACGCAGGTCACCACGCAGATTTAAATATTCACAAAGAGTTTGTTTTCTCAGGAAATACTGAGTTTAGGATGGAAAATAAACTTTTTAAATTTGGCTTTTGACATCTGCTGTAGAGACAGCTCATTATGAAGCTGCAACAAGATGCACTTCCAAACCAAAGCAGGACAGACATTGGTTCATCTGTGACACACAAAAGGTGTATGCAGCCCCCTTCATGCTTGATTAGGGCAGCAACAGACATGGAACCAGAGACTGGATACAGGACTGAACTTTTCACAGTCCTGGGTGTGTTTGGGTAAAGGCTTTGGCTCAGTTTGTTGTGCCAAAATACAAGCAGGCCATGAATCTGAATTTTCTCAAAGTTCAAATGTAGCCGTATTCAGACTCGTCAGACCCTTGCTTATATGGCATGTTGTGACATTTACACACACACACAGGGACTCATTTAAACCATCCAAGTCAAATCCTCCTACAGCCACAAACGCATAAAATTTGAATGCTTTTTTTTCAGACGGTTTGGCTGAAATTAGACCTTTTTTACAGTAATAAATAACAGAATAATTATTTTTACTTCCTACACAGGAACTCAGATGTTTGATTCATTTTGCTCTTTTTGGCAGAGCTGATAGTTCTGAAATAGTTTTCCCTGGCATCTCAGCAATAACAGTTCCCATTAACCCTGGAGACTCCTGATGACCTAAATTCAACTCAGGATATTTAATTTCTCCTTCTCCCTCCTACCCACATGGGAATGCAAAATGAAACATAACACAGCATAGTAGTGATTAGAGCCTAACTTTTCTTGTGACTATCTCTAACATCTGTGCAATGGCTTGAGGTACTTCACATCTGTCTTTACACAGAAATATGCTTGTTTTTTACTTGGATATTGGTTTTGGTAGAATCTGAGGATTTTTGATATTTTTCTAGGATTTCCTTACCCAACAGGAAGAGCAGAGAGCTACTGAGTACTGCTCAGAGGAAATAAACTGATCATACCTCCACTGCACCTGAAAATCCCAACCCTTTCTGGAGCCCACAGCTCCGTGCCTCCTGGAAGCTCTGGACTGACTGTGCCCACACTGAACAGAGGGTTCTTCAGTGAGCAGTAAGCCATGTGCAAATCAAAGATGTTGGTATTAAGAGCCTGCATGGAGTGGCTGTACAGCTTGATGCTTCCCAGAAACCTCAGGGAAAGAGTGTGTGTGCAGCACATACTTCTGCCTGGGAAGTGCCAGGTTCCACTCACCACTGGCAAATGCTGGGTTTAATGAGAACTACTGTGCTGACAGATCTTTGGCTGCTTCCATTACATGGGAACGGTAAAGACATGATTGTTCTCGCTGGTGTGACTAGACCCACATTCTTGCCTGCCCTGGCCTGTCCCAAGCCACTGGAGTTTTGGTGGCTTGTGTGACACACGTTTGTCTCATTGTGTGTCTGAGCTGGTTCAACCACCACCAAACAAACCCAACCCACACGCAGCCTAATCGCTCAGCCTCTGACCAGTTTTATTGTTCATGCACCCAAAATGATACTGCAATCTCCTTCTGGGGATATTTATAGATGGGATAATGAAGTAAAAGTGTAGACTTGTTAATTTAACCTCGCCTTAAGAACTTGTGAAGAACTCAGAAACTGGGGAGCTCCACGTGTTGTATGGGATAAAGATGTAGAAGAGTAGACTTTTATTAATTTAGCCTCTTTTTAATAATCTGTGAAGAGCTCAGAAACTAGGGAGCTCCATGTGGAGGACAGTAGGGTGAGACACAACACTACAGGCTTTTTCCAATGAACACAATAGTGATGGTGTGACCAGCTTAGACCTGCAGAAAACAACAAGAAGCAGACCAAAATGCTGGGACAAGGTTTGGAATATCTTTGGTGTCTCTACATTTCTGGTGGAGAACTCTTGGATCTGTTTGACTGTCATTCTACTAGCAAATTGTTCCTGTTTCTGTGGTCTGGAATGATTAAGAAGCAAAGGATCTTCTTCATGTTGGAGAACATCCCTCTTCCCACTGCCCAGTAATGTACAGCAGAGCTGGTATTTACCTAAATTATTCTTCCACCTATGACTGTGTTTTCTGAGTCCTCATCCTGTCAGCCAACACAGTCCCTCTCCTACATTAGTCTTCCCGGTCTGAACATTTTTTTCTTAAACTCTAGACACCTTTCATGTGTCCTTTCGATGCTCTAGAGAAGTTGTTTGGAATGAGGTAAAAGCAGGTACAAGTCAGACCTGTAGATGGGGATCCTTCCAGAGAAGACAAAGAGGCAAGGAAGTCTGAGGGGGAGAAATCACTAATACTGATACTTTTAGCTTTGTCTGAACTTAGATATGTTGACATCAACTGCTGAAACTATTGTGCATTACTGGTTCTGCATGGAACTAGAACATATTCCTGGAAGTTTCTGCCTTCCAGAGGTAGTTTAGGTCTTTGGTAGTCTGAGAGACCTTCTGAACATACCAATTTGTCTTTGGGAACCACAAGGACCCCAGGGAGGCACTTAAAGGTAGGCACTGTCTGCCAGTGTGTCTGTGTATCAACCTGCCATGGGGAGCTATCACTGGTTCACCAATACTGTGGCTGAGAGGATAAATATATTATCAGAGATATTTAGAAGTGAAGGGCTAGAGGAGCACATGTGACAGAGATGCTGCTGTGTATGAGTAAGAGATTGTCTCTGTGTGCATAATCTCAGTTAAACTACATAGGCACGATCCAGCATCTGAGAATCATTTTCTCTAAGGATCATAATTGTAAAGTTTAACCAAATAAATATTGAAAGACATTATATAAAACTCCCACACAGGGCCCTGCAACCTGAAACATAAAATATACATACAGCAGATTCTGCTCACCACAAAACTATGCCAAGAATATAAGAGTATCTTTTATACAGATTGGCTCCCATCCCATTCTGGGGTCAGAGACATGACGTCCCAATAAACATTCATGGATCACTTGAAAATCACAGGCATCAATGAGCTGTCTTGCCTGCCCTCCCTTTTTCAGCTGAACATTTAGTGCTGAGTTGATAAAGCTCCTCACTCCTTCCTAATCATTCTCATCTCCTTAATTCCACCAAATAATTCATATGGAGCAATTTCACCAGCTAAATAATTTTAAAATAGTTAAGCCTCTTCTTGGGCTTTTAAAACAGTTGGCTGTAGAACTGACTCAAAGTCTAATCTGTAACTCTCCTGAGAGGATACTTTTTTCTGCCTCCCACCTTCTTGATGAGTGCAGGACCCAATAAATACAATACTTCCTAATGTTCTAACTGCTTGCTTGCCTGCCGTCTCACAGAGGGAGCCACTATACTGAAAAAACAGCAGAAAGAAAACCCTATAAATTCAGTCTTATGCATTCAGAGCTTGTAAAACCGACCAAGGCATGAATTCCCACAGGCACTGTGCACCTCTGGAGTGGTGAGAAGAGTAAAGCCCCCACCATCTGAACCCTGAAGCCATATGATGTGTGCTGGCAGGCTCCCAGTAGTAGCTTTGGCCTTTCTTGGTTTGGAAATTAGTGGGAATTTCTATTCTGTACCAGCTAGTGAGCAGAGAGTGGGGAAAACAGCCACACCTAGCTGTCCACCCCTTTGGCCGCGGTATTTGGTCAGCACTTGGAAAGGCTGGGCATTGGACAGCCCTCACATAGTTTCTAGGCCTGCTCTTCTCCACAGTAGCTGGTAATATTTCTATATTACAAATATAAAAATGTGCATCTATCAAGTTTATCCCACTTATATCTCCCATGAAGAGAGAAACCTAAAACCTCTTCACTGATATGTCTCTGATATGGGGAAATTGCCATTTACCATGGAGGTAACAAGGTCCAAAGTCTAGTGCTAAAGGACAGAGGTTCAGACTCCTCTTCTGTCTCATGCTCTTATTCTACCTTTGCCCATCATAGATGTTAGATAATAAAAATTATTATTATTTTTTCATCCCGAGTTACTCCTGTGGATTTCAGACACATCTATAGATCCTTCAAGCTACAGCAGCACAGAAAAATAAATGACTTTTCACTGAGGAATGAAAGTCTGGGTATTAAGAGAATGGATGACTAAAGATTGGAAAAGGTAGAGCTGGAAGACCAGATGCTGTTTGATTCATTTGACTGTATGGCTTTAGGAGAGTTCACCATCATACAAAGGGGACAGGTGGATAGAGACTTGCACTCACCTAAGTCCATGGTTATGAAGTATTTCAGTGGTTTTTGTTAGAGGGGTGTTAGGAAATGCATTAGAAGGACTGTTACATCACTGCCTGTGTCTGGTGGTTCTACTGGTATGAAACTATTGTTCTCTCTTGCAGGCAAGCCTCTCCTTCAGAGGGGACAGGTCACACAAAGTGTGGGGACACCTCCTTTCTGCAGTGAGCTCCACAGAAATGGAGGGGCTGGTAGAAAAAGGCATCTGTGCTCAGTCTGTAAAGATGGGCATGACCTGTCTTCATTCATATTTCTGGGAATGTGAATGGTTTCAAAACTTTGGAAAGTGCCCTGCAATCTGAGTATAAAACACATGGGCAAGCAGGTCAGTCGGTTGTCCTGGGCATCATTCCCAGAGCTTTTGGGACAGATGGGCTTCCAGGGACAGAAATTGAATCCTGAACTGTGTGCCTGGTAAACATCCTTGATGTGCTTAGATCTGCCTTCTTCTGACTTAACCATGCAGATCTGGGCCTAGTGAGGCACTTGGGAGCCCAGTCCTGGGAGGACATGGTTACACAAACCCAGCAGTAGCCCAGCCAGTACAAAGCAGTCAGATGAGTCACAGGCTTTGTGGCACACAGAGGCTGCAGATGGAGATTCTTGTTCACGCCGAGAAATGTGGCCTTGTTCTGTACTCGCTGCCATCTGGAGACACAGAAACCAAATCCAACTGGCATGTGTTAAAACCCCTCCACCCTTTTGTATGGTTTGGTCTTGCAAATTGCATTTGTTTAGCAAAGGAAAAATGTATTAATTGTTCTACAAGTGTGACTAATGGTAATTAGTTCTATTCTGCTGTCAGGAAAAGGGCCGCAGTTGACTGTATTTAAATCCTTCTTGAAGCTGCCCTGTTTTATACAAAGTTTCCAGACTTTTGACAGCTTCAAAGCTAGCATTGCCTATCCAAAGCACTCTGTGGTTAGCAGAAGGACCTGCAGAGGCAAACTGCAGAAGTCTCAAATTCAAGACTTCTAGAAGCTGAAGAAACCAAGGAAGTCTGAACACAAAAGAGTTCCCTTCTAAACAGAAATATCTGTGTTTCTCATTCAGCCTCTTGAGGCTGATTGCTGACTCCTTTAGCACTGTGGCCCTTCAGTGGTTGGAGACTTCGTAATTTTTAGGTTAGATGGCAGTAATACGGCCTTTATATCAAATCTGAAGCTGGTAGAGAATGCCACATTTTGTTTCTTAAGCATATAAATGCATAAAATAGTTGTGTCTTAGAGGTTTCAGAGCTGAAGATCTGAGCAGAACAAATTATGTAGGGATCTCCCTCATCAGGGGCTCTATTCTCCTTTCAGTGCATAGAATTTGGAAAAGGCATTTTCTACACTGCTGGAAATGTACAAATAATAAATTTGTGTGCTGAGGGATAAGGAATAGTTGGGATGTCAAATCTATCTACAGTTCCATTTAACACTTGTTTTCTTAATCCTCCTGCTTCCATCTCTGTCTATGTCTTATAATGCATTCAACACCACAGTCGCATGGTGTGTGGCCAAGAGCACATAGATGTGGCTAAGAAATGCCACACAGAAATATAATGTTATCAACATTAATGGTCTTTGTGTATGTCAAAGAAACCTCTCCACAGAATGAAGATGGGACAAGGTACGGATGCAACTCCTTCTCCTCCTTACATATGATACAAGAAAAAAAAAATCATATTTAAAAGGAATGATTTCACAAAGTCTGAGGAGATAGGATCAATGCAGTTGAAGGAAAGGAATCTATGGAGGCACAGAATAACTTAACAGGGAGATCTGTCAGAGGGAAAGTCTCAGAGAAGTGGAAGACTTCTCTCTATAGCATTTGAAACTGAGGTCATCAAAGCACTGAAGAAAATTCACCACAGCACAAACGTCTGTGATGACAACAGAGGTGCATGGGAAGAAAGCTCTTTTTCCCAACAGCCTTCTCATGGAAAGAAAGGGGAACAAACAGCATTTTTTTTCTTTTTCTATGGATTCCTCTACCAAGAAGTCACATGACAATATATGTGGAATGTGATCCCATCCTAAAGCCACATCAGCTTCACTGTATTTGTGCTACTATCTTTATAGCTGCTCCTGTAGCTTATAGAACTGGACTGAGAGCACAGAACTGGTAAATCAGAATTGACAGCCTAGGAAGCAAAGTAGTCGTGTTTCAGCATTAGTCAAGTGCTTTCTCTGGGAAGAATTTGCGAAGTAACATGTTTCACATCTCTTTTTGGCATAGTCATGAAGGAATAAGCAAACAAAAGGAGCAGCATGTCTTCTGTCTACTCTGCAGCAACTTACACAGTTTTCTCTTTAAAGAGAACAAAGCTGCCAAGGTAGAAGAAAAGTAAAAACCTGAAACAAATTTTGGCCTGCTTTGTCAGTGCCATGGAATTTGGGAATGCTTTGCAGCTATGACGACTCCTGGATATATAAGTAACCCTCTGCTATTTTTTCCATGAAATGGCTATGCTCAGAAACACGGGCAGGGTTGTGGCCTTTCTGGGGATGCCACAGGCCTGCCTTTATTTTCTCCTCAACTTGCCTGGCCTTGCCTTTGTAGCACATGGACCCAGAGTATAAAGACAGCGGAGCTCTGAATGATGAATGTCAAGGGTGAGGCTTCTTTGCCATGGGCAACAAAGGCTCATTGCCAACTTTACTGGATTTTCCAGTGATCTTATGTAGAAACAGCAAATTAGGGACTGATGTGAGTCAAGTCACATAATTGGATTTCTTCAGATTCGTGTTGCTCCTGCCATTTTAAACCCTGTTCCCTACACTCTAAGGAACGTGCTAACTGCTCTCAGCCCTACCTGTATTTTGTCAACCACACAGTTGAGGCCTTGAGCCTAGTCTATGCCTGACTGCAACCAAATGCTCTTTGTTTCTTCTTCATGAACATCACTCTGTAGACTCTGCCATTCACTCATTCTGTATTTTCTCTTGCTGTAAAGGAACTAAATTATAGGTGAAGTGATTAGAAACAGAAGGGAACTTGGCTTTAATGATCTGTACTCTGTTCACAAAATAACTCACAAACCATTCACTGATACCTTTTGATTTGCAGACCTTCCTTGCAGGCTCTGAGTCAAATCAATGATCAAGAAGAGCTCAGAAAGGAGACATTTTTCCCCCCTCAAAGCAGTGATATTGGAAAAAGATGTGGCCCTCTGCAGCTGTCATGGCCTTTGATATCCAGCTACATGTTGTTTCCATATTGCATAGTGAACTGTGAGACCAGATGATCTCCATAAATAGTGCAGCCTTGTGATTTCCTCAATTACCATTCCAACAGAAACTTCCAAAGGGTTGATGCACCAGGGAGCATTTCCTATGAGCCCATAGGGACACCTAAACTTTCAGAGTGCTCATGGGCATGGATGAGAGATGTCCTGATATGAGAGGCCATCTAGACATAAGCATCCAATCCTGCACAGGGCTCTGACGCTTGGAAATAAACCTAGAACAATTTGCATTATGGAAGAGTCTAGTGCTGGGCAGTGAGAGTTCTTGATGACTGGTGTTGTTAGGTTGATTTTTTTCTTCTCATCCAAGGCTATCTTACACATGAGATTTCATTCTCAACATTGCGCACATTGACTATGAAGATTCCTTTATTATCTCTTTCTATAAAATCCTTCAAATATCATTTCAGAAAATTCCCATGAAGAATTTTTTCTATTGTGATGTCATTCCTGTTCTAAGAGAAACGTGTTAGATATTTTTTCAATACATAAGAAAGATCCTAAGAAGTCCCTTTCCCAAAGAGCACTCAATAAGTCTTTCCCCACCAAGACATAGACCGCAGGATAAGAAGCACATATGACTTAAAATCATCTTTATACTAAATAAAAT
>VXAX01004703.1:1069324-1093486 GCA_013399835.1 Leptocoma aspasia
CAGAAAGGCTGTATATTTGTGTAGTAAATTCCAGAGCATTGCAGCCTGGCTTTTGTAAAGTCAGTTTGGTTTCAGACATGCTAATCTCCACAAACCTCTTGTCATGAAACACTTGAGAAAACTTTACATATTTGGGGTTTGACTTTTGGCATTCAATGATGAGATAGGGTCACTGGGGTGGCAGGAAGAAGGAGAGCAAGAGGGAGTTGGTTACAAGGATGACTGGCCCAATCATGTTTTCTGTTTGACAGTGAAAGCTGGGGCTGCTTCTGGGAAACACTTTGCCATGTACCAATTTGCAGCACTGTTACCAAATATTATGTGCAATTTTTACCTAGTCATCTGTGTATATGTGCATGCATGCTTAAGAAACATTTACTGTCAGGTAGCATTTCTTCTGGGCTCTGTTGCTGAATCGGGCCTCAAGAGATCTGTCTGTGTGCCACTGGATTACTGGGTGGTGCTGGACAAGCCTTGCTTTGCCCTGTCCTTTGCTTTTCCCACTCTGTAAAAAAAGACTCTGATTTTCTTTGCAATATGTAAAGAGGAATTACTGCTGATCAGGCTGGTGGTTGTTATTAGCAACTAGAAATAAGAAATGATAGCTGCAAGTTAAACAGGGAAAGAGCCGATGTCTCAAATAATTTCCATTGACTGCTCCCACTAAGCCTGGGGAAAGGCTGTTGCTCTGCAGCATTTCTCCATTACAGCAGTACCAGCAGGTGCTTTCTGCAGAACCAGCCCTGAAATTGAAGGAGGAAAGTTATTGTTGTTACCTCCATAACGACGTGTATCGCACTCAGAGCAATAACCCCTGCCAAGAGCAGGAAAGGTTTGATCAAACGTGTCAACCTTTGTGGCTTCACCTCCAAACCTCCTGGTATTCAGCTAAGAAACTGGAGAACATGTTATTGCACTTGAATTTCTGCCTGATCACCAAACAGCCTAGCAATTTTGTGAAAACTGCCCAGCCCTCCCACATGAAAAATATATCCTCTTTCAGCATTAGTGATTGTAAAGGGTCAGCAATTTTTAATATCCGGTGTTCCCTTTCTCTCTCCGCTCTTCCCTCTCCACCAGGCTTCTCCTGCAAGTTGCAGTGCTGGACTAGAGCAGGGATGGCTGCTGTGGGCACTTGACACCATATAATTCATCCAGAACAAAAGGGAGGGACAGCAACAGAAGGCCAGGAGTTGGAGAAAAGCCCTTTGTAAGAAAGTGCTCAAATACTTAGAAGTGTCTTCTCTTGAGGGAGGGGAAGTGGGGAAGGGAAAAGGAAAATCCTTCTCAGTTCTAGGCTCTCCTCATACATGAATTTTGTAACAGAGATAAACAAAAAGCAGGTGAAGGCATAGAAGTAGTGAGAACAGAAAGCATATGGGTAAGGAAAGCTCAGCACCTTTCTCACAAACCTTTTTCCCAGGGGAATGAGCTGCTCCTGATTTTGGCTGTCAGCAGTGTTGGAATTTACAGGGTACTGCTGGGCTTTCTCATCCTAAGTCAAAGTGCAGGAGGCAGCAGCATGCCATAATTGTTGTCATGGCCTAAGAAGAGGGCTGGCTAACTGCCTTATGAGAGCATTCCTGAAAAAGTGTTTGTCTGCTTTATGGTTTGTATTCTTTCAAGGTGCAGAATGCTCACCTGACTTTGGTGGTGCTGGACAATGGAGAAATTTGCATTCAATCTTTTTTATTTTAGAATAAAAAGCTGGACAACAACTGGGCCAGACTTGTTTTATTGGGGTTTCCCTCCACTTCTTTCTCAGCTTAATCCAGCAGTGAGATTTCTGTTTCTCTCAGACATGGCTAGTTAGCAAATGCCTGCAGTGTTTTTTCCCTGGCGAAGCAGCGGATGCTAGGAGTGTTTATTTATGAAGAATGACCCTGTTGCTGTGTTTTCCCAAGCACAGCTGAAAACAAGCAGCTGAAAACTAGCAGTGGGAGATGGTTTCTCTGCGTATGGTTCTCCTTCTGCCTGCAAAGCCTCTACATTTTCTCCCCCAGGATGATGCCAGTAACTCTTGCCTGGTCTCTGATGCTTCTCTCATGCCTCCTCTGAGAGCTCCTGGGGCTGTTTTGCCACTTCACTTTTAGATCAACCTCCTGCTCCTGTAGTACATCACCTTCCTTTGGAAATGCCTCCTGTCCCTCAGTGCCCCAGTCTCTGTGCAGTTGGATTGTTTGGAGGTGGTTTTGCCTTGCCTCAGTCATCACTAAGCACCGATAATCTAAGATTTATTACTTCTAGCCAGAATGGAAGGTGGCCTTCATGTCCTGCAGCCTCACTCAGGTGACAGACAGCAGGGAGCAAACTGATGGGGTGCATCTCTGTTGAGAGACTTTTGGAGCCAAAAATGGGAAGTGGTCTGCTGGTCCGTGTGACAAAGGGCACAGAATTTCATCTGCCTCCTGCATTATCATGACCAGTGTAATTCCCTAGCTAAGAGTAACCTGAGCTGAATGGCCTGCAAGTATCCTGATCACTCACAAGCCCAATTCTGCAGCAAGAACTTCTTCCCTTCACACCCAAGAGGCCATGTGGACAGTGATGCAGACATTAGCACAGCAGGTCAGTACTGTAAGTGGCATCAGGAGCCGGATATTGATGCTGGGCCTCAGTCTACATTCCTGGACATCTTGGTATAGCAATACTCAAGGTTCCTCTTGAAATGCAACCCCTTTTCCAGTTCCTTGCTTCAGTCCATTGGGCCAGGTTTCTCAGGGGTGAAGGGCCCAGGCATGCATTTCATGCCAGCTCTCTGTTGTACCTTGTCTCATGTGTCAGTGCTTTCTGATATTGCACCCGGGCAGCTTTCTTGTCCCATGGCTGCTCCGTGATTCCAGTCCTGTCTGCTTAAATCTACTGGAAAGGAACAAATACAAATGAAAAAGGTCACAGGAGACGTCAGTGAAAGAAGACATCAGAGAGGGTGGGCTGCAAAGAAAGACAAAGGAGTTCAAAGTTCTCTGAGATGGTGATGTGCCAAGGAGAGGAGAGAGTAGGAGGTGACACACCAGACTAAGGCAGCAGAAAGGCAGTAAAGTGTTTTGAGTGCACCAGAGCAGAAATGATATGCCAGTTGTTTTCAGTTCCCCAGATGTGAGAGACTTCATGAATGGATTCAGAGAATATACAAGAAGAAGACATGAGTGTATCTTGTGCCCCTTCTCTCTTCCTGCCTTTGTTCAGCTAAATCCTGAGCATGTTAGGCTGGAACTGCTTTTCAGTATGTGCATACCCTCCACCTCACACCCCATGATCCTCCACAAAGTGCTGGTGAGAGAAATAACAGTTTGTGTGAAAGGGGAAATGGTCTGGGAATGGCCGAGACACAGCCACTCTGATGTCCAGTGAGGGTGCAACAATATGCGCCAACTCTTTCACTGCCTCCCTTTTGAAAAGGAGAGGGGAAAAAAGCCCTCCCCCAATCCATGATGCACAAACATGTTATTTTTCCTCTCTTGGAAACAAACGGTCTTTTCAATTAGACTGATTTGTCTCTGAAACAATCAATCTGAGGTTTATAAAAGCAAACACTTGAGTAATTAGTTCTATCCAGGAAGAATATTAACTCTGTTTGTCTTTGTGTAATTAATCACTGACCCTGCCAGCTCTACAAAGCCTGCTTTGCACAGATGGGGCAGTGAAAGAGGCGAGCAGAGGGCAGGAGCGAGGTGAGTAACAAGTGATATACAAGCAGAGAGTGTCAGGATGCTGGAACACAAACATTCCCCCCACACACCTCAACAAGTGCCCACGTAAATTCTGTGAAACCATATCCCAGCCACAAAGCCATGGGGCTGTGAAGGCCTGCTACTTGAAGAAACAATAAATAATGTTTTTAAATATAGTTATTTATATTAACCTTTTAGCTGTGGGGACATTCAACTCTCTGTGGTTCACATGCCTAATTGATAAAACATTTGCAGTGTTGTTTGTGCAGCACTGCTGTAACCAGGGCCCCAGCCACTGGCAGGTGAATTGGCACTCAAATGCCTTCAGCCAGAGGAATTGAAGCCTCTGATCTGGCTGGATTGAACATTGCCAAGTGCCACCCCAGAGCTGGCTCCGTGTCAGTCCCTGCTGTTACAAGCAAGCTATAGTTCACTCTGATCTCAAGCCTGCAGGGAATGAAGCAACTTCAAGTCTCTTCCTCCATCCCTGACCTCCGGTTTCACTTTGAGGAAATGTTTGGATTTTTTCAAGTGTTTTTCAATAGCTTGAAATAAGGTTGAGGTTTGTTTCCTTCTTCTTTTACATCTGGTATGATGGTACAAACCATTTCTCCTGTGCTGCACCAGTAAGATTTTTCTTTTTAATTGATTTCACAGTAGCAGCTGAAAACACTAGAATGAAATAAAAGGTACCAAATATGAAACATTCTGTAAACATGTAACTAAGGAACGTCAGGCAAAATGCAGCAGGTCAGGCAGATGGGAGGAGTAGCAGGAAGGTGAACAGGACTGATGGACATCTTGTATTGACTGAGGTTAGAGAAGAACAGACTCCCTGTTGTGAGAAACTGTCTGAATTTCTGCCCAAAGTCCTATAGCACTTCTGTTTGTCCTTGATATGAGACGAAAAGAGGAGATTCAGCTTTCTGAACTCTTGACAGAGTCCAAGGGGATGGGGCACTTCATTTTTCTGCCAAGGCCTTGGTGATGCTGCTCATGGCCATTGCCATGGCTGATCATGGGTGTGTAAAATTGACATGCAAAGTTGCCAGGGGGGAAATGGGTGGCTCTTGCTCCTCCACGTCTCTAAAATGCTTCCACCTGTGAAAACAGGAGACATTTTTGCACTTATCCTGGTTCTATTTTTGGTAAGGTTTTGCTGTGACATGCAGAACATAGTGGTCTGCATGCAGATCACTGCTGCTGCTGGCAGCTTGTGAACAGCCCCAGGCCAAGCTTTTCCATTAAGGAAGTAAAAAAAGGGTCTCCCTTTTCTCACTCTCTTTATTCTGAGCTACCTTGCTATCTCAGCCACTCTTGGTTGCATCCAAAGAAGTTGAACTCCAGGTCAGAGGAAATCTGATCGTCCTCTCCCACCTCCTACCCCTGAGTGGCTGTTCATTAAGGTGAGGTATAGCTTTACCTTCACAGGACACTCCTTTTGCTCTTTATCAGCCCTGCTGAACACTGAGCAGGTCACATATGGCCTCTGTCAGCTACACTGCAAATCTTTTGTACCTTTTAATGAAAACATTGCCAGTGTTTTCCTTCTGTCGCTGTTGGAACCCAGCCGCATCTTGGTGATAAATGGTGCCTGTGGATGAAGGAATGCCCCAGCCAGACCCACCACTCTGCAAGGACACTGTGCTGATCCCAAACTGCAGCCAGGGGTTGTCTCCACCAGCCCTGGGGTTTCAGCCCCTCCCTGCAGGTGGGAAAATAGAAATCTCTGCCCCTTCTTTTTCCACTAAGCATTGGGAAGGCTGAATTTCTGTATTAAATCATGTTGTTGTCATAGCTACTAAATTATGAGATTGTCTATCATCAACTTCAAAACACAAACTGAAAAGTTGTTTTTTGGGTTTCTTTTACAAAAATCTCTCAATTTAAAATGCCAGAGAACTTGTTTCAGTTTGATAATGAGCAGTTGAATAGTGAGGGGTTATGACAATCCAGTGGATGGCTCTGCATCTGTGTTACATAAAACCAGAGACCAAGACGTGAAAGCAAGGGATGAGAAAGACTCTTGAACCCAGGAACCAGCTTGTGTGCCCCCTTCCATATGAATCTACTGTTGGTCTGAGGAGACAAAGCTGAGCTCCTTCTGCTGCTCCTTCTGGGCCTCTCCCTGGGTCAGGTGATGTGTGCCATTCCTTGGTTTGAGAGTTCTGTATCTGGCAGATTCTGACCTGATTTGATACAGGTCAGTAGGTACTGACCTGATTTGAGGCTCACAGCTCTCCTGTGCTTTCCTGTGGTCCATTCCTGGGGGAATTTCTATTTCCAGGAGGAAATACTAGTTCTCCCAAAGTTCACCAGGCCCTTGCTGATGCCAGAGTAGGCATTTACTCCTGTGACGTTTTTGTAGTGACAATCACAGTTATGAAAGATTCGGTTCCCCTTCTTTGATCCAGCTTAAAACTACCCTAACAAGAAGACATTTGCATTGTTTTAATTTTATTTTTAGACAGATCGCCTAGCAGATTAAACTCCCCATGCAACTCTGCGATTGTTGGTGTTGAGACAAAAGTAGAAGCTTGTCCATATGGCCTGGAGCTGCAGAAAGGTGAGTGCTTGTGGCTTTGTTCAATGATCTTAGATCACTTTAGAGCAGCCATTCATCCTCTCCCTTTAAAGAGTCATGATTTCATTGTTGGGTAATCTTAGGTCAAGCCCAAGCTGAGTGTCAAGATGGGTGGTCATCCCAATAAAATATAGGATATCAGGATGCAACTCAATTTAGCAAGTAATCTGCCAAAGTCAGTGACCTTGTAATTAATGTCTTAAGAAAAGGAAGAGAAAATCTTTTCTTACAGGAAGGGAAAGACATTTTAATGTCTTCAGGGAGTTGCACAACTGAGCAGGGCTGTCTGAGAATGGTAGCTGGGGAAAGGAATCACTCTCAATTTCCAGTTTCAATACTTCACTCACAGATGCAGGAGACTGGAGAAGTCAAGTTGGCCTAATGATCATGGGTTCAAGCATATTTTTTTCTTTTCACTCTGAATGGGCTTCTCTGACCTTTACTGAGAATTTATCACAAAAGATCTTATAAAGATACATTACCATCTGCTTGATATTTTTCTTTTCTCTTTCTTTCTTTTGTTTCGAAAGTACGATGACTTTTCCACAGCCACCGTGGCTGTAAATCGAAATTCCACTCAAACACTGCCTGGACACCCAGCACGTCAGTGCTTGTGTCTTCAGCCTTCACTGTAAAGGGTTTTCTGGAGACTCAGGAAAAATGGGGAAATAATGCACTGTGTTTCTCTTCAAAGCAAGGCAGTTGGATACAGGGCAGATTAACCTGATAGTCACATTCCTGCCTTTGTTTAAAGACAGCTTTTGCACTGCTTGAGGCAAACTCAGCAGCCTTTCTGCCTGGGGACACCCTCCATGTAGGTTGAAAGCATTCCTGAATGTGTCCTCCACAACAAGAGGTTCCACACTCTTCCATGGAATGGGCACAACTGCATGGCTGTGGTCTGTGGATGAGTACCAGGCCCAGGGGGAGGAGGGAAGGTGGCAGGAGCAGGATGATAGGGCAGGGGGGGACAGAGATTTCTGTAGAAGAATCTGGCTGTCCCCTGCTCAGCTACAATTAGAGTTTCCTCATGCCTGACACCACTGACAGGGCAAAGCACTCACAAGGAATTTGTACAACCTGCTAATTTCTCCATTCAGTCCATTAGATGCAAAACACCACTTGCAGAGACTTCTGCTTTTTAAAGGTTCTTCACAAGTCTGGGAGGAAACTTCCATAGTTCTTTGAGCTTTTCTGTACACAACTGACACAAGGCTACCCATATCACCTGTCCAGCATGTAATCTCTGCAGATTATGGGAAGTCTTACCCAGAACTTTGGCAGCCCTGGCAAAACACAACTGCAACAGCAGAAAATGACATGAACAGAGCTGGGTTTTTATTCAGTGCTGGACTTTTAGGCCACAATGGCATTGTGGAAAGAGACAAGCTGTTTCTCTTTGCTAGTTGATTTTGGAAGGTGGATCAAAAGGGGATTTGTCCAGTGGTTTAAGGAAACTGGGGTGGGGGAGGGAGAGTACATTTATGTGAGAAGTCATGGCTGTTCCCACAGAACAGAGATGAGAAAACCTCTTCTTCCCCCAATCTGCTGTCCCATTACCCATCTGCCTGAGCGTCAGCTGCCGTGTGACTGAAATGAATCTGACCTTCAGAAAGAAGCAGCAAAATGTTACTTTTTATTCTACACACATTCTAGCCTTTGGGTAAATGCCTTGGTGGTCTGCTACACGCTGGCACAAAGGAGCCATTAATGCCACCGCGACTCTCAAGGCAGCGGCCGTGCCACCTAGGAAGGCACTGCGGTCATAATTCTCCCAAAGATCTTTTGCTTTCTTTCCCACCTGCCCCAGATCAAAGGCATCAAGGAAAATGGATTTCAGGAGGTGGGGGGGCTTTGCTGTTTTGAGCGTTTGCTTGTGTGTTTTACTGCCATATCCCAGTGGTTGTGCAGCTCCGGTGAAAATCGGAGCTCTATTATTAATTCTCTTGTATCAGTAGAAAGGAGCAGGGCAGTGGGGTCAAGGGAACTGAAAGGGGCCTTGCAAGGCAAGCAAAAGAAAGCATTGAGGGGAAAGTAGTGCTATCAACTCTTGTGATGTGATAGCAACTTTCACCATCCTTGACCTCTTTTTGAAAAACTGTGCCTATCAGAGGTAAATGGGTGTGCTGGGAAAGCTTAGAAATTGGATTGGAGAGCAGTTTCAAAAGGACTTTAAAAGCACTAAGGGAAAAGAGTAACTACTTGTTTCATATAAAATGTGAAATGTTGATGATAGTATCAGTAATGTTTTTGAAATGAGAAATTAAACCTATGGTCATTAATGATATTAAAATGAAATTATTCAAACTAATCACAGGCTGAAATGCAACAGTCTAAGGATTCACAAATATGACCAAAGATGTTTGTGTACATATACTATCATGAAAAATGCTTTATAGATTCTTTTTATATAACTACTGTCTGTAGAATTATTTTGGTTTTGTCTTAGATATAACTATATGTTTTATACAAGCTGAAGTGTAGTTTTTTTGTAAAACACATGGTTTAAGGCCATTTCCCTGACTATGGGACAGGCAGGTGAGTTGTGATGGGCATTGAAGCACACAGGTAGTGGCCAGTGTGAAGCTCTTGAGCCAAAAGAGATTCTGGGACACACCACACTTAAATGCTTATGAAAAAAAAATTACTCAAAGTCATGATTGCAGTGGAGAAGAAGAAAGAAGTGGACCATGGCTTCAAAAATGCCCAGAGCAGCCTTTCCTGGGCCCTTCACCCCTTGCAGTGTAAGGGACATGTCTGTGGAAAACAGCAAGGTATTATTTTTACTTTTTTGCTTTCCTACTAAAAAAAAAACCCAAACACAGAGCTGGCACAGTTTGGATGCTGATTTACATCCAATGAGATTCCCATCTCCTGGTCTTACTTGTGCAATCACTTGAGCAAATGCTGAAATCTTCATTACAGAAGGTCACCTGTGCAAGTATTTTCCAACTGTGAGATGTTTCATTGCCTTTACAGGTTTTTAGGATTACTGTTAGAGTCAGGATTTCTGTGAGGGAGGAAGGGAGAGAGGAAGGGATCTGTTTATCCAGATTTCTGTGAAATTGCCATTAACCTGTGACACCATGCAAGGCTTGCTGGCTCTACCTGCTGGCTAGAGGAGAAAGCACACTCCCCTGGCTAGAACGTCCTTAAAGCATTAACGTGCCATTTCATGAGACAGTGGATTAGAGATAAGAGAAGAAATCAAAAAGCAGCTGCTACCTGATCATTTTTGAGCTGTCAGGTATGCCAGCAGAGAAAGACAGATGGTCTGGAGCAGAGGGAATTGATAACGTTTCTCTGCTTCCTCTCAGGCTCTCAGTAACTGAGAGATGAAAAACATCAGCCCGGAAATCAGTCCCACTGCAGCAGTTTCATCTGTGTGAAGAGTGAAGCTCAGACCATCGTCTGCCCTGCTGCAGCTTGGAGAATTGGGGATCAACTCCCTTTGACTTCATTCTCAGCCTGGTCTAGGGCACTGCAAAGCCATGGGCTGCAAGGAGGGTTTTCATTACTGGATTTTAGCTCCGTGGTCTGAGTTCTGATGGAAAAAATGAACAGTTGCAAAAGCAAAAAGGGGTTTGTCTGTGGTTTAGCTGATCCCTTTTTATTTGGTGTATCTTCAGGAATGAAGTGAATGGTCTCTCCTCTCAGCTTTTTCTCCAAAAAATGACTCCTCCAACAGTGATTCTTACGCAACCAGTATTACAATCTTGACATTGTAATCCTTTTCTGAGCACATTTTCAAAGTTGACAATAAAGAATAGAGTGTTTTTTCCTTCCTAACTGCCATCCCAGCCTGGCCCTTCGTGTCAGCTGGAGCTCTCCTGTTCATATCTTGTCACAGGCAATCCAAGGTATGCCTGTCCAGGAGCCTTAGGGAGCTTGCATGCCAAACCCGGAGATGAAAATCAGTTTCCTGTGGAAAAAATGCTCAGAAATCTTATCAGCCCAATAATGTTCATTTCCAGACATGTCTAATCCTGAGGGACTTGCCACTGGATTTACATCTGGATTGTATAAGTTTCACTGAAACACCTGCATCAGGCTCCCTCTCCAGTCAGTGGAAAAGATCAGCAGGGTTGACAGAGTACTGCTGGAGGAACTGGCTGGGCTGTAGGATACAGCAGGAGTGTAGAGTGACGAGTGTCCTTGCTTGGGCACTACAACAAAGGGCAGAAAGCAGCAAGGATACACTGGAGCTGTAGCTAATGACTTAGTTTGAGGTATCAGGCTGGAACCCAGCTCCAGTCTTTCCAGAGCAAGGGTATATCTGAGGGTATCTCCTCTGAGGGTTTTATCCCTCAGAGGAGCAGCTGAGCACCAGCACACGAAAGGCCTGTGCCTCTGGAGAAAGAAGAGGTCATTTTAAAGCAGAACCAGTCCTCGAGGGAAGGATCTTCCCCAACCTCTGCCACATATTTGCTAAACTTTGCTCTCCCTGGGGTCAGGACTCTGCCGTTAGACCACCCTAGGCGGCCTTTGAAAACCTCTGCTATTCCGGAGATGTACCTATGGGATTTGCCTAGCACGGATCACAAAGTTGTTTTTTTCTTGTCTCTCACTTAATCCTTCAAACTATTGTCCCACGCACAGTGACAGTGACTCGAGCAGCTGATGTCTTCCCTGAGAGACGTGCTCTTCTCCCATAAGAAGAACCTCAGATGGGAGTGCTCGGCTGGGTGTTTATGGCCCCCTCTGGGTACAAACTGGAGAGACACACATTGCAGCTGGGCTGTCCAGCTACGAACAATTTGGATCCCAAATTCTTTGTCCAAAATTTACTACCACCACCAAGCACAAAAAACAAATACATCAAAACCTCACAGATTGAGAGGGATCTGTCCAGTGTTCCGGTGGAGATAAACCATGACATTGTCTTTTTGTTGCTATGTAGGGTGAATTCTGAGCAATTTTCTGCCAGGAGTTGAAATCTTTCTGTGAGACTTTTAAAAGGTGCTCTGAAGATTTGGCTTTTCAACTTGTGAATGAGCAACAGAGATGACCAGGAGTAGTTATTGCCTCTTTAATACATGCCTGCCATACTGATTGCATAATCTGTGGCCAGAAAATGAGCAAAACTCCTCTAAAAAACACCACTTTGAAAAGTCTGATTATATGCATTATTTGATTTCCTTCCAACAGCTGCTTTGGACACAGTGATGTCAAAATACCCTAAATCAATACTACATTCACAATAGCTCTATTAAGAGGAGGATCCCATTGTGCCTAGTACTGTCATAGCACTAGCTAAGATTAACTTACCCCAAAGTATTTATGTTCTTAAGCTGAGAAAATAGGAAAATTAATTTTGTTCACTTTATAGGTGGAAACGAATAAATGATTTGCCCAAGGTCACACTGGCAGTCTATAAAAGAGGCAAAAACACAACCCAATTTTGCTGAACCATATTCTGGAGCTGTAGCCACAAGGCCATTCGACCTCTCCCAAAACAGAAATTGGTTCTGGCTGCAACAGTTTCTCAGTGAGGGGATTTAACCATCACTTGGTTAATGATGGTTAATGGGTGGGAGGAGGTGAGATAAACCTCACCATTAAGGCCATGATGGTATTCACAGAATTGACCATGTGGGTGTCCCTGCTGCCCAGAAGAAATTTATTATGCAAGTGATCCTCAAAATCAGTCCATCGCTTCTAGTTGCTAATGGAAAACAATGCTCCCTAAACTGCATATCCCAAACATTTCCTCCATGCATCAAACTTTAAAATACATAGATGCAAATATACATTTTTTATTTAATCAGTGGTGTAGTGCCCTGACAGATTGGGCCAGAAAGCAGAGGGAAGGGAGAAGCCACTGGAATGTGGTCTAAATTAAAAGTGAATTGTGACACAATCCAGAGCACTCATAATAATCAAGTTAGTATGTTTTACATTTTCTTTCAATGTGTTTTGCATTTTTGCTGCATTGGGAAGGAGGCTTTAGATATTGAAACAACATAATGTTAAACTTGAGAAATGACAATTCAAACACTGGCTGCTTTAAATAGTTTATACCTTGATAGCCTAATGCTCTGTGCAATGTACACATGGCTTTGTTAAGGACACCTTGGATAAATATAGATTATTTATGGTTAATGGATGAATGCTATTATACATTGAAAAAACTTGTGACTGCTGCCTGGCTGGCCACTCAGGGATATTTATTTCACACGTGGGCAGTAACAAAACCGTGGTAAGGAAATGAAGGAGCATTGGCTCCTATTGTTGCTGACCTTTACGTGGGACTTCTCCCAGGGCATGGAGGACATGTCCCCACAGTCCCTGCAATCCACTTTGGCACTACCAGAGAGATAACATGTATGCCTTTGCCAGCACCACATCCCACTTCCTTCTGTTTTCTCTTCCCAGCTATGTTAAACATTACCCTACATCCATCTTATGACCTTGAGGGAAGGCTGTTGCAGGGGCTTGGGCAGCAGGGTGATTCAGTGGGTTTGTTTTAGGAGTCAGGTAGTTTGACCTTTAGTGAAAGGGTGAAATTTGTTTCCTTAACTTTGGTCTCTTAAACAACAGGTATCTTGTTTAAGGTTATTGCACAATATCTCTTCCATTCACCTCAGCTATCTTTGACAGATGAATCACGACTGAGGATACCAATCCAGGGAGTTCCATTTTTTGTTCCATTCTGTATTATTTTCCTTTCTAGAACAGATAAATGACAAGTGATTCCCATTGGCCTGATGACTAATTGTGTATTTTATTGGTAATGGCAAAAAGCAATTTTTAGCATTCTTCTTTGTATGTGTGTTGCTGGCTGGACAATCAGGGTAGACCTGTCTCATCACTGGAAATAGCTGTATTAATTATGCCTCATATTATATTGATTTTTAAGTCTGAATTCAAGATCACAGTGATTGTCTAAGTGACAAATGGCTTAAGCCAATAAATGATTATTGGAGAAAGGAATAAAATTGAAATAAACTGCCACAGAAAAAAGGCACAATATGTGCATTACTTGGAGTAAAACAATTAAAAATCAGCTAATGTGTGTCATTTTTACTTAATTTTTGGGAGACTGTTTACATCCTGTGGTGATGGCTTTGATGCCTAAATGAGATTCTCAGAATGAGAATGACACAGTTAAGCTGATCCATTATGTGCAATAAAGAGTCTTACTGGAAATTTGGTTTTTTTGTAGTAGAATTGTGTAGTTGGAGGCCCCCCATCGTCATGCTGAATGGAAGCCATGCCTGCAGCCAGACAGAAACATCAGTGCCAAGGAACTTCAAGTGAAACAGAGCAGGCTGGCAGGGCAGGAAGAGTTGCCCAAAATCACGCAGCAAACCTCTGGAGAACCTGGGCACTTGGCATCAGTGATGGCCAAACACCCAAACCAACACCCTGCCAAGTTCACACCCTAATTAGTACGCAGCTCAAAGAGACTCAAGAAGAATATTTAAGACAATTCTCAATGACCCTTGTCACATTACCTCGATTTCTTTAACAGGAATGAAATAAAGCATGAAAAATACAAGGTGACACAAGTACTGACTGGGATTCCCACCATCTTCTCTAGAGTGCCCCAAACAAATAAACAAAACCAAGGAGGACTGATGCCACTACTTTCTTGCAGAAGCAAGAAGTCACTGTCTAAACATTTTCTAGTCAATTACTAGAACATTTGGAAGTCCCTGTTCCTCAGAACATCCTGCAGTCAGTTTTCCCAAGAAAGAAAGAATATCTCATTTATGCACCTAACATATAGATCTGGATTTTCCCACGCTCACCATGTCCCTGCTCTTCACAAACCAGCTTAGCAGCTGAGCAGGACCTCTGCTTGCTGTAAAGGGTTCTTTTGGTCTGCCACAAATTAACTAAAAGGGACATAATACAGGAATTGTCACAAGCATGCAGTGTTCTGTAACTGGAACTACCACACACCTTGCACATGCAGCTTGGTTTGTCTATGATGCACATCAAACAAACTCAACCTTCTTGAGTCTCGGTGAGCTGTTCTACAGTCTGGATTGAATTAATCCTTTTTATTTGCTTTTGTAAGAGGTGCAGCTCATACAAAAAACTTGTCTGTCCTTAACCTAGTACAGAGTATTACCAAAAACAAAAAGCGGGTTATTGTGATGGGGAAAGAAATTTTAAAAGAACCCAAACAGTACCACAGAGGGCAACTTCATTAGTTTTGCCACTCACAATAAAACTTCTTTATTATTGAAAGCTCCCACAAATTCTTTTCTTACTTACATTTAGTCATCAAACACTAAGTTTTAACATTATTTGTTAACTTCAATCTGCTCATACCAAATATTTACTGATCTTTGCCCACGGCTGATTATTTATTTTGCTCAGTATCCCTCCTGCGTCCTTATTAAATTTCTAATGCTTTATGACTTTATAATGGCATAATATGACTCATAAGAAGCAAATAATGAAGAGCAATTAACAATTGAAGTCCAAGCACAGTCATTACCTACAGTCTGGACTTCATGGTCCATCAGTAAGTCTCCAGTCACTTTCAGCAAACAAGTAACATGATGCTACTCCTCAGAAAAAATATGTTCACCTCTTTTATTCATAAAACATTGTTTCCAAATCAAAGTATTATGGTACAATATTTTGAAACCTTCTTTTCAGCACTAACAGTGCTAGTGAAATGGCTGGCTGAGGGATCTGTTAGCAAAAGAGGGAGCTGCAGCTTTGTAAGTAGGAGCTGTGTGCTGCTCGAGGATATGTGCCATTGTAAGACTGATCCAAACTGGTTTATGAGACAAATGGTTTCTCTTGTTTGGTGTGAACCACTGAAGGCTGAGAGAAGATATTATTGACTAATGTGAACTAAAATAAGATTTTTGTCGGAAGAAAGTGGAAGATTTTATGGGGGTTTATGTGTTCTGTGGTGTAAGACCTCATGAAGACCCAAGGTAGAAACCTCTCCAGTGGTAAATACATGTGGGAGAGAAAAAGCTATTTAAACTAAAGGACACTGTTGGCATAGGAAAGAGAACAGGAGGAATAAGATAAAATCTGGCTACCAATATAATGGCAATGAGTAAGTTCGAGCTGAAAACTGGGAAGAAGGGAAATGTGGTCTTGTAACATTCCTCAGGAAGAGGAAGGAGGATGAAGAAGTAAACAGCAGAAAAAAAATTATGATGGAACTTAATGAAGCTGTGTTTTGAAAGTAGGTCCAGAAGGTCCATCCAGGTCTGTCATCTCTCAAAGGAGTCCTCCACCAGTATGAAAAAGAATTCAATAATGTGAAACTAACCTTTAACCAGAGAAATTTGAGGAACATAGAAATCCAAACCCAGTTTACAGTGTTGTGCTTCTGGTATCTGTCATTGTTACCTTAAAATCACAGTCCACTTTCTCTTAGAGAATATGTATGGAAGTTATCCTGATGCAAAACCAGTCCCAGCAGCAGATCTCAACAGTGGCAAGTTACTCCTGTGTGTGTAAAATGTGGCTGGAAAACTGTACATACACTTTGTTACTTGTCATGGAAGTTTATTTCTTTTCTTTCTTCTCTAAAGCAATCATTTGATTCCCCTCAAATATCAACCTTTAGAGGCAGAAGGCATTAATGCAGGCAGGCTATTACTGTATCCACCCAGACCTCCATGCTGATTGTGCAGATTACATAAACCTTTTGGTTACATTAGCACCTGAATATGATTTATGAGGGCAGGCGGGAGATGGTGATTGACCTGCTTTCATGAAAGCAGCCTGTTTGCTGTGAAACAGCTTCCAGCATAAATCATTTTAGACATGCTTTTACACCAGGACTAAATAAACACTCACTTACCCCTGGTACCTGCTAATATGTTAACAAGTAACGTCCTCAAACAGCCTCATTACTTGATTACATCCGAGACTGGGGACTCTGTGCTGTTGCTTTCTCTGCCTGCCAGGATCTCACGAGCCCAGACACATTAACTCACTTGAATACAGAGAGAAAGTGGGAGTTTTATCAGCCTCCATTATCAACCCAGGATAACAAAATACAGCATAAGGGCATTTATGATCTCATGGCTGAAGTATTATAACGCAAATGTCTTAATCCCTGCAGTTCTCAACACTGCTGTTGCCATGTCTTTGGGTCAGTAATGTGGTGCAGGGTTAATTAAGAAAGACAAATACAGTAGAAACAAGGGAAGATGGAGGGGGGGCCTGCATCCCATTCGTGCCTGCTCTTGTGACCAGTGTGCTCCTGGCCTGTGGAAGTTGTGCTGCTGCAATCTGTGCTGGACACCCCTCTTCAGCACAGACACTGAAGTGGACCATGGCTGAGGGGGATCCTGTGTCCCTTGTGACAGAGGAAAGCAATCACCTAACAGGGAGAAGCAAAGAGACACACACACACACACACACACACACACACACACAAGACAGTTTTTATAACCAGTGCAGATTTCAGTTCCTGGCTTTGCTGCTGACCACCAGCTCCAGACCTAAACCTCTGCAGGTAACCATCCCTGTGTGCAGGCAAACACAAAGTCAGGCAATGGAGCTGGGCCTGCACAAACCACAGTTACCCAAGGTTATATCACATTTCTCCTTTCATGGCTCAAGAGTGTCAACATCGACAGCTGGACTCACTTACTCTATATAACATCATTATTTTGATTTTCCTCTGATGTGTTAACAGGCCTCACAAGGCACTTGGGGACCAGATCCTTTGTTAGCAGGAGGCTCTTTCCAGCATCACTGATTTTAGGTGTTTTGGGCACTGAAGGATGTTGTAGAAAGTGCAGGAACTCAGCTTATATAGAGCAGAAGGAGAGTAAAAGAGATCCATGAAATAAGGGAGGCAAACAGCATTTTGGGAATTACCTAGCCTTTATGCCCAAAATACAGTGACAGCCACTTGCTGGTCACATTGGCCACCAGAAGCACCTTCAGTGATTTCAACAATAAATGGAGTGCCCCCTAAGATACTTTATCAGCTTAGTACAATAACAGCTGGGAACTTACACAGTTATTCACTGTCCCTTCAGGAAAATCAATGCACTTTTTGTAGTCCATTGATCTGCACTTTTGCTGTCTTGGGCAAGTGAGAATGAAGGCCTCCACGTGGCACACTTGGGAGCCCCCAGTGAAGGGCAGAGGGTGATGGAATGGATGACTCCATCCCATTCAGGAGTTCCAGTGAGGGGCCAGGCTTCACCTGGAAGCTGAAATTCCTACTAATATGAGCCTGAAGCTAAACCCATGTAGACACATCCCACCTCCAGGCTTTAAGGGCATCCTGGTACCACAGAACTGTCCCCTGTAAAACACAGGGCAGACTCCATCTTTATGTTAATATCTGGGCAGATGTCAGTGAAGGTTAACTCAGACTGATAGACACACAAGGGTGCAGGTTGCTACAAGAAGAAAAGCAGGCCTGTATTGCCAAGAAATTGTCCCCATTTTCAAGATAGTTATCTGAACTCAGCAGAAGTTTAAGAAATCCTTTGAAGTTAGCAGTAACAAAAAATGTTAAAATTTTGTTTCCCCAACTCTGATGGAGCTGTGCCATATTTTACAACAACATGAGGTAGATTCAGATTCTGACTCAGGAAATATTCCCACTGCAGGAAAATGTCAGAAGGACATACGAGCCTTGTAGTGAAAAGGACAAAAATCCATCCTAGAAGTCAAACACATTGGGGTGTTTTTCTGAATCAGGCCCTAAATGCAAACTTCACCAACATATTGAACTCCAGATACTCCTTTACCTAGAACTACATTTCCCCCCCAGTCTTTGCTAAGAAAGGTTAGCAAAACTGATAAAGGTGAACACTGAACAGAGACTTTTTTATTTTATTAGATTTACTTTGCACCTCACATTTATCGTGGCTGTCCTAGCAGTGATGCTGTCCTAGCCATGATGTAATCTGCAATTAACTAGTCTCCCTTTGTCAGCCTACATCATCAAAGCCTGTTTTTATGGAGTGTTAAGTCTAATATTTACAGTGTTAAATACTTGGACAATATTTAAATTGGTTTCATCACATACTATATTTAGATGGAGTGATATTGTCTGGTTAACAGCAATGAAAACAATTCTGTTCTTTTGGGGTTTATATTTTGAGTGGGTATTAGGTAACTGGAAAATATGGTCATTATATTTGTCTAACATTTCTACAAGTTGTAACATGGCATTTCAATTTGGGCTTTAACTCATGAATTATCCGTAGGCAAAACTTTTGAGAAGTTTCCAGGTTCAACATGCAAACAAGAGCAGAGTTCAGTGGCATGTCTGAAAGGAAGGCAGTTTAATATTTATACACATACTCGGAAAACTATGAAGACATTTTTCAGGACCTTTTCTTTCCAGCAATGCTGCTGTTACACAAAACCTGCTCCAAAGGAATTTTTAATGTCAAACAAAAATCACAATTAATGTGTGATCTAATCCCAGTCTCACAGAGACAGACAGCACTAAGTTTCTGGGTATTGCTCCTTGGAGTTTTTATTTGTCCATGTGATTCATGTTTGTCTCCACTTGTAGCTTGTGTGGGCAATCTTGCCCATACTCTCTAAGTAATTTTTGTCCTCTAAATCTAAGGCCTTGCAGATGTGTTGACTTCTCATCCCCAGCAGCAAAAACCCACTTCAAACAATGAAGATGTCTCCATTCTTCAAAGTAGAGATCTTTTCGGATTTTTCCCAGTGTTTATGCATTAGAGCAACTGCTATAATACTTTTTTTTTCTTCCCAAATGCAGGCAGTACCTCTTGCCTTCTTTCTTGTCTTTAGGTTTTCTTTCTTTTCCTGGTGTTGGTGTTAAGACATTTTCCCATCTCAGTTATGTGATTTCCAGCTATCCCACAGAGTTAGTCATTCCTCTCCTGGATGATCACAGCCACAGGCTCTGCACCAGAGCAATGCCTGTGCAATGTTGGCTCTTGGCTGCCAGAAATTTCTGCTCAGAATTGTCTCCAGTTCTATGCAAAAAGCAGAACCACAAAGGGGGGTGGCATGGGGAAGGATTTTCTCCTGACTCTTCAAAAGGACTCTGCTCACAAATCCATGACTCTGACTCAGCCTTGTTGAGCCCGGTCTCTGTGCAGAGGATCTCATCAGCAAGAGGGATCTGTAATCCCTTCAGACAGCCCTTTGAACAGCCCAGGAGCTCTTTGTCAGAGCCTGATGTAACTTCTGGAACACTGGAAACTGTTAATCACTTTTTAAATTTGGTTTTAGCAGATAGACGTAAGAGATTCTGCAAAAAAACTACAGACAGACTACAGAAAAGTAATTTTCTTAGTTATCATCTGAAATGTTTCTTCTTTTGGGAAGTTATAGGCTTCTGAGGTTTGAAATCCACCTGTTATTTAAAAATAACTTGCATGTCTCCAGCTTTCAGAGGATCTAACTGAAAGGAAAACTTACTCATCCAATAAGTAAGTGAATAAAATAATCAATAAGCAATACAATATGCTTGAATTCACCATCCCTGGTAGATCACTTGCAGTCCATTTGGCTCCCCCAGTCCTCTCAGTAGCTCAGTGTTCCTGAAGGAAGTGTGTCAAACAGGCAGCCTTTTCTTTGGTTTGAATGCCAGTCCCAAATTGTCCAGGGCTAACAGAGCCCCTGCACAGCCACTTCCAATATGTGGACAGCCTCAGCAACATTTATCTGTTTTCTATGTGCTTATAAACCATCCATGCTACAGAAGTGGATACTTCTGTAAGACATTTCCTTTTCTACAAAGGAAATGTCATTCTGAACACTCCTTCCACAAACACTGGTCTTGTTGCCTAAAACACACTTGAGACTCTCAGAAAAGGTTTGAGTGGCCCAAGTTGGAATTTTTTTCTGGTTTCACATTCTGTCCTTGATTTTGCATCTTGGATCTCAGTATTCAGTGCCTAGCAAATGCACTCTCCAACTGAAGTCTGGAAATCCCTGATGAAAAAGTCACAGAATGCTGTAGCAGTGGGAAGGATAAAGATCTGGGAACCAGTGTCTTTGTATCTTATTTCCTATTTTCCACATGGCACCATGTCATTTTTATATGAATTACTTTTTATAAATTATATAAAATGCATTTTTCAGCTTTCACTAAGGAAGACAGTCTTTTGCATTTTCTCTTCGAGAAAATCTCCTTTCCTCAGAAATCTGCAGCACAAGTTGTAAAACTTTCAAGATATTGTTGTTTGTACAAAACCAGAGTTTATTTCAGGCTTTTCTAAAGCATTGGGCTGATTTGGTAAAATGAAGGGGAAAGGGTTATTCATATTCCTTAATGTAATTGTCATTTAATTTAAAGATGTCCAAATTTTATGGCAGTCTTTATTTACTTTCACTTAGCTACTAAAGAACAAGTATGACTTCCAGATTTGCTACAAAGCAAGTAAAAAGGCAGTAAATGTAAACCAAGCTGTGATTAAGAGCCTGATTCTGCTGATTAAAATCACTGGTCAAACATACTATGACTCCAGAGATCAGATCGGAACCTTTACTGCACTGGATCCTCTCCAAAACCCACTAAAGTCAATAGGAGTTTTTATTTTGAGCTCAGTCACTGGGTGTCTGTCTGCCTTTTTCTCTTGTAAATTATAAATCACCAGGAGGAGTTTAATCTTGTAGTTTTTAGTGCCAGTGTGACATTTATTTTAACTTTGGCTGTTGACAAAGCACCCCGCATCCTGCATTTCCCGTCTGGCAATCACATGTCTATTCTAACTCACATGTTACTGTTCTGTCAGGGATTTTATTCTACTTGTTCTCTGCTTATTGCCGTCCCCTTCTCCAACCCTCCCTTTTCATCTGTCCATCACATTTGGCAGCAAGAAAAATGGATCTATTTTGCAATACCAATTTCAGTGCCCCTTGCCAGTCCAAATAAGAGTTGTGTATCTAACACACCATACAGGGGCTCAGTTTCTGGATTTTGTCACAAGAACTGTATTTTCTCAGCAGCTTATTAACAGCGTGTGTTTGGGGTGAAAATTAAGCAAATGGAAAAAGGATGTCACAGCAAGGAGCTGTGTTGCAACACTTAGGTTATTATATTGCATTAAGTTAAACAAAGATTGTTTAGCCATGTTATGACTATGATTCTCATTCATTCCAGTCCCTCAAGAAAATGTAGTTGAAAAGAGGCAACTTTGCTCAGTCAATTTCCCCTTGGTCAAAATGCTCCCAGGTGCCACTCCTGTGAATTTGACAGGAAAAAAAATGTTAACAGAGTAGAGCTTGGGAAGGGGGGAAGGGGGAGATTGCCATAACTCTGCTGATGCCAAGAATAAGAAGAATAATGGGAGCTGCTGCAGATCGGAAACTTTCTTTCGGTCATTTATCAAGCCCACATTATTTTCTCATCTTTCACTGTCTTTGGAGCACATGTGTCAGGTGAACAAAAAAAGTTACAAGAAATCTTGAGTTGCACTCTGCCTTCCCAGAAAAATGTGCTGACCATCCAGCGTGTGCCTGAGGTCAACCATGAAGCTTTAAACAGTCTCTGGATCCATAAATAACCCTTGGATAAGGCTCACAGTCAGCTGAGGAGGCTTTGAATTTCTCATTCAAGGAAGGAGCCGCATAGGATTGCTCAGCACCATCCCTTTGACTGTCTCTTTCCCACATCTGGCCAATGACTTTGTTGCTTAAATGGGAGCTGAGCAATTCTGGAAATTGGACTCTAAGTAGAAAACATTCCCACTTCTGCTTCATCACTCGTGTTCATAGGGAAATAAAGCACCATGATGCTTTTACCATATGTGGATTTGAGAACAATTTCTAAATCCCCCATGCCTGAGCCATAGCTTGCTGAACAATTCCCAACAACTACTATTCCTGATAAGGGTAGAAATTGTGCAGGTGGCTTTGATAAGTTGAACTTCTTGAGTGACCTAATTTAAACACAGCTATTCTACCTTGCCAGGGCCCAGCCCAGCCCAGCCCAGCTCACCAACTTGGTGAGCTTTAGCCTGAAAGCTGTCACTGCTCAGATGGAAGGGACAACTCTGTCTGCCAAGTTGGTCTCACTGTCCCCTGTGGAGAAATCAGTCCTGTCATGTGTTGCAACAGTGGGTGCTGTGTCCTTTCACCCTGTGGGATTTCCCACTTTAAGGTCTTGCTTCCAAGTCTTTGCATACAGATCACAGCCTGCAATTCTCTTTTCCTTACCTGAACTGGGCATAAAGCTGTTAGAACACAATTTCCACATTCCTGACAGGGGAAGCTGCCTTCAATCTGAACATCTTCTACCGATCTGACAAACACATCTGGTTCCATGCTGCCCTTCACTCCCTACCCAGATTGTGCCCATCTTCTCCTGTTCATTCTCAAAAACTCCCTTTGTCCATAATGCAGAGAGCACTGTGAGACCTGTTAGCAACCAGGCAGGTGAGGAGCTGTGTCTTGGCTCCTAAAACACACCCTGCTTGTGGCCTCCTGATAATTGCACATCTGATCACAAAGCAATGCTATTTCAGATTCCATCCACCCATCCATCCATTTCTCCTGTGTGAGCTGGATCCCGGGCAGGTCTTGAGTGGCATCCAGTAGAGAACACTCACCCAGCTTCAGGGTATGAAAAAACGGGCAACACTGAACAATATGTGTTGTTAAGCTGTGAAACTGCTTGCCACAGGAAACTGTGGGTACAAAGGGATTTAGAATTAGCTAGGTAAATTCCTGGAAGCAAAATTCACCAGGGGCTTTTAAATACAAAGACACTATGTCTGGCTCCGGAAATCCCAGCACCACAAATCACTGGCCCTGAGGCATGATTTGCATGCCCTGATATTGTGCATTAAGTACCTACTACAGCTGACTGCCATGCACAGGGTACTGGGATGGATGGGTCTCTGGCCCTGAGCAGCTCAGCCTGTGTTTCTCTACAAATAGATGAACTGGGACTAAATATCACATTTGGCACTAATGTTTCTCCATCCACCCAGCAGCATTTCTATCACCAGCACTCTCCAAGTGGCTTCTGCCACGACATCTGGACATCACATAGCACCTGAAGCACATTAAGCTTTTTCAGCAGGTAATAAACCCCTGGACAGTGTATGGCAGGCGAGCCCTGGTCTCTAAATACCCATCATGGACATTGCTTTCTCCAGCAATTGCCAAAGTCTGCTTTAGATTAAACTGCTTCAGACCAGCAACTGCAGAAGGGCAAGTCTGGAAAAGGAAGTCTCTCTTGTTTTGTTTGGGCTCTTATTTTCCTGCTGATTGGTTGTTTTGGGCTTGTTTGGTTTTTGACAAATTATTTAAAGGACAAACACAAGGCTAGACAGCTGAATGCATCAAAAAGGTCAGCCAATTTCTCAGGCTACTGTCTTTTTCCAGCTGTTCCATATGAGAAAAAGAATCAGGAGGGGCTGGGTCTCCCTGGTTGTTCTCCACAACGTAAAGTAGACTTCTTTGATATAAAGCAAGGGGCTAGGGAAGTTAGAGGATGCTGGCGTGGTGATGCCACACAGGATGGCAGCAAGACCCCTCTCCTTGTTGGGCAACTGCTCTTTTCAGAGCCATTCCCAGCATCCTATACCCAGGACCCCTCTCCATCAGCTGTTCAGCTCTGGGTCTGGGAATGATATGAACCTGGAGCCTTTCTTCAGCATCCAGCTTCACAAACTCCACATATTATAGGGAAGTCTTGGCCACAGCAATGGAAAACTCCTTGTGAGACAGAGGTTGTGCCAGTCTGTCCCCTGCAGCCCTCTCTCTGGAGGTGCCATGCATGGCTTGCCCAGTGCCACCAGTGTGTCACCAGGCACACAAGAACAAATGTGCCACTTCAGATGGGTCTCACTGAGATTCCCCTGGGAATTCTTCCCCTTTTGTCTTGCTCTCTGGAAGTGGGGCAGCTTAGCCTGGAAAGGGTTGTATCAAGCAAATTGATATAGGAAAGAAGAGATGAGGGAAATGAGAAGGGAGGGACGGAGGAAGAAGGAAGGGAGGAAGGGAGGGAGG